>CM034315.1:71165329-71765329 GCA_019925795.1 Dendrobium chrysotoxum
TTATTTAAAAAAAAATTGATTTAATTTTATAAATCTGATTTGATGACCTCTATGATATGATCATATTTAATTTATAAATCTGATTTTTTTTTAAATCTGATTTAATTTATAAAATTGATCCTATTTATAAATTAAAACATGGATTTTATAAATTATATTATAAAACTGACATTGCTTAGAGTTAGAGCATATAATTCAAAAATTTTTTAGGGATCCATGTTATTTATTATTATTATTTTACTTTATATATTTTTTTTTCTTTCAAAATTTTGCTTAAGTACAAAATTTTTGAGGAAAATTCGGCAACCTCCCGGCGTCCCCTCCCCTCGCGAGGAGGTTGGGACGGCATTGCCGTTATTTTCTTCCCGGCCGGACCTAAGATCGACTACGCGAGGCCTTAAATTTAAAACCATATCGGCCGGACCTAAGGTCAACGCGCGAGGTCTTCAATTAGACTTCTTCCTGACCGGATTTAAAATCGACGGTGCGAGGTCTTGTATTTTAAAACCATCCCGGTCGGACCTAAGGTCAGCGACGCGAGGTCTTGTATTTAGAACCATCTCGGCCGGACTTAAAGTCGACCGCACGAGGTCTTGAATTTGCAACCATCTCGGCAAGACCTAAGGTCAACGACGCGAGGTTTTCTTTTGATATATATATATATATATTTGGTATATGATTTATAAAGTCTAATTTATATAAAAAAAAACTTTGATTTAATTTATAAAATCTGATTTGAAATCAAATTTATAAAAATCTGATTTACAAAATATAATCTTATAAAAATCTGAATAAAAATCTGATTTAAAAATCTAATTTATAAAAATCTAATAAAAATTTGATTTAATTTATGAAATAAGATTTATAAAAATCTGATTGAAAACTATTTGAGCATAATATCGAGAGAGCAGAATTTTTTTTTTGCAAGAAAAAGAATTTTATTCCATGAAGACAAAAAGAAGTACAGCAAGGGCCAACACAGCAGAAAGACCGGAAAAGAGACCGGAAAAGAGACCGGAAACAAGAGAGTTACAAAAGGAAGGATCAATCAAGAAGAAAAGAATGTACGTAAAAGCCACCAGGCTCAGTATTGGCAAAGACTACCAACCACTCTGCATCCAAGCACGGACCATCCAGAGGAGTAAATGTGCAACAATCCACCAAAAAGCCAACCAACCGTCAGCACCGCTAAGAAGAACCACCACCAAAGGTTGCCAACTAGCCATAGATCGAAAGTGATGAGCTCGAGCCACATCATCGCCCAAACCAAACTAGCAATATTCGCTGGCCAACAAAACAAAACAACCATACAAGGCACCAAGAAGCCACATAGGAAAAGACACAGAATCACCAACAAGGCAGTCAGCAAGCACACAAGAACAGGGCTATTTTTTGTATTTTCGCTTTGGACGTTTACCCACCCAAAAATGATCATCACGCAAAAAACCTTTCTGAGCTAAAACTTCCACATCTTCTCCCTCAGAAGATGAGGGAGAAGAGCATACAAGCCAATCAGTTTGCAATTTAACACTATCCCCCCATCCTTCTCCCACATGGGCAACCAAAGCATTAGAAGATATTAAATTAACTGGGACCTCAACAAGATGTCCACCCAACTGAGTAGTAGGAGAAGAAACATTAGGGACCACATCACAATCAACCAAAAGAATTACTCATGAGCTATCCCTCAGGCACAACATTCAAAGCCAAATCCTCAGTAGAATCATCTCTCAACTTCTCCTTATCCTTCCCACTAGAAGGAGAAACCATCAAGTTCAAGCAACAGTTAATAGCATTTAACGACTCATACACGAGGACAACGGGCACGACATCATCACCAGTCGAATTAAGAACAGTTCCGCTATTATAGCCCACAGGAGTAGTATCCCCATCCAAAACAGGTGACTGGTTATCCAGGGCAAGCAGAGCCACAGCACTACTAAAAGAAGCATCAGGTAATTCAGATGCCAGCATACGACCTAACGCCAAATCAGGCTTAGGAGCCACAACAACAGCAGGGTTCAAAGCCAAATCCTTAGACATATTAGAAACAATATTAATAACTTCATCAACATCATTAGTAATAGTATTGTCACAGATTACAACATTCCCAATCTCGGAACACAAACTTTGAGCTCCGTTAATCACATCACAAGAAATCGAATTATCCATCTTATCACCCACGCCGCAAACATCCACAATTAACGAGCTAGGAGAAACAGAAGAGGCGATTGGCGGGGCAGGCTGAAGAGGACGGCACTCACCACTCAAATGCCCTATACATTTACACGACGCACAAAAGGCAGGAAAAATTTCCATAGACACATGCTGAATATAACCAAGGTTCTCATGACCCAACCAAACTTTATCAGGATAAGATTTCGTGATATCAAGCTCAACAAGCACAAGAGCTACAGACAGTCTGGAGCCCACAGAAGTAGCCGAATCAACCTTAAGCGGCCGACCAAAAATCGATCCCAAACCAAAAATCAATCAAGCCAATTGCCATAGATCGAGAGAGCAGAATATCCTGAGAGCATACTAGGATATTTGCAATCAGATTTATAAAAAATCTGATTAACATATTCTTTCCTATAGAAAAGAATATTAGTTTTATATCCAAGCTTTTTTATGGATCAAAAGTAATCACTTTGCTAAGTCTTTTGGAAACCAAAGCCTTAAGTCATTATATTACCTAATTAGATTTACTTTGCAAAATTACTGAAGTATATATGTTTCTTTTGCAAAGTTACTGATTAATTAAATCATTTGCAACAAAAAGCTTTTTAAGTCATTATGTCGATGTCAGTTATGGATGGGACAGATAGCAGTTATATATATATATATATAATTTATTAGAGCAATACTATTTGCCTTATATGTGGACCAATCAGCAAAAAGAAAGAGCAAATCATTTGATTAGAAGCAGTTCACGGGCATGCTTCATGCGACAGAGGGGTAATTTGGCAATTGGCTTGATCTCGAAGTGCATTGTCAGGAGAAGTCGTAGGATTTATCTGTGGACGGGAAACGAAGCCGGCAGAGCAGTTCGACGGTGGATTGGGCGTGTCGAAGAAGCTGGGTGTGGATGAAGTAAGGCTTCGACCTCTTGGACGGAAACAGAAACGATGAGAGAGGAAATACAAGTTGTGGAAGTGGAACTGAGAGTTTGTAAGCCCCGTTCGTTTTGTTTCTCCTGTCTTTATAAATTTGATTTGTTGAAAGGGAAGTTATCGTCGCTAATAGTTGCATCCTTTGAGTGTTAACAGCATAAAGTGGGCCGGATTGAGAGAGTGAAGAGATGCAACTCTTCAAAAAAATTTATTCATTCATCATTCTCTCTTTTTTTTGTTCTGTTACGCCACCTTTCTTTCGTTCTTTTTTATTTTTATAAATCAACACCTTCTTATCTTTGCTACACCGTCCCAAAGCTGAGAAGATGCATAGATGTTAAACATTGACTTATAATTCACAGGTTCATCCGGTTCCATGCTAAGAGCTTATCCGATTATCTGTCGCCCATTTCGCTAGTTCAGCCTTCCCATGGACTTTACATCCACTAAGAAATGTGTCAAGAGCATCTGCATTTAGTTTGCATGGCATTTAAGATATAACATTATGAGCCTCATAAACATGACCTATTCTCCCAAGCAGATCCACTAAACAAGTATAAAACTCTTCATATAATTTAATTTGACATTCCTTTCAAAATATTCCAATCAAATTTTTACTAGTTTAGCATGGCTGCAAGTTCCATGGTGGAGGAAGAGTAATAAAATGGCTTTTCTTATTGTCAACTCTTTATTTGATCATTATGTGGTTTTTTTTTCCTTAAAGACAAATTTCCTAATATACCAAAGTAGCTTGAGCAAGTCAGCTCTTTTTGCATGAAGGCCCTTGAGATGACTTCTTTATTCTTGGTGATGATGCTAAACTTGTTTGCTCTCAATTGACTAAAATCAAGGACTATATATGTTCTTAATTATAGCTTCTTTTGGCATTGTAATGATGCTATTTCTAGTGCTACTGCATATCATTAAGAATCAGCCAATAAATTGATCCACTTCAAATGTTCAGATATTTTATTTCAATTTTTGGAATTTTAGTAGTTGGAACTTTTGTACTTTCCTCCCCCTTTTTTTTATTTTTAAATCAGTCAACAAAAAGTACCCCTCAACTTAAGGGAAAATTCTATAAGATGGTGGTGAGACCTGCAATGCTTTATGGTGCCGAATGTTGGCCATTAAAAGAGAAGCATAATTCTAAGTTAAGTGTTGCAGAGATGAGGATGCTCAGGTGGATGAGTGGCTTTACCCTTAGAGATAGGATACGAAATGAGCATATTCATGAAAAGGCTGGAGTAGCTCCAATGGAAGATAAAATTAGAGAGAGTCACCTTAGATGGTTTGGTCACATAAAACGGTGGCCTCCCGATGACCCGGTTAGGAAAGTAGAAGTCTTAGATTTGACTTATGTTAAGAAAGGTAGAGGTAGACCTAAAAAGACTTGGTTAGAAAATATTAGAAATTATCTTTCTTTATTAGATTTAAACGAGAATTTGACTTTTAACAGGACATAATGGAGAAAAAGGATTCATGTAGCCGACCCCACGTAGTGGGATAAATGCTTGATGTTGCATGTTAAATATTATTTGAAATTTATTGATTATATATTTTTAAATAATAAATTAGTAAGTCTTATTAATGAAATTTAATCTAAAATTTTATATTTTATAATTAAAGTTTTACTTTAACTCACTCCTATATTTGCAAATGTACAATGAAATTATTTGAATGACTTAAATGAGTGAAAAAAGAGAGAACGTGTATTATAGGCGTGACACTCTGAGAGAAAAATATTTAATTAAAATAGTTTTAGTGTTCTATTCATTAAAATACATTTAGATTTTGTAGTGGCTCTTTCAGTGTTTTGAAATTATGTGTTTTAGAGATTTTAGTGAAAGAAATTTAAATAACAATTCGACCGCCTATTCCCACTCATTAATGCTAGCCTTCGGGCCATGTCATGGCACTGTTGCCCATTGACTAATGTACTTAAACAGTTGACACCCAACTAGTACCAGTCTGGCCTCCATTGCCCCCCAACTGCAGTCCTCGGATCAGTATTGCCCGAGCCATTGTCTCCCAATTACAATCCTCCAACCATCCCAGCTTGTCTATGGTCCTCCTATACCTCCATCACCCTTCGACTACAATCCTAACCATTGTTGCCCGACCTTTGTCACCCATCGATTAAAGTTCTCAGACCACTATCACCCGACTACAGTCAATTCAACCTTTGTCACCCACCAACAACAATCCACAAATCACCATCACCCAAATATTGTCCTTCATCGCCTGGCTACGGTCCTTGGACCATAATTTCCCAACTACAATCATCAAACCGATGTCTCCCATTTATGATCCTTTTGACGACTGTCGACCATCTATGGTCTTCCCAACCTCCATCATCTAACTATAGTTCTCAAACCACTATCGCTCGCCAAGTATGATCTTTCTGATATCCGTCGCCAACTAATTAGGGTCCTTCCGACCTCCATCACTTGTCGACTATATCCTCCGACATCCTTCGTCCGCCGACTATAGCCTTTGGAGTACCATCGCTCGACTACAATCCTTCAACTAATATTACCCGACTACGATCCTTTTGTTCCCGCCAATTACAAGTCCTCCAATTTTCATCATCCGTTGACACCAAAAAATGTCCTGCAAAATGGCTATGATAATTCATGAAAATGCGTCTTACATTTTCACTAATTTATTTATGCAAAGCAAAATTTTCAATGACAGAGAATATTTTTGAAGAAAAATATTATATATATTAAGAAATGAAGGGCGATCTATCCTCCAATCGTATAGTCCAATGACTAATGAGACAAAAAAGACTTCAAAATCTGACTCAGCGTTCGTACAAATTAAATCCTGTCGATCCACAGTCTACCATGTGGCGTGTAACTTCAAAATTGAATTCACACGCTTAAATCTCATCTTTCTTAAAAAAAAAAAAAAAAGTAAATCATATCCATAATCCATTTATATTATATTATGTGTCGTGCTTGTTGTCCATTGTGACTTGTATTTTGCTTGCGGGGAGAAGGCCTGCAGTGCATAAATCATACACAACTTTTTTTTTTTTTGTGATGACGGAACCGTCCGCTGTCACTTTCGGATGAGCCGAGAGTATTTTGTAGTCTGTAAATTCTCGCAAACGCATCTTAGATCCCTTTGAAGGGGGCACTGCAGCCCGAAGCGAACCCAGGATGGGGGTACCCACCCGTGCTTGCCCACCAACCGAGCTAAACACCGGTGGGTCATACACAACTGTCAAAGTTATATATTGGTAGATAAACTTCAAAAAATAAAATTAGAAAATAAAAATATGATTCATTCTCTCTCTCTCTCTCTCACTCTCCCTCCCTCCCATCTGCCTCAAATTAGAAATTACACAAATCAAGTAGATAAAAAATGGAACCATGTAACTCCAACATGAATAATCCAACCAAAATGGCCCAAATTTAAATTATTTTTATTCTATATTGCCCCAAAATTTCATGCTACACTCATCGCCGGCATATAATCCTACATATGGCAAAAACTAGACCGTGAATTGGCCGTTCATACAAATTAATAAAATAATGATATTTTTTATCCCATTCCCCAAAAAAGTCCTTTGTGATCATAATTTACTGTTCATCCAAAATTGATTAGGATAACTCTGTTTAGTAACCTCTCCAACTTATTATCACTTTTATATATGAATACAACCAGAGAGAGTCGCAATTATGTTAAGAGCTCTCCTATCGATAAGAGAGGGTAATTGTAAATTACTTAAGACTTTGAATTGTAAATTACATGCACACAATAGAAATATGAAATATGGCTAAATTAAAGCAGTGATTGCAACATTAAAGAATGATTCAAGAAACATAGGCTTCGTTTGGGACTACTTTTTTATTGCTTTTTAAAACAGAATTTTAATAGAAAAATTTTAATTTTTTGTACTAGAAAATTGCTTTAAGAAGCATCAAGAAAGCCATCCCAAACAAAGCCATAATCTTTGTTTGGGACAGCATTCTTATTGCTTCTTAAAGCCGTTTTTTAGTTTTAATTTTTATACTCAAAAGTTATTTTAAGAAGCAGTAAGAAAGCTGTTCAAAATAGAGCCTTAATGGGATGTCATCCATTTTATGCTCTTAAGTCTAATGGCAAAGTAAATTTTGTCAATCAAATTATGTAAGGTGAATTTACTAATTATGAAAAGAATATTATTTCTCTCACTTCAAAAGTTATTGAGAGATTCCAAATTATATTTACTAAGATAAGACACAATACATCAACATATAAACCCTTTGGAATAGCTTCTTTCATTTTAAGTCTCTGAATGTTAACTTTCCAAATTAAACAATTAAATTTAAGAGTATGGCAATTGAAATAAATAAGTCAGCGGTGGAGGAAAGCGACAATAGGAGGTGGTTGCGTAAAGTGGCAGCGGCCAACAACTGTAGTGGCCTATGGTGAGCGGCGGAAATGGTATAAAATATAAAGTGTATTTAGAATCGACTAAATCTAACGATTTTCTATTACATCAAAAGTAAACATGAGAGTAAATTTCAAATACTTCAAAATTTTACTATGCATTTATTTTACTTCAAACCAAAAAACATCTTAACTAGTTTGAAATGAGATCAAAATAAGTCTGTGCATAAATTTAATTTTGAATATATATATATATATACACACACACATACAGAGAGTTAGTGATATAACAAATATTTGAATGGAAAGCCCAAAAAGGGAAAAATCATAGGATATAATCCAGTAGAAATAATTCACTATATAATTAAAGATAGAATATTGCACTCTTACCCACAATTAAAGAAGACATTGTTGCGTCCTAAAATATTCGTGGAGATAGAGAAATATAAAGTTTAGCGTCTTAGCTTTATACGAAGATTCAGCACGCATACAGATAAAAGAGATTGTGTAGAATTTTATAACTTTTATAAGAGACACCAAGATTTTCATGTGGAAAACCCTAAAATGGGGAAAAACCAACGAGCTTGACCTGTTTGAATAATCCACCATTATTTACAGTCGATTACAAATGAGGTCCTTCCTTGGGGAAGGCCTTGGCTTAATGTAACAAATATACATCATATAGAGTGCCTTACATGGTGTGAATTGAAAAATTATTATTATTGACATATTCATTTAGTTGGCAGGCGTCAAAGGTCAGAAAGACTGTAGTTTATGATCCTCGTTGCTCGTCTATGGTCCTCCCAACCTCCATCACCCATCGATTACTATCCTAACCACTGTTGCTCGACCTTTATCGTCCATCGATTACAGTTCTCAGACAACCGTCGCTTGACTATAGTACTTTCGACCTCTGTTGCCCACCAACTACAATCCACAAACCACTGTCGCCCAACTACCATCCCTGTACCACTATCGTCTGACTACAATCCTTAGACCATAGTCTCCCAAGTATAGTCATCAAACTACCGTCGCCCATTTATGGTCCTTTTGACCATCGTTGATAGTCTATGGTCTTTCCAACCTACGTCATCTAACTATAGTCCTCAAACTACCATCGTTTGCCAACTATGATCTTTCTAATTTCCGTCGCCAGCTAACTAAGGTCCTTCCGACCTCCATCACCTATCGAATATAATCCACCGACATCTATTTCCCGCCGACTACAGTCCTTGGAGCACCATCGCTCGACTACAATTCTTCAACTATTATTATCTGACTATAATCCTTCTAAAATTCGTTTCTACCGATTATAAGTTCTCTGAGTTACATCATCTGTTGACAACAAAAAATGTCCTGCAAAATGCCTCTGATAATTCATGAAAATGTGTCTTACATTTTCACTAATTATTTTAATTGATAATATGCAAAGCAAACTTTTCAATGACAGAGAACATTTTTGAAAAAAAAAAACAAAATATAATATATATAATTAAAGAAATGAAGGGCCATCTATCCTCCAATCGTATAGTTCAATGAGACAAAAAGACTTCAAAATCTGACTCAGCGTTCTTACAAATTAAATCTGTCGATGTAACTTAAAAATTGAATTCACACGCTTAAATCTCATCTTTCTAAAAAAAGTAAATCCTATCCATTGATTTTTAATATAGATATAATCCAACGGCAAGGAGCTCTTTGAACATTTCCTCTTTGCCGATTAGTGAAGGTGACATTACCGCGTTTGGATAGATTTTCTTTTATTTTTTTTATTTTGTGCAATTTTGTCAAATATATTTGAACGGGGTGAAATGTGGATAAGTAACAATGGAGAGTAGCATTTGCTGAACGCAGCTGTAATTTGTTATTATGGAAGAAAAAGTGGTGCTATTTTTCTTTTTTTATTATTACTTTTAGTTCTCTCTGCTGAAAAATGTTCATAACAAAATAGGTAGATATTTTAAAATTAATTACTATTATTAAAAAGGGTGTTTTACATATATGCCACACAATATTTATATATTTACATATCTAACATTTAAATTTCAATATTTATTTATACAATATCTAAGTCTTTAAACTAACTTAAAAATATCACTCATATTATTTTTTAAATAAAATATAAAATTTCATATGTATATTTTGATGTATTGAGAGAAAAATATTATATATATATATATATATATATAAGAATTATGTGGTATATATGTAAATCTTATTAGAAAAAAAAATCAAATGTAAATTGCGTGTTATTTTATAATGAAAAATATTAAAATTCCATAATCTCCATCACAAATAAATGTTATTTTGGTAGTGTTGTGCATATTCTATGAATTAAATCTATATATAAATGATTACTTCATATTTGTATGCGATTAGATGTGATTTCTAAAAGATTCTTCTTTGAAATCAAATATATGATGTACTATTATGCAATACATTTCTAACTCTTTGCCCTACTCCAAGCCCAAGGAGATTTGGAGGAGAGTAATACATTTCTATTTTTAATTAAATTGATTACTTAAGCAATTTAGAGAGCACTTACATAAAGGTTTTGTCATTACCCGTAAGTTTTGCATCTGGTGCAAGAGGGTCACGGTCATATAACTCCAAGGCCTTTGCAGACATTTAGTTCTCACATACAATCTAATGAACTTTTATTCTACTTCAATCAAAAGAATATCAAGTATGTATCTTATCATGACTTTGAGAATTTTTCCTTATCCCCAATGGCTACAAGATGGTATCTTTGGGCCGCTTGAAGGATTTCTTGTGAAAAATAATGATCTATTTGATGATACATTATGCACTTATAAAAATGAAAAATTAAAAAAAAATTCACGTCATTAATAAATTTTATAGCTAGATGATAGGTACTATCTAGGAAATGGTACATTTACTGTAGATCAATGCCCATATCTTCAACAAAACTAGTTAAAGTGAGTTTTAGAATAAATTTATTTTAAGAAACTTGATTCTAGAATATCGATAAATGGGAACAATCTTATAATATTCTCTTATAAATAGGCATACAAATGTCTCGTTATAGTGAGACCATGAGATCATGAAAGCATTTCAAATGAAACCCTAGGAATGAAACCACAAGCTACACAAACATTTCTAAGAATTAAACCATAAGCTACACAAGCATTTCAAATGAAAGCACAAAATAACAGCAGAAAACAAAAATCATATGAAACCATAAGCAACACATGGACGGAGTAGAGCTAAGCATGCTCACCTGAGCATGAACTCAAGTTAGGGGACAAACCGGCCAAGGAGAGGAAGAGCTAGACGGAAGCGGACGGGCTTTAGGTTTTGACGCAGTCGTGTACTCTCCGATCGAAGGCCACGAGAGTGGATCTATGCACGAAAATGAAAGATACAGGAAGAGGGAGAGCTGAGCGATTATAAAGAGAAGGGGGATCAAGAGGCGAGCATCGAACTGGGTATAAGAGCTAAGGTTTCAGTGTTCGGCTATACCAGCGGTCAAAATCGGTGGTATTTGCACCGATTACCAGCGGTTAAAACCGGTGCAAATAGCAGCAGTCAAAATCGGTGCAAAATGCTGGTTTTGGCGGTGATTTTAAAACCGCCCCTAACAACTACTGCGAAAAATCATTTTTTTTTAGTAGTGCAAATGTATTATCTATCTTATAACAAAAACTAATTGTTATATATACGTGGAAATATTAGAGTAGCTCAAGTAGCAAATAAGATTAAAGAGAGTCATCTTAGATGATTTAATCCCATAAAACGCCGATCTTCTGATGATCCGATTAGGAGACTACATGTATTAAATCTAGCCTATGTTAAGAAAGCTCGAGGTATACCTAAAAAGATTTGGTTAGAAAGTATTAGAAATGACTGTTTTTTTATTAGATTTAAATTAAAATTTTACTTTCAATAGAACACAATAGAGAAAAATAATTCATGTAGCCTACCCCATGTGGTGTGATAAAGGCTTAATGTTGTTGGTGTATATATATATATATATATATATATATATATATATATATATATATATATGAAATATTTAGATATTTAAAAATACCAAATTAAATGGATATTAACATATGAGATAATATTAAAGAGAATCTAAATGATTTACCCACCATTTTTAGCTCGGGTCGAAAAATATTTTCTATGAAGAGTGACGATTGTCGTGATGTGAAACAATGGATTTGATTCGAGCGTAACTTTATGATCAGCAGAAGAAGACAAAAGTATCTTAAATTAGACATGTGAAGATTTCATAGCAAATATTTTTAAATGGCCTTATTTTTTATTTATAAAATTATTATATATCTTGAAAGAATTTTTTATTTCATCTTTTACAATAATTATTTCATTATTACATATTAAATTCTTACTATTTAATTGTTACATATAAATTTTAAGATAATTTAGTTAATTAATATGATTGCCCTTTTTTTTTGTTCTTTAGGGCAGAGCAAAGTCCGTAGAGACAAAAAAGAAGACTTGAATATGTTTGCCAGCTAGAATACGAATTAAATGGGTCCATCCACCATCTCTTTGAACCCCTAAACCCTAAACTACAAGCGAAATGATCCATGTGGAGATTTCTTATGGTGCTTTGTGTACCTTCTCTATTATTGTAGTGTATGCATTAAATTATGCTAATGAAATATTTATTCTTTCGCAACATCTCAAGGAGATGGCTACAAACACTATAGAAAAATCACTTATTTTCATCGGATTTTTCCGTCAGAATCACTGAATCTCCAACAAAAATTTTGATTTTCAACGTATTATGAACAGAAAAAAAACGCAGATAAGTCGCATGTAGGAAAACAATTACCAGGGGAAAAAATCGGCGGAAAAATTTTTCGGCGGATTTCCGGCTGCAATCGCTGCCTGAAATTGCTGCCATAAAATATAAATCAACCGATTTTTTTAGTTTTATACATCAAAATCAATTTCTTTACGGGTGGATGCGGGACTAAACTTGGCTTTGATATTGTCATGAAAGGCGGGCCAAGGAGGCTGGCGCGGGTTGGTCTAGCATGTTAACAAATTAGTTAATTTAAATTATATTTAATTTAACTTAGTTGTTGGTTAATAATAATAATAATATTATTATTATTATTATTAGTTTATTTAAATTAGTTAATTTAAATAAGTGAATTTGTTAATTAGTTTATTTAATAACTTAGTTAATTAGCTGACTTAATTAGTCAATTAGTTAATTTAAATTAGTTATTATTATTATTATTATTATTATTATTATTATTATTATTATTATTGTATGTTGTTGTTGTTGTTGTTGTTGTTATTATTAGTTTATTTAAATTAGTTAATTTGTTAATTTAAATTAGTTAACATTATTATTAACATTATTAGTTTATTTAAATTAGTGAATTAGTTTATTTACTAAATTAGTTAATTAGTTGAGTTAGTTAGTTAATTTAAATTATTTATTATTATTATTATTATTATTATTTTATTTAAATTAGTTGATTAGTTAATTTAAATTAGCTAATTAGTTTATTTAATAAATTAGTTAATTAGTCAATTAGTTAATTAGTTGTTTTTTTAATTATAAATATATGATTATTTCCTAAAAATTTTTAAAATCCATCAAAAATCCGTCGACTCCACCGGAAATCTGTTGGAATTATTTCAAAGGAGATCCGTCGAAAGTTTGTTGGAAATCTGCCAAAAATATTCCGCTAAAAATCCGTCGGAAATTCCGCCGACGTAAAATTTCCACTGATAATTTGTATTTTTCCTATAGTGAGATATATCTCATTCTTGGGACATGATAGCTTCAACTCTTGAAGATTTCACTATGAAAAAGTTGGTGGCAACCCTATACCCAACATCAAGCTTAGGAAACTCAATAACACGATTGACATGAGAACAAAAAAATTATCTTCAGTATGGCTTTCTACATCTTGGTTCAAAAATAGGATTGAAAATCCTATATAAGTTAACCTAGATAGGATTTTGATCAACGATCTCTGATTTGACATATTTCCTTTTTATTTTTATAGGGTTGAAGACCCACAATATTCTGATCACTCACTATTCATTTTGTAAACTTATTCCCACCAAAAGAAAAACTATAAGATATTTTTTAAGAACTAATAGATCAAATTTTCACAATTATGGGAGGCCTTGCAAACTACCTTTCCTCTTTCTACCAAAGGCTATAAAAATTTAAATTTTTTACTAAATTTCAATGTTACACTACCTGAAAGTTAATCTTTCCCGTCAATAACTAAGACAACTTCCTTGAAAATTAAGATTTTCAATGGATTTCACACATTAGCATCCGCCGCAAAAAGACTCGTGGGAAAAATTTTTGGGCATAGAATATTTTGTTGAAAAATATTTAAGACAATTTTTCGTCGGAAAATAAAGAGAATTACTGACGAAAAAAAAACCATCACAAAAAATATCATGCCACAATATTTTCTTGCAAAAAAAGAGATCGTTGGTATCTCGGCATTACCAGTAGAATTGGCTGTCGAAAATTCTGATTGCATCATCCACCAATATGTCACCGATAATATTAGCGAGTCATACCACTGGTTAGGCCGATGGCAATTCTAAAAGCCGATTCATCTGGTAAATTCCTATCATTTGTTCACCAGAAAGCTACCATAAACCTAATATCTCCTGTGCAAACAATTATTCCAATAGAATTTCTTTAGAAATCTATTGAACATTTTTTAAAAGAAAAATAGCCTTTCTTACTATTTTTATATTCAAATTAACACAATAATGAAACAACAAAATTATAGTAGATATAAACATCAAACATACTCAAACAATCAAATTAACTAATTAAATCTATCATAAATAAAACAAAATCAAACAAAACAATTGAAATTACAATTACAAAATTTGTAAATTAGTACATAATATGAAATATCTAAATGTTCCCAAATAAAAACACTTCTCATCAAAAACATAAAAAAATCATCTACTCATCATCCATCTCCTCACTCTCCTCAACTTCATGAGCCTGTTGATGATAACACTGCTTCATGAATGTCCACCACTCAGCTTTCATCTAAATTTATTGTCATTGTATATCAGCTTGCATTTGTTGCATCCTTTTTAGTTATTCTATTATAGTAGCCACCTTTACCAATAGAAGCTTGTGTTTTTGCATCACTATATCATACCTAGTCTTGAAAGATATAAAAAATATATATATTTTTATAGATATAATAATCATAAAAATTCTAATACTCTTATATGCTTTCCAATAAAACCCACTGTTGATCGTCCTGACACTTATATGTGCGTGTATGTTGTTGCTCCAACACAGTGGGTTCTTATCTAAGTGCTTGTTTCTATAAAAGAAAATTGTCGAGTTAAATGAACTAAATTGAATTTATCTGAAAATATTAAACATGTTTAAGTGAATCATAATATTGATCAAGATTGACAAAAATTAAAGTGACTCGTCTTAATACTTATTGGTGTAGTGGGATTGATGATCATTGTGTTTATTGAATCTAGTTTTAGCTGTGTGCGGCATTAGGAGCTTGCTTCTAAGACTTATAAGGCTCACAGCATAACAATAAGTAGAGAGGATAAGGGAAAAAGTGAAAGAGAGAGAGAGAGAGAGTGAGTGAGATATTCTAATGACTTATTATGTTGGATCAGAATATTTCTATTGTCGGCCCATATATAAATTAAATTATTCATTATATGTTATCTTATTTTTGTAAGCCTACTAAATTGTTATCAAACTAAAGATAATTTATTATTTGGCTTTTGAGATATCTCATTAATTTTATATGGAATTTATTATGTCCAGAGACCAGGCATTATATTTTATTTTTATTATGGGCTAAAATAATTTAAAATAAACTCAAGTAGGGTCATAGTCCCCAATCTAAAAGTTGGTTCTTATTTTTTGCTCATATCCCATCTTGTGTAAAAAAGAACTCTCTCTCTCTCTCTCTCTCTCTCTCTCTCTCTCTCTCTCTCACACACACACACACACACAACTTTTTTGATGTGGAAGGCCGGAAAACCATAGCTCAATGATTCAATGGATTCAGGTATCCTTCCAACTAAATCTTCTTGATCATTTGACATGATCAGATCTTGGATAGATGAATAAAATTTTCATCTTTAATTATTTTCAACATATTATTAAATCTAAGTGCTCCCAAATACTTCCACCTCCTTTGAAATTGCCTTATAACACTTTATTTCTAGGAATTAGGGGTTACTGAAAAAGTTATATTAAAAAACATATCCACTTACAAAAGTTTTATAGCCTAAAAAGTTAGTAGCTAAGAAAATATAAAAATATATATGCATACTAGACACATGGACAATCACTTTGTCCTACCAAGTGATAAGTGGCGCACAGGCTCATTAAGTGATAAGTAATGAGTGATGAGAGGTAAGTGGGTCCACCAACTGAGAAGTAACGAGTGGGCCCGTCGAGTAAAAATGATAAGTGGTGAGTGGGTCGCTATGAAGTTGATGAGGTCATAGCAAATTTCTAGAACCCTTAAGACTTGTTAGTCCATAGCCTTTGACTAGTGACCATTGTGCACTTTAGCCTTCCACAAGTGTACCTTTGACCTTCCAATTTTGTGTTTAATGACAATAATCAGGTGATTTTTATAGTTATTAATATGGCTTCTTCTTTTTTAGTTGTAAGGTATAATAATCCAAAAGAATTTAGAAATTAATGTGTTTGTAATTCAATCATTCACATTATATGGTATTAAAATTATAATTATAACCATTTAAATATTTCCCATATAAATATAAATTGGTTTTTTAATTTTGTTGATAATTGAAGGTTCCATTAATAGCATTGTTTTTTTTTTTAATATTATTATAAAGAAATTTAAATGGTTTATTACATAATTGCAGTGGTTGGCTTATGTGGTGGAGCTTTTCGGAGGTGGCAGAAGTTCGACATGTAAATTACAATTGGACTAAATGGAGACCAAATTTAGGTTTTGTTTGGAAACTATTGTTTCTTAAAATAGCTTTTTAGTATAAAAAATTTAATTTTTAACTAAAAAGCTGGTTTAAGAAGCAGTAAAAAAGTTGTCCTAAACAAAATCTTAATTATGCTAAATGAGGCTGCATGTTGTTAGTAGGGAAAAATCAATGCTATTTTTTTAAATTAGTTTTAGTTCTCAAAGTAGACATATTTCAAAACTTTCATATTTACTTGAAATTTAATCATCTCAAAATAGGTAGAAATTTTAATATTTTTTATTATAAAATAACACTCAAATGTATTATGTCTCATGACAAAAACTAATTATTATATAATTACGATATTATATATATATATATATATATATATATATATATATATATATATATATATATAAACACTTAGAAACAGAATGCAAAACGGGTATATACGTGAAAAGATTAGAGTAGCTCCAGTGGCAAATACGATTAAAGAGAGTTGTTTGGTTAGGAGAGTAGATGTATTAAATTTTGCCTATGTTGAGAAAGTTAGAGGTAAACCTAAAATTACTTGGTTAAAAAATATTAGAAATGATATTTTTTATTAGATTTAAATGAGAATTTGACTCTTAATAGAACACAATGGAGAAAAATGATTCGTGTAACCGACCTTACTTAGTAGGATAAAGGCTTAGTATTATTGTTGATATATATGAAACATTTAGATATTTAAAATTATCAAATTAAATGGATATTAGCATATGAAATAATATTAAAGAGAATCTAAGTGATCAAATTTACCCCCCATTTTCAATTCAGATCGAAATAAATTTTTCTCTGAAGACTTAGACGATTGTCGTGATGTGAAACAGTGGATTTGGTTCGTGCGTAACTTTATAATCAGTAGGAGAAGACAAAAATGTCTTAAATCAAACATGTTGAAATTTTATAGCAAATATTTTCTTAATAATTTTATATTTTATTTTAAAAATCATTTTTTATCTTGAAAGATTTTTTATTTTATCCTTTACAATAATTATTTCATTATTACATAAAATTTTTTTAATATTTAATTATTTTAATATAAACTTTATAATACATATCTCTATTATCTCCCCCCCTCCTTTTAATTTTTTGTTCTTTCCAGCTGAGCAAAATCCCAAGAGACAAAAACCAGAGACTTAGAATATATTTGCCGGCTAGAATATGGATTAAATGGGGGTCCATCCACCATCTCTTTCAACCCCATCATAACTACAAGACAAATGATCCATGAGTAGATTTCTTATGGTGCTTTGTCTCCTTTCTTGATTATTGTAATGTATGCATCAAATCATGCTAATGGAAGATCTATTCTTTCTCAACATCTCAAGGAGATTGTTGAAGATATATCTCATCTTTGGGTAATGAGAGGCATCAACCGTTGCATATTTCATTATGAAAAGGTTAGTAGAAGCCTTATAACCAACAACAAACTTTCGAAACTTAACATGTTTTTTTTTATCACGGGCACTAAAGATTTAGCTTCAGTGGAGATTTCTTAGCCTTGGTCTAATAATAGGATTGACAATCCTATACATATTAAGATGGACAAGATTTTGGCCAATTATCTCTGGCTTGATCTATTTCCTTTTTCTTTCCATAGGGTTGAAGTCCCTATATCAAAAGAAAAACCACAAGTTCCTTTTTAAGAACTATTGGACCAAATTTTCATAATTCTAGGTGGCTTTGTAAACTACCTTCTCTTAAGATATTCCAGGAAACTCCACTCTCTACCAAAGGCTACCAAAATTGAAATCTATTATTAAATCTTAATGTTGGGCTTCCTTTAGCCACCTCTCGTCAAAAATCAAATAACTCCAACTTCAGCACTTCAATTGTCTTCAACTTTTGAACAATGACCCCTCCAACAACCCCTTTAACTCTAGAAATAATGACTTTAGGGACCTAAAACTTTCTATTCCTCCTGATCCTTGCGGATAATCTAAAGAGCTAAATCCAAATGGCTCTCATAAGTAAGATGACCTAAATTCTTTTATGGCAAAATCAAGTCGAAGCAAAACTATAATCACATTAAAGAGGTCTCTTCTCCTTTGGCAAACTTATCTTCCACTAAAGAATTTTCAAATGCCATTGCTACCCACTTAAGAATCTTTTTAACACTACTAGCCCCATTATGGATAATTAATCATAATCAATTCCCCCAGCAACACCATATCTACCCACTTCCTTAACCTCATAGAACATATGACAAATGAAGAAATCAAATGAATTCTATCATGCATCTTTGAATATTATTGGATTATATGTTTGAAAGGCCGTTTTTTGCAAAAGCAATCAGCTATCTATAGGGATTAAAGTTTCAACCATTGATTTAATTCCTAAAACCCTACATGCTAACAATATTTTTGAATTTAGATTTATATCCCTTTGCAACACATCATATAAAATCATTGTTGCCAACATACTCAAATAGATGATGCCACATATCATCCATCTTAGCTAATTTGGCTTCATTAACAGAAGAATTTTCATAGATAAATATTATTCTTGCCTCCGAGCTTTTGGGGAGTTCAAGATAAAGGGTACTCATGATCAATTATGTGCTAAACTTGACATTTATAAAGCATTTGATAAGGTCTCAAGGGATTTTCTACTTCAAATGTTGAAACATAAAAGTTTCCTCGACTTTCTATTTCTTGGATCAAATATTGTATAAATGATGTTCACTAACCTATAAGTATCAATGGCACCATTGATGGTTTCTTCAATTCATCTTCTAATTTGAGGCAAAAGTTGTCATTTATCACCTTATCTATTCTGCATCATTATGGATGGCCTATCCAATCTGTTTGAAAGGTCCATAATGAAGTCCTATACATGTATCAAAATGGATAGCTATCACTTTTCTCATCTTCTTCATGCATATGATCCCCTAGTTTTTGACATAGCTAACATTGATAATGTAACTACTCTAAATAGCATCTTGTTGGAATTTGGAAACCAATCTAGCTTACATATCAATCAGGAGAAAAGATATATATTCTTCTCGCCTCACACCACCCTCTCTAGAGCTTTATAATACTCTAAACATGTCAGAACCCACTATAAGATATTTGGTTATATGTATCACTTCCATGATGCTTCATGTTTCTAATTTTCAACCCCTGATGCATCAAATTGCCACCCTTCTTAAGGGCCGGAAAGCAAAAAATGTTCTCATTTTCTAGTATACTCCAATTTGTGAAATTCAGCAAATGGAACTATATCACTTACTGAATAAGAGATATTATCCTACCTAAAAGCTACTAAAAATTTATCAACAAGCATTATGCAAAATTCCTTTATCATGGTAGAATAAAATCCAAAAAATAATATCTTATTTCTTGGAAGAAGACAAGTATTCTTAAGCAAGTTGGGGGTTGGGTATCCCAACAATTTATTCACTAAACTATGCTTTTAACTGCTCTAACATTTTGGTGTCTTAAAATTGTGACAGTCTGCTTTGAATATCGCCACCTCCTGAAGTTAGTATTTTCTGGAAAAAAAAACTTAACAAGGTTGTTGATTCAATTAAAAGCAAGTTCTCTATCAGGGTAAATCATAATATTAAACTATTTACACTTTGGGACCCTTGGTGCAACGGGAATGGCCTTTATGAATTGATAGACGCATCCTCTCTATCTTCCCCTCTGCCCTGAAATTCTTTTATTTCTAACTGGATTTTGGATAATAGTTGGAACTTTCCTATTTATATTCTTGTCGCATGGAAGAGGCTATTGTTGCTTGAACAATCCATCCTTCAAGTCTTTCATTAGTGACTTCTATGAGGATCATCATTAAGTTTTGTAGTCCAAACACATTTGACATCAGAATTATGCCCTTCTTTTTTTCATGCTACACATGGCTGGCAATTATAGGTGGGCTAAAATCTACAGACAATTTGATTCTATCCAATATTCCAATATAAGCTAAATGTATTTTATGTGATGTGCATGTTGAAATCATCACTCATCTCTTCTTTAAGTGTGATAATACATTTAACATCATTTGCAAAATCCTACCATTAGCTACTCTCTATACCATATCTGGAGAGAATGAAACAACAAAAATTTTGCTGAAATTATTGATATGATGGCCACTATTTACTATAAAATCAAAAAGGCCATCCTTCTTAAATCATCTAAGTAGGAAAATTCTAGAAGATTAAGCATTTAATCTCCTGAAACTTGTGATGACTTTGCATTCTCTCAACTCTGCTTTATTATACTTCGTCGTCCCAAGTCTCTTCTCGCAAAGCTCTACTTTTCTTTTTATTGGATGGTATTGATACTATTCCGCCATTTTGAAATCCTTGGGTAAAACTTTTGGTGATCTTTGAAATCTTTCTGAAATGGATTTATGCTCTCTTATGGGTCTACATTGTGGTAATATTTGAATGACCACTTCACAATTGGTATTGGTGGGTCTCCAATATGAGAAATTATTCTCTGCGAAGACCAGACGGCAAGAACCATCTAAATTTACTATACTTTAGCTGCCATTTTGCTACGTTTTTACAAATACTCAGCAAATGGACAGCAAATATGCATTCATAATTGTATACTTACTATCCTTTTGCTGAGTATTTACAAAAGCACAGCAAAAGGCAGCTAAAGCAAAACAAATATCCTACAAATTGAATATTTGTTGCGCTTTTATAAATACTCAGCAAAAGGGCAGGCAAAGTGCATTCATAATTTACATATTTACTGCCCATTTGTAAAATATTTGTAAAAACGTAACAAATAGGCAACTAAAGGACAGTAAATCCGAACAATTCTTGCGGTCTGAACTCCGCACAAGAATTTCTCCTCCAGTACAACAATGCATTAATGCCCAACTCGCCTAAGCATCCCCTTAGACGCTCTAATGGCAACCAAGGGAAGCAATTGTACTCCATATGATGAAACTTATCTAATAATTCAAAAGCTCATTTTGAAAGTTTTAGCTTCTTTTTTGTTTTTTTCCTAATCTTTATTTCAACATTGCAATTTTTATACCCAACTCTATGTGCTTACAAAATTACTCTTGAGCTAAGTTGGACTTTTGCTCTCTTTCATGATGTAGTTATTTCTTATAGCCAATGAATGAAGGCTCTGCCCTAAATTTTTCCAAAAAAATATGTTTGCCAGCTAACTAAATCATGTTACAAACTTCAATCAACCATGTGATTTTTAATTAATACATATAGCTATGTAGATATGGACTTTTTTTTTAATTAATACATATAGCTACATCAGGCAATTTCAGACACTGTTCATGTATAATCCCATTGTTGGATTATCATTGTGAAGTTCTATTAGAAAAACAAATTTGTATTTTATCTTCTGTTATTGTCCCTGTAGGGTCCCTCACTTTCTTGATCCTTCAGCAAGCCTAGAAATGCAAGCAGACCGAAAAAGAAGAAACCGCCAGACCAATTAGGTCCTCCGCCACCTCCGCCGCCGCCGCCACCATCATCATCCCGTGGAGGGAAGCCAGTACCGCCATCATCAAGCTCTGGTGACTTCTCCTTATCTGAAAAGGACACAAATTATCTTATTTTCCCTGTCAAACTGGAGCTACTTTTTATTTGTAGTTGAGCACTGAATAATTCATAAAATGTATTGAACATAAGCCTACCACAAGCCACTTCTATACAATTTGTAATACTAATTAGAAAAAAAACAGGATTTCTTTCTTTGATTGATAGCCGGTGGCCATGAAAAAAATTATATAATACAGAATTGTGATGTTGCTTACTTTGTATGGGAGCATTACTGATTGTGGTAGATTGGCGTTGAACAGTCTGCGTTTGTTCTGCCGCACATTTTGCATTCTGCTGTTGGAAAAAAAATCGTGATTAGTGACTCAGGATAAAAGAGTTGTTATCTCACATTTTGGTAGACTTTTTATGTTCATTTCCCCTCATAAGAATTTGAAAAAAAAAAAAAAACAAGGAAACGCAGCAAGAGAAAGGAGTGAAGAAAACCCATCTAAGGGTTCATTTGGTTGCTTTTAAGTTAGAAAACACTTACTGAAAAAAAGAGAATTTTATCTAGTCCATCATTTAGTTCAATGCAATCAGAAACCATCATTAATTTGCTGAATTCATTTCCATACACAAAGGCTTATAGTTTAGATTGAAGAAAAATCAAGGAACGGAATTGAAGCCCCAATGATTTATGGGCCGATTATGATTCTGCAGTCACTAAATAAAGTTTTTCAACCTTTCCTTTTCATTTTTTTAACCAAATTCCCATCATTCAAACAGAATAAATGAGGGAAAACAAAATCAGAAATTTCCAGAACAAGCTTTCTATCAAAAAAAAAGCAACTAAATGAACACGAACAGTAGTCATTAGTGTTTAATTACATATAAGAAAAAGCAAATAATGGAGTGCAATGATAGATATGTATGGACACGGGACACTATAATTCCGGATAAAAATATAGGGCACATAACTGGTTGGACAGGACATTCAAAAAATTATCTTACTTATAGTATTAAAAATTAAAATTTCTGAATCAATCATTTAAATTGATTTTAAACCACAATTCTCATCATGTTGGAACTTTAAATCAAATATGGTAAGTCATATCATAAGCGATACAGCTTGTTGCATGAAATACATGCTCAACGCATTCATGATGTGCCAAGAGAA
The DNA here is from genome assembly GCA_019925795.1 of Dendrobium chrysotoxum. Taxonomy (NCBI): domain Eukaryota; kingdom Viridiplantae; phylum Streptophyta; class Magnoliopsida; order Asparagales; family Orchidaceae; genus Dendrobium; species Dendrobium chrysotoxum. The sequence goes on from CM034315.1 coordinate 71,188,443, forward strand.
TGTCCAAGAAGCGTTGGAATTTTTTTAAGAAAATAAAAAGAAAGCATGTGGTAAAAACCATGTTGTGTTTGACATGCTATCCTAGAGTATCTGAATATCCAAACAATCAAACCTTCCGATATGGAGTCTGACACAGTACAGCAGCCTTCTAAAAATATTTGCACTTCATAGCTGGATAGCTAAAAGAGGAGCCTTTCCCGTCAATTAGTAACCCATACCAACTCGGGCATAATCACTAAACTAAAAGTTTGGCACTATTGGCGGAGCACATCATGAGCATTTTCTTTTTTTTTTTTTTTTTTTCTTTTTTTCTTTTTTTTGAAATCACAAAACTTATTTTCCCATAGAATCTTCCAAGTATAAGATATGCAACAAGAAGGGTGAATAGGGGCCAGATGAAGGTTGAAAAGAAATTTGAGTAACATTCAATAAATATCAGAGGTAAGAATTATCTTAACGAAGACCTATTCTCCTTGATTAATCCTAAAACCAATCTCCGTCTATGATTAATCCTACCACATTATGGGGATAAAAGTGTTAGTAAATTATGAAGTTGCTTACTCTATAGATGATTGAAGGCCCACTAAAGCTGATGAGGCAATATTGGCCAAGGCATCAGCAGGGTAAACAGACTGTTGAACGTTGGACTCCCATCATATGCAAAAATGCCAAACAATGGCAAGAGGAAACTTTAGGGCCTTGGAAGATACAGCGACATGATAGAATCAAATTCTATAATATAATGTCTGATCTGTCATCGAGCAAGTTAATTACAATGTCAAACCTGATTTTTCCATCCGGTAAGAACAAATATGACAGGAGAGACGGTTATGAGAGCCCCACCCACGAGGTTGAAACTATTAACAAGATTAAAATGTATAATAGACACCAAAAAGAATGTATTAGTTATATACAAAAACCTACTTTCTCGTAAATCTATAACAAATTGTAGGAAATCCATTTAAACTAATGGCTTTATATATATAAATAAATAATAAATAATAATAAAATAAAAATAAAAAATGGCTTTATATCTTAATAACTGAAATTCGAAGGAAAAAAAATCTTCGTATAATTTGACCGTTGTTATTTTAAAATTGGTAAAAAAGTCCTCAAAGTTCTCATTTTTAACTAAATGCCCTTGACTCGAACATTATTAAGTTCCTAGTTATCATCTCTTTTTTTTTTTTTAACTTCTACATGAGTATTCCCTCCAAAGTGCTGCCTCAATCACTGGTCACAAGGAACCCAACACATGGCCACCAAGATAAGGACGACAATTATTCTTATACCGATAGGATGGTTATTCGGATTTGGTATTAGCTTACCAAGTACCCAAACACTTGTATCTATATATATATATACACACACACACACATTTGCATACAAATATTAAACTTAAACTAGGTTATTTGCATTAAAAATTAAAAAAATCATATAATATAATCCACAAATCCTAAATAATACTAAAGTCTAAAACTGCTAATAATTATGTCATTTGGTCCTCTATATTTGATTTGAATTAACCACTAGACTCTAAGAGTTATAATGGTGCTTGTTTAACTTCTCAACTGTAGAATTAGGCTATCAGCAAAGGAACCATAGACTGACATTATCTTTTCACTCCTAACTTTAGAATCAAACATTCCCCTTTCATTTCTGAATGAGTCGCAAAATCTGCCTCCACCAGTAATCGACCTCCTCCATTAGTGCTCATCCTCCTCCTTCACTTGAATAGTTGAGTAACTTCATCATTGATTCTAACGGCCTCTAAAGTTAATTTCACATCTTCATTTGACAAATATAGGGAGGAGTTTTCTAATTTTGTAGAGATAAAATGTGCGAATATTATTTGAATTATATAAAAATATCTTTTTACATATCATAACAGTATTTCTGAGTATTATTTAGCCTTATGAAAATGTAGGGGTGTTAATATTTGACACGACCCGAAAATCCGATCCGAAAATTTCGGGTTAGGGCCAACTCGTTTCACAAATGGGTCGAGTTTGAGTTCAACAAATCGACCTGTTTGAAAAAACAAGTCGGGTTGACCCGGAAACCCGACAATGACCCGGACTAACCCGGAAACTCGCGTCGTCCTCTCGTGATCTCATCCGTCAGGCGTCATCGTCTCTCATTCGTCAGCGTCATCGTCAGGCGTCGTCGTGGATCGAAGTAGCAATGGGAGCTTGTGTGGCATGTGTCGGGCATGAGGTAGGGTTTTGAACGGGTCGCTAAAAGACTTCTTCGCCTCATTCGACGATGTTCTTCCTTCCTGTCGAATCAGAAGTCGCGGCAGTTCGCTGTCCTGTCGAATCGGAAGACGGAAGCCTGCTTCGCCTCGTTCGACACGTCCCTTTCTTCCTCCCTTTCGTGCGCTTCTTCAGCCAAATCCCTTAAATCCGTGTCGGATCAGGTCAATCCGGAAACTTGACGGGTCGGGTCCGGGTTGAAAGAAACCGATCCATTTGCAAAAACGGGTCGGATTTGGGTCAATCTAAATAGGATCAGGTCAGTTCCGGGTTCGACCCATACCCAACCCGCAACCCGAAATTGACACCCCTATGAAAATGCATGCGTATCTTTGCTTCATGGAAACAACTTCAATTAAGTGAGCAATAATGTCTTTTGAAAATTTAAATTAAAGGAAATTGAATCTTAAGTACCTTAAGAAGGCAATAATGAGTTTCTACACATACCCTGATGTAGGATGAAAAAGGTTTAACCTACATCGAAATATCGAAATATTTTATAGCATGAATGAGATCATAACCAAGTCAAGTTGCAAATAGATTATAGAATGAATGAGATCATAACCAAGTCAAGTTGCAATAAGATCAAAATACTTCATTTAATTCCTTCTAAAAGTTATTTGAGCTATAATAAATATTCTATGAGTGGATTTATTTAGCAATTATTGATTTAACAAGGGATAAACCATGATGAGATTATGTTAATTAATTTGAGAATTCGAACAATACCATAATAATATTGATAATAATTAGCAAAGAGTAGGCTAATCCTGGTGGAAGCTAATGCTTGTTGTAGCGAAGAGGGGATAACCGAAATAGACCTCTACAAATAGTCCTTCATAGTAAGAACAGAATGACTAAACTTGATTCATTCAAGAAAAAAAAAATCCACTATAAGGTAAAATGGAGAGCCCTATATCTAAGGCGACAAAAGAAATCTGAGAATCATAAAAGTGTGATTGGTCATGCAAGGGGAATGGGAAGGTCTTATGTTTTTGTTAGTTTGGAGATGCATTTTAGGGTCTCCAAGGGTTTTATAAGGTTTAAAGGTCAAATGTTTGACTTAATGGAGAGATGAATCTAAAATGTTTTCAACAAAGTCAGAGGAGAGAAAAAAGAATGCAGGTTTGGGAGAGAGAATAGATGGCGGGTGAGATGTCAAAGTCAAATGGTGATGTGATGTGATTGTTAACTAGTGAGATGGGGTTCAAACAGTGTTAAATCACATCCATTCAATACGGCATTAATCCCACGGTCGCAAGTAGCGATCCGTGGGAATCCCATCTCATGATAATTGCTTTCCTTAGTTAGGCAGCAATATTAGGAAGGATTTTATTCTGTAGTTTCCTTTATTTAAAACACCTTGTATAGTCTATAAATAGGGATTACATTGAATAAAGTTTCAAGCTTTTCCCTCTCAAATTCTCGTTTCTAACATGGTATCAGAGCCACGATTAGCAGTTGCCAAATCCTTGTAAAAGGATACGAAGGAAGCAGAAAAAGCCGGCCTTCATTGCCGAAGAAAACCGGGTGGCCTTCATTGCTGAACGTTCCAACCACCAGACGTTGTCCCAAGTCCGCCAGACGCAATCGCAGACGGAAGCCCTATGGTCGGAGAAAGAAGCCGCAGACGGAGCCCCTGCGGACCGAAGAAGAAGCCGCGAACCTCTGATCCGACAGGAAGGAAAGTCATCGAAGGAGCGTATTCGAACAGCAACTTCTGATCCAACAGGAAGGGCAAAGAAGCCTTTACTCACGTGAAAGAAGCCTTGCCGACGGAAGACGTGGGATGAAGCCTGACCGACAAGACGTTGTCTTCCGCTGTGGAGAAGCTAGCGGGATGAAACTCTCGAGAGCCCTCACTCGTGCGAGATCTCACGGGATTTTTAAACCCTTAAGATCGAACCAGAAGACCTAATTCAATTAGGCTTAAGACCTAATTAAAACCCTATAAATATCAGCCTTTATTGCTGATATAATCAGCCTTCATTGCTGATATAATCTTGTGAGATCACAATGTCTGAAGAAAACTCATCCCAAAGCTTCAATAAAGAAGACATTAAAAGACTCAGACAATTCCTGATATCTCTTGAAAAACCTCCTGCATCTCCCTCTCTTGCACTTTCAGTTAAGTTTCTCATATTCACCGGATTAAGTATCTCTAGAAATCATTCAAAAGGAATATGGATCATTGATTCAGGAGCCACAAATCATATGACAAACTCCACTACCCACTTTATCAAGTATGAACCTTGCCCAATAGACAAGAAAATCATCACTGCTGATGGTTCTCTTGTCAAAGTAGAAGGCCATGGAGACATACCCTTATCCCCTTCCCTCGCTCTAAAAAATGTGCTCCATGTTCCTCAATTATCCACAAATCTTATATCCATACAAAAAATTACCAAAGACCATAATTGTCAAGCTTTATTTAACCCTACTTTTTTCCTGTTTCAAGATCAGGAATCGGGGAAGACGATAGGACTTTGCTAAAGAGAGAGGTGGGTTGTACTACCTGGAAGAGCCAAACAAATCTAGCTACTCTATGTTATCCCTAGTTGACAAGGAATCTGTCATTTGGCTTAATCACTTCAGATTAGGACATCCATCAGTAGAAGTCTTGAAACACATTTATCCAAAACTTTTCCATAAATTGGAAAATAAAAAATTTCATTATGAAACTGTGAATTAGCCAAACATAAAAGAACCTCCTTTCCAAATAAAAATTAAAGATGCAATACTCCTTCCTATCTCATTCATAGTGACATATGGGGACCCTCAAAAATCCCCAATATCTCCGAGGCTCGTTGGTTTGTATCTTTCATTGATGACTGCACTTGGGTTTCTTGGATCTATCTCCTCAAAAATAAATCTGACGTTAGCACCATTCTTCCCATTTTTCACACCATGATCCAAAATCAATTTGGGGTCAAAATAAAGAGATTCCGTTCAGACAATGCTAAAGACTACTTCAACCAAACCCTACACTCTTACTTTCAGAGTGAAGGTATCATCCAAGAGTCCTCCTGCGTTCACACCCCACAACAAAATGGGGTTGCAGAAAGAAAAAATGGTCACCTCCTAGCCACCACTCGTGCCTTCCTACTCCACCATACTATACCCAAATCCTATTGGGGAGAAGCTCTCCTAACTGCCACCTACCTCATAAACCGACTACTGTCAAAAACCCTAGGAATGAAAGCTCCAATGGATATTTTGTCCACCTTTTACCCCGAGTTTCGAACCCATAATAATCTTACACCCAGAATCTTTGGGTGCACTGCCTATGTTCACATCCACAGCCAGAATAGAGGAAAACTAGATCCAATGGCACTCAAATGTATCTTCATTGAATGCTCAGCCACCCAGAAAGGGTACAAATGCTATCACCCCCCTACAAAGAAAATGCTTGTATCCATTGATGTCACTTTTGATGAACAAAACTCCTATTTTACCAAACCTCATCTTCAGGGGGAGATTGAAACAAAGGAAGATGATGAAAGTATGCTTGCACCTCTTGACCTTCCTCCACCACATCAAACAAATCCTCCTGAAACTCAAAATAGAGAAGTTGAAGACAAAACTATCCTTAGATTTGGGAAGGTATATTCCAGGCGTACAAGTTCAACCTGTGCTCCGAAGCAGATCCCAAGAATCTGAGCCATCCCTTGAAAGTAAGGTAAACTCTCCACTTCCCTTATACCCTATAACCAACTCTGTCCTTCAGTAATTTTTCCTCCACACACAAAAACTTCCTAGTTACACTAGATGATATTCATATTCCTAATGATATTTCTGAGGCACTATCTGATGTAAATTGGAAAAATGCCATGAAAGATGAAATGCAGGCCCTAGAGAAGAACAAGACATGGGAGATCATCAATCTACTGATAGGGAAAAAATCGGTCGGCTGCAAATGGGTGTTCTCTGTAAAATACAAAGCTGATAGCATACTGGAAAGATACAAAGCAAGACTAGTGGCGAAAGGTTACACTCAAACATATGGCATTGACTACCAGGAAACTTTTGCACCAGTAGCCAAGATGAACACTGTTAGAATTCTACTCTCAATAGCAGCTAAGTATAATCGACATCTGGAACAATTGGATGTAAAAAATGCATTCCTACATGGGGATCTGGAAGAAGAAATATTTATGAAAATACCACCAGGATTTAAGAAAAATTCTGGAGGAAACAAGGTGTGCAAATTAAAAAAGGCCCTATATGGGCTCAAACAATCACCAAGGGCCTGGTTTGGAAGGTTCTCTAAGTTTATGCTCATTAATGGGTATAAACAAAGCCAAGGGGATCATACACTATTCTTTAAACACTCAGACTCAGGGGGAGTCACGATATTGCTAGTGTACGTGGATGATATTATCTTGACTGGAAATAATTAAAAGGAGAAAGATAGTCTAAGAAAAAGTCTTACCAAGGAATTTGACATCAAAGAACTTGGTAGACTAAAATACTTTCTTGGAATCGAAGTGGCTCACTCCAGCAAAGAAATATTTATCTCACAACAAAAGTACATCAAAGATCTTATGAAAGAAACAGGGAAACTAGCCTGTAAGCCAGCACCGATACCAGTAGAACAGAATCTCAAATTGGGAGAAGCTAAAGAAGATCCAGATGTAGATAAAGGAGCCTACCAAAGACTTGTGGGAAAATTGATTTACCTTTCCCACACCAGACCAGATATAGCATTTATTGTAAGTATGGTCAGTCAGTTTATGCAGAATCCAAAAAAGGCTCATATGCAAGCTGTGGACAGGATATTGCACTACCTTAAGGGGAATCCAGGGAAAGGAATTCTCTTTAGAAGAGACCATGGAGTAACCTTAGAAGCATATACTAATGCGGATTATGCAGGATCACCAGTAGACAGAAGATCTACCTCTGGATACTGCACATTCCTAGGAGGAAACCTAGTTACATGGAGAAGAAAGAAGCAGAATGTGATAGCAAGATCTAGTGCTGAAGCAGAATATAGAGCTATGGCATTAGGAATATGTGAGCTATTATGGATCAAGATAATTCTAGAAGACCTAAAGAACAAGTGGGACGAACCCATGAAGCTACACTGTGACAATAAATCAACAATCAACATAGCCCACAATCCAATCCAACATGACAAAACGAAGCACATAGAAGTGGACAAACATTTTATTAAAGAAAAATTAGACAGTGGTCTAGTATGTATTCACCATGTTCCATCAAAAGATCACCTTGCAGATATCCTTACTAAAGGAGTGGACGGCTCTACCTTTACCAAAATGATTGCCAAGCTGGGAATGACTGATCTATATTCCCCAGCTTGAGAGGGAGTGTTAAATCCCAGCCATTCAATACGGCATTAATCCCACGGTCGCAAGTAGCGATCTGTGGGAATCCCATCTCACGATAATTGCTTTCCTCAGTTAGGCAGCAGTATTAGGAAGGATTTTATTCTGTAGTTATGAGTTCCTTTATTTAAAGCACCTTGTATAGTCTATAAATAGGGATTACATTGAATAAAGTTTCAAGCCTTTCCCTCTCAAATTCTCGTTTCTAACAAACAGTAATCAAAGAATGATCAAAATGGCTAAAAAAATGATCAATTATCATGATCTAACATGGGTTCTACCATCATAACACACAAGGCCCAAAAGACTCAAGCATTAGGATTGATATGATGATGACCCAACAAACATCATCAGAGTCGATGAGACAAAATGACCCATAACATGTTATGGTCCAAATGAAAATGCATAAAAAAGACAGAGAAACACATAGCATGATCTCCAAAGAATATAAGAACTAGACTCAATGATTGTATTTTAAATATCTCATGGTAAGTCAGAAGTTGACTTTATTTCAACAGATGCTCAACCAAAAACTAAACTACCACCAAATGAAATAAATAGTTATTCAGAACATGTTAAAGAGAAGAGAAAACTAACGATGCCTTGTATGAAATTTCATAAAAGAAATAAAGTTAGGATTAATACGAGGGAAGTGGTTACTTTGGTTTGTATCATGAACATATAAGAGTATCTAGTAAATATGGAACCAAGAATCAAATGAATTCTTATAGAAGTGAATCAAAGAATGTACAAAGCTCTTTGCCCACAAAATCAATTAATTATTAGAAAATTGATGGCAATGATATATTAATATTTCGCATTTGATTATGATTTTACAAGAAAGCAACTAATTCGGACAATGGTTACGAATGAAATACATATGTATATAGATACATACATTTGCATACACACACACAACTTAAAATTCCCACAAATGTTAACAAACATTAATAAAATGATTAAATAAACTTTAAATTTTACTTAACTCAACAACCAACTCTATGAGCACATCAACACCGCTAAGGGGTTCAATTGAAGTCAACTCTTTTATAGAATAATCATATTTCCACACATATTAAATATACATTCTGATGCAATTGTAGGTAGCAAAATTTCCAAATATTTCTCTAGCAATCATTTTTTAAGTGGGATATCATGTACATTCTACTCTTTCCACCAGCTACAACCAACAACTCCCCTATAGCAAACCTACACCAACACATGTTGCAACTTCTACACACCTGGATGCATTCCAATTTGTACACCAGTTGTTTCCATATGCTCATATTTGTCAATGGTGAATAATGCATCATAGTGTATCCTTGTGAAGCTATAGTGCATGGCGTAGCATGCTCTATTTTAAACATACCATAAAATATTAAAAAAATGAATAAAGATGTAGCATTCCCAAATAATAAGCATATCAAAGAATAAAAGTAAACACTACAACTTTAGAAAGTTGAAATCATTAAGAGTCAAATTTTATGAGTAGAAGAGCAAGCGCAATAGCTTTGTTAAGTCTCAAGATTGTCACTATCGCCTATCAAATTTCTAAACTTTGCTTTGCAGTCACCCGATAAAGCCATCGCATCCACTATATAAGCCCTAGCCTTTGTTGTCACCAGTGGAAGCCCTCATCTTCGTTGCACATGTCAAAGACCTCTCATTGGTCATCACAGTTGCATGTCAAAGCACTCACCATCATCAAAATCGGACATCTCGCATGCTTGCATCGAAGCAGAGACTATCTTGAGTGTCCTTACAAAGCCCTAGTAAATGGCAATAAAAAGAAAATTCTAATAAACAATATTAAAAGTTGATTTTAAATAGTAAATAATAGAAATCAAAATAGCGCATACTAGAGGTTATGTGTTGTTGCCCATTCGCAGAGCAAATAGAATGTGCCATTTTTATCCCTTCCACCTTGCCATGCAAATATCAGGCAGGTGCGCCTCGTCATACTATACGCTATTAATATGCATGCAGCTGCCTATAACAGCTCTTATAATTGATTATAATCTCAACAATACACCTATAAGATGATGCTCCTCTAACAGATTTAAGTTTCAACTCAACAATATGCATGATCTTAGCTTTCAATGTGTAATTCTTCGGTGCCTTATGAAGAAAGAATCTAGCTTTGTTGTCAATTGAATAGGCAGATTTTTCCTAATTTCTTTCATTTAATCATGTGGTTGGTTATGGTCTTAGTTCTCTTCCTATTTTAGGTTGTCTTGTACCTACTATAAGTATTATTACCGCATACTTTCAACATGGTACAATGACATACTTCTCTATCTTTTGTTATTCACTATTATTTATCTCTTGTACTTCTTTATCTTCCACAGATTCTGAAAATTTTAAGCCTTCCTTACACTTTAAGAAGTTTTTGATTAAGCAATGATGTTGGTTAAACACAAAATGGCATGGAAAGAAGAAACTCATTGTCACCACCTTCTATGAATCAAAATCACATAACAATACTACTAACCAAAAACCTTCTCCATGTCATCGATTATCCAATTCAAACCAAAACCTTACACAATGAAATCATCATTGATTTGGTTGCTCAAAAAGGGACTTGAATATCTTTACTATCCAAAATGAAATTCTACAATCTTATATCATGAACTCGGAAGCCTATGATCATATGACAAGAGATGCCCCTTCATCCATGTTTAAGGGATTATATAGTAAAAATTCCCAATGGGTCAAAATCACAAGCAACTTGCATTGGGACTATCAATGTCTCTAATTCTCTGGTTCTCAACTCAGTTCGCTTGGTTCCTAAGCTTTCATGTAATTTATTATCAATCAAGAAAATTACTAAGAATGTGAATTGTACTGCAAATTTTCTTCCTGCTGACTTTAAATTCCAGGATAGGGACTAAAAGGGCTAATTGACAAGGCGGACAAAAAATATTGGTCACAACCTACTATATTACACAACCTACTATATTACGAAAGGGGTCCTGAAAGGCAAGGGAAAAATGCTTAGTAAATTATCTTCCTCTAACAAAAAAACAATCATGTTGTGGCAATTCCATCTTGGTCATCCAAATTTCATATATCTAAAAAGATTGTTCGCTTATATTTTCATCAACACAAATCCTAATTTATTGTGAAATTTATCAATTATTTAAACACACTTAAAGTTCTCACCCTAATCACTCTTATCAAGTCTCACAACTTTTGCAACTATCCATAGTGACATTTGGGGACCATTTTAGGCGAACAATATTTCTGAGTGCTAGGTGCTTTATATATTTCATTGATGACCACACTAGAATCACTTGGATCCTTTTAACGAAAGATAAGTTTAAAAATAATTCCATTTTTTTTTAATTTCACTCCTTCGTTAGGACCTAATTTCAAACCAAAATTCAAGTCCTCTGAAACAACACTGGAAAAGAATATTATCATTTATTTCTTAGAGAATATCCCCTCCAACAAAAAATTGTTCACCAAACTTACTGCATCCATACTCAATAAAATGAGATTGCACGAAGAGAAAATGCATACCATCTAGAGGTTAATCGATCAATTATGATCACTAGCAATATCCTAAAAAATTATTGGGAGAGGTTGACCTCCCTCTTACATACCTCATTAATAATATCTTACAACGAATTCAAAACTTCAAAACTCCTTGTCAAACCCTCACTCATACCTATCCCACAAATAGACTTATATCCACCATTCATATCAAAGTGTCCTGCTGCTTTACCTTTGTGCATATTCCTCCTCATCAAAGGAGCAAACTATACTAAAAAGCTATAAAATGCTTTTTTATTAGTTGCACTCCTCAAAAACAAAGTTACAAATGTTTGTCTCCCAATATGAAAATATATTACACTGCCACAGATGAAACCTTATTCAAAAATCAATCCTTCTTCCTCAAAACACACATTCAAGTAGAAAACAACTCCCTTGTGAATATGAGTGTTGTGATGATATTAGTCCCAACTTATTGATCTCTCAACCTACACCGCTTATAGACCTACTTGAATCTTAATCTTTTAAAGATTACATACAACGAGAAAGATACAAAGATATTGCCTACTCCAAAATTTTAGAAAACTTCAATTGTTGAACAAACTATTATTCTAAACTAAACTCATTGTGTGGCCCAAGTCCTAATATCGATTCACAAGAACAAAGTAATATCGATTCAAATGATGAAATTGGCAAGCCTATCATTGCTTTTAAAATCTCCAATCAACCAATTAATTATTATATCTCTTATGACAATGTAATGAACCGGTTTAACTTGTCCGGTTCAATTAAACCAGCCAGCCCTAATATCTAACCCGCGACAGACAGAAACAGAATAGCGCGACCTAAAGTGGGTCGAACGCAATCGCGGGCATGTCAGGAGGGCTCGGTTCGCTGTTTTGAGCGAAGGATCGCGTACGTGGGAGGAAAATAACTACTACTTGTGAGAGAAAGTCCATTCCATTCGTTCCTGGAGAAAAAAATGCGAGAGAGAGTTATGTCGAGAGGAACGGCTGAGAGGAAGAAGGAAGAAGGTTTGTTAATATTTTTCCCCATTTCTGTATAAAAACTTTCATATTCTTCATCTAAACAGTGAGGGATGTTTATTAAGGGCAAAGGAAGAGATTTGGAAGTGGGGAGAAAGAAATTTGGAAGAGAAAGAAGAAGGATTTTGGGTTGGAACAATCCTCTTTTGTAAGTGAATTTTTATCATATATCATCTATTAAATTTTGAAGAATAGAATTTATTAAATTTATTTTTATGACAACTAATAGTGTACAATTTTAGAAAGGAAGAAATCAAAATTTGGTGGGAGTTCGATTCGGCAAGAAAGAAAGATTCCTTGAGGTAAAATATACAAGTTAGAAACTTCATATTTATTATTTCTTTAAGTTTTGAGAATTCCTTCAAATTTGTTTAGTAATGCTAATGTCAACTAAAATAAATTGGAATAGAAAAAGGATTGGATTAACCTAGTGCATGAAGGTGAAGTACTGACGCCAATAACGGAATTCTCAAGAGATTTGAGGTAAGAATTAATTAAAGAAATGTTTATGTAAAAGTTAAATGAAAGTTAAATATAGCAATAATTTATGTGATTTTGTATGTCTTTAGATTTTGGAAAGTTATCTCCACGGATCGGGGATTTGAAAGAATCAATTACAGTTGTGTATCAAAGTGGGCAATTACAGTTGTGTATAGTTTTTATTATTGTATTTTTATTTTCATTCTGAAAGAAACATTTTATATAATTGTTTTACTTATTTTGACTGTTATGAATAATGCAATGTATATGAATATGTGAAAGAGATGTATATAGTTGTAAAAAAAAATAGGAAGTGAAGTTGGAAAGTATCTTATATGTAACATATAAAATATAAGTAATAAATGAGTAAAGAAATTATATAACTTATAACTTATAGAACATAAATAAATGAATTAAAGAGAATGAATGAAAAAGGGAAAAGGATATGCATGCAAAATTACAGAAGTTCACTCCCGTATGCTATTGGCTGGAGAAGTAACGTATCCATGCACGTTAAATGAAAATGATTGTACATTTATTGGTACATTTAAACGATGCTCCTGTACTAATGGTAATGAAAATGGAAATGGAATAAACGTATAATGGAAATTGATATATAAAATATAATGAAAGTAATGTGTAAGAAAGACAAAGAAACAATTATGCTTTGTATTGTATACCTAACTATTATATGGATTATATGGAATATATACATATATACTTATATATGCATGTAATTGCAAAAAAAGAAAAAGAAAGTCAAAGGAATATATTCAATTTTGTTATGTATATGAAATTTCTATGTTACAGGCATAATTACCCATTGAGTTTACATTATAAACTCAATCCATTAAACAAATATTTTCATGTAAATCTCCAGAGAATTAGAAATGGTTGAAAGGGAGGAGTACGTCTATAAAAGACGGCAAGCAAATGAAAACAGGTAATTTATGATTTATGTAAATATTTAATTTGAAAAATAGTATCAATAGTCTTATGAAAATTTTGTATTAATGGCTCTTCAGTTGTATTGAAAAGTATGTTAATCTGCTTATGATATTAAATGAAATGTCTTAACCGTCCGACTTTTCATTTCCGCCTCGTTAATTCGCGTATCTGGGACGGGTCGTGACAGGCAATTTAACTTTTAAATTCTCTGTCTTACTATAAATCTTTCTAGCTTGAAAATTCCAAGTATTATTAAAGATGCCTTTAACATTCCTCAGTAGAAAAATTCAGTACATGAAATTCAAACACTTGAAGGAAATGGTACTTAGAAGCTTTCAAATCTTTCCAATGAGAAGAAAGCTAATAGACATAAATGGATCTTCAATGAGAAATACAAAGGATACGAAAGTGCCAACCAATATAAATTAAGACTTGCAGCAAATGATTTCACTCAAACCTATGTTATTGATTATAATGAGACATTTGCCTCAATTGCTAAGATAACACAATCAGAATAATCTTTTCTCTTGCTGCAATTTTAATTGGTCACTCCATCACCTAGATGTAAATAATGCCTTTTAGAAAGGGAATTTAGAAGGTGAGATATATATGACAATCCCTTTGACTTTGAAAATAAGAGTACTATGAAGCAAGTTTTCATAATCAACAAATCCTTATATGACTTAAAATAACCACCAACAACTTGGATCGACAGATTTACCATTATGATTAAAAGGCATGACTACACTCCAGGACAACCTGATAAAAATTTGTTTACTAAGCAACCATTTAAAAGTAAATTTTCTATCATAATTGTACATGTTGATGACACCACCTTGATAGAAGGCCGATGAAGAAGTAAATAAGCTAAAAGGAGTTCTTGTTAAAGAATTTCAAATCAAAGATCATGGCTTTAAAATATTTCATTGGCATGAAAACAAAAAAATCAAGCAAAGGATTATTTGTCTCCCAATAGAACCACCATGGACTAACTAAAGAAAATTAATATGCTTAGATGTAAACCCAAAACATACTAATAGATCTCATTAGACAAAGTTTGGGACTAAGGAAGATTCAACCCCAGTAGACAAAGGTGCCAACAGTTCCTAGGGGAACTTATCTCACATTAGACCTAATATTTATTTTCTTATCAATATTGTTAGTCACTTTATGAACAAACCCACAAAGGAACATTTTGATGCTACACACAGGATACTATGGTATCTCAAAAAATGCACATAGAAGAATGTTGTTCTTCAAGAAGAGGACTAACACAAGTATAGAAATCTTCACTGATGCTAGCTGGGCCAGATCTGTGACAAATCACAAATCCACATTAGGTTATATGAAAAAGCAAAAAACATCATTTGATTGGTCGGAATAATGCTAAAGCATAACTCAAGCTTATGGCCCATAGTATTTATGAATGTATGCGACTTGAACACCATCTCGAAGACTAACGTGTCTCCATTATAGAACCTAACATAATGAATTGAAAATCAAGCTACAATCAGTATTGATAAGAACAATGTCCACCACAATCAAGCTACTATTTGTCCAATCTCTAATCATTTTAGCCTTATCAAGATAGTCATTAGTAAGTATTATAAGTCCTAAAAATATGATGAGTAACAAAACATAAACCGTAAAAGTTCTTATTGCAACTTCCCAGACTTGCTTAATGATATTTTAAATGTTCCTTTTTAGAGTTGTAAATCAAAATATCGACAAATTAGCAAACACATTTTTGCATAAAAGTTTGAAGAAAATGGTTCTTGATTCCATAACTGTACTTAGGGCATTAGTTAATCCAAAAGAACCACAAGCCATTCACCCCTTCATCTTAAACATAGTCTTTTATTCACCCTTTTATTTCATCCTTGATGGTAACCACACCTTGCATGAATCTTTGAGAAAACAAGCCCCAATCATCATGTTTTACACATCTAATCTCAATACAAGGAATTGGTACTTAATAGTGATTTTCCTCATCACTCACTATCCACACACATTCTTATAAGCCCAATCCTTAGGTGAAAATATTGCAAGCATAACAGATAGACTCATGCTCTCCCAAATAAATTATTTCCTAAGCAATTTATCCACCAGCCTTTTGAGTTTAGCATGTTTGGCCGAGATCATTCTATAATACGATAAATTAGGCAATAATGATCTAAGAATCAAATCAATAGCATGTTGTACATTCTTAAACGGGGTTAATTCATCTGATAGTTCATCAAGACATCATTCCTTAAATTCAAGTATTAATTAATAAACATTCCAAGGGACTAATATACTCCTTTTCATATCTCAATTCAATTCAATTCAGTAGCGATTAAGGCATAAAATAACTCCAGCTTTACTCTCCTTTTTCAAAAGCATATTAGGTCAAGATATGCAAAGGTTTCTTTAGTCCATTAGAGCACTTAATTATACTGATGCAGAAGAACTCTTAAGCTTGGTTGGTTTCTCCCATTGATCTTACACACATCAGTATTGATCTTCCCAAAACATATCACATATAAATTGCACAATCAAAGTCTGATAAGATTTCATACCAAGTATTATCATTTGGGCAAGAAGTTGAATGGATATAAAGCATCTTTGAGTAATAAAAATTATCCTTATTTAAGTATCTTTGAGGGTTTAAGGAGTGATTCAAGTTTTAAATTCATATGTTTGATGGTTAAGTTGGCAACAACATTCATGCAATTTCCACTATCAATAATGAGTTTACATAATTTTTCATCATGCTTAAAGTGCATCTCAAAGATTGCAATTTGTTTCTAATCAAGTTTACCATTAAGTGTGGCAGTCCTGCATCACATGAGAGTTCTCAATTGAAGCAATTTTAAAATTACTAATTTCACCATCTAATTCATGCACATGTTCTTCATCCTCATTATACTCTTCTTCATTTTTAATATTGATGTTTCTACTAGCCCACTAACTTGCAAAGTGAACCATTTGGTGACATTTAAAGTACATCTAAAAAATTGAACATTTTTTCAATTCAGATTGACATTAAGTGTGGAAATAATTCATCGCCTGACACTAAAAGAGTTCTTAATCTAAGCATTTTCAAAATCACTAATTTCACCATCGAAATCATCCACATCTTTTTTCCTCATTATCTTCTTCAATTTTAATATGCAGGTTTCTATCATAACATTAACTTGCAAGGTGAACCATTTGATGACATTTAAAGCAATCCTTGGCAAGCCTTTTCGATCAAAATGCAATAGCTACCAACTTTCATTCAAATATGTGTTGATGAAAATGTTACTACCTTCATGTTCAATCATTAGAGTTTTATTACCTAGGCGAATAGAGGTGCTCCCAGTATATGAACAAATTCTTTAGGTGAGAAAAATTTTATAGTTGTTCAAAATCAAAACAAGTTCAAGATGCTCTTCAAACGAGTTATCTATATGTGATTTCATCTCTTTTTAAATTCAGAACTTAAGCAAGATCTAAGTTTAGAAAGCATCTTTTCTAAAATCCTCTCTAATTTCAAATGTAACAATAATTCTTCAAAATTATTCACGGATCAGTTACAATATTTGTTCCTTATTGAGTTAAATTTAACAATAATCCTTCAAGATATATGTATAAGTTAGCCAAAAAAAGAGATAGGAGTAGTAAGGATTTAGTTCAAGTGAAGTGTATAAAGGATGAAGATCAAAAAGTACTTTTCTTAGAAGATGATATTCAACAAAGGTGAATGAGATATTTTGTTAATCTTTTTAATGAAGAATGTGAAAATACGATTGACTTTAGTGACCTTAGCACCCTAAATGAAACTAAAGATTTCTATTTTTATAAGCGTATTAATAAAACCAAAGTCAGAGAGGCTTTAAAGAAAATGAAAGGTGGAAAAGCCATTGGATTTGATGATATTCCAATAGACGTGCGGAAATGCTTAGGAGATGAAGGAATTTATTGGCTTACTAAACTTTTTAATATTGTTTTGAAGACTAAAAAGATGCCAGATGAGTGAAAAATGAGTGTGTTAATTCCTATTTTTAAGAATAAAGGTGATGCACAAGATTGTACGAATTATAGAGAAATTAAGTTAATGTGTCATACTCTAAAACTATGGGAGCGAGTTATGGAGAGTAGGTTGCGGCGTGATACAAATGTTTCTCAAAATCAATTTGGATTCATGCCAGGTAGGTCTACTATGGAAGCCATACATTTATTGAGAGATTTGATGGAAAAAAATAGAGGGAATAAGGAGGATCTACATATGATATTTATTGATTTAGAGAAAGCATGTGATAAAGTTCCAAGAGAAGTGCTATGGAGAGTTCTTGAAAAGAAAGGAGTTAATAACGCTTATATTCAAATCATTAAAGATGTGTATGCAGGAGCTATTACTTGTGTTCAAACACAAGGTGGTTTGACCAACTATTTTCCTATTTCAGTTGGATTACATCAAGGATCAGCCTTAAGCCCATATCTTTTTGCTTTAGTCATGGATGTTCTCACTAGACATTTGCAAGAGGATGTACCTTGGTGTATGCTTTTTGCTAATGATAATCTTCTTATTGATAAGAGTAGAGAGGGAGTTGAAGGTAAACTTGAATTATGGAGGTCAAACTTAGAGTCTAAAAGTTTTCGCTTGAGTAGATCTAAAACGGAATATATGGAGTGTAATTTTAGTAGTAATAGACCTAATGAGGGGATTGTGACTTTGGGCGATCAAGTCATTAATAAGAGTACACGTTTTAGATATCTTGGATCTATTGTTCAGAGTGATTGGGAAATAGATGGGGATATTATTAGTAGAATTCAAGTTGGATGGTTGAAGTGGAGGAATGCATCGGGCTTCTTGTGTGATAGAAAAGTCCCCCTCAAACTTAAGTGAAAATTCTATAAGATGGTGGTGAGACCTGCAATGCTTTATGGTGCCTAATGTTGGCCATTAAAAGAGAAGCTAATACTAAGTTAAGTGTTGCAGAGATGAGGATGCTCAGGTGGATGAGTGGCTTTACCCTTAGAGATAAGATATGAAATGAGCATATACGTGAAAAGGTTGGAGTAGCTTGTTACGCCAGCCCAGGAGGGGCCGGCTGGACCAATCCAACCTGGACCGGTCCTGTTCTATTCCAGGCGGCCCAGAACCGGGAGGAACCAGGAGCAGGAGGAAGGGGCGGAAGCCCTTGTGGGCCCATGCATGAGTTAAACACATGGTTTGGAGGAAAATTTTGAATAGAAGGCCTGTTTAGGAAATTTGTAATTCTCCTTGGGAGTTAATTAGGTGTTTAGGAGGGAATTAGGGAGGATCTTGATTTTGGAATGAAAGTGTGAGACCTAGGGTTTGTGGCTTGGGCTCTTGGCGTTGCCGGAGATTTGGAGAGTTATTCTTCCTCTCGAATTGAAGAACATTGTATCGTTGTTGTTTTTCTTTCGTCTACTAGTGGAATAAAAGTCTTTCCTTGGGTTTCTTTCAGATTTTCTTTGTTTTTATTGTGATTGGCAGCTGTTAGCTGCTGTGAACAGCAGTTTGGGACCTGTTTTCCCACCAATTTCGCGTAGGTTTTCTTGCGAACTCAAGTATTACCTTAGGGTTACTTGCGAACTCAAGTATTTCCTATCAAATTGGTATCAGAGCGTTGTCTTGGGACCATCGGCGGTGGAAATCCAGAAATTTCAGCAAGGAACTTTCATCCGCAAGAAGATCTTCTCATAGATCTTGGGAGGAAAAATGGTCGGAAGGAAAGTTCAGATCTTGGAAGGAGAAATAGGTCAACTGAAGACCGATTTTGAGGAAAAATTTTTTGATTTTCAAAATCAATTTACATCCGTTCATGAAAAGATGGATGGAAGATTCACCGCCCTGGAGGAGATGATGAAAAAGTTGCTTGAAGACAAACAAAAACCAGCGACTTCAGAATCGAAAGAAACCAACGGCGGCCAGGGAAGGGGAGGAAATCTGAACCCATTTAGGGGGAGGAAAAATCCGGAAGTGGAGGACCTTGAAGATGATGATGGAATACCTCCTCTAGAGCCACTTTCTAGGGAGGAGGTGAGTATGGGATATGACAGAAGGGGTGCTGATTTTGTCGGGAGAAGGGAGAAATTTCATCGCCGAGGTACTGATTTTGAAGAAGGGAGGAATTTAACCGCCGAGGTGCTGATTATGAAGGAAGAAGGGAGGAATTTAATCGTCGAGGTGCTGATTTTGAAGGGAGAAGGTGGGGAATACGATGAAGGGTTCGGGTATAATCGTCGGAGGGACGATCGGGACACTTGGGGAGCACCTCCTCTTCGAGAAATGGGAGGTTATGGAGGATACCGGGGATACGGAGGAGATCCCAAGGTGAGGAAACTAAAGAAAAAGAGGGCGAGGATGGCCATGGTTGGATTTACAAGGTGGAACGATATTTTGCCGTTGACGAAGGAAGAGAAGCTGACGGCAGCGGGATTGTGTTTGGAAGGGAAAGCACTGGCATGGTATCAATGGCGCGACAAGAGGGAGCCCATCCGGAACTAGAGAGAGTTCAAAGAATGCTTATTAGAGCGTTTATGAGCCGATGGGAGATGATGTAACCTAAAGTTCCCCAAAACAACTAGGGAACCCTAGGTCACAAAAGAAAAGGAAAATAAAGTAAAAATAAGGTCTCCTAAACAAGTGGAGAACAAAATGACAGCAAAACAGCACAAAACACTTACAATAAACTTTCATAAAAACATAACATTTCCTTGATTACTTCAGAAGAAAGATACAAGTGGGGTGTAAAATTGCGGAGAGAAGAAGGAGATAAGAAGCCGAGACGAATGAGAGGAGAAGCTCCCAAGCTTTCTTAGAAGAAGGAGAAGACCAAGAGGAACAAGCTCGCAAGCTTTTCCTAAAACCCTCAGGTTTTTAGCTTCCAAAAATTACATCATAATCTCCTCTATAAACAGTCCAAAACATTCCCTATAAATAGGTAAAGAAAAAGAGACAAATAGTCCAAAAACAGGAAACCAAAAAGACACCAAACAACCATCAAAGAGGCATCCAAACAGTCCCAAAATTCACCTCCAGCAGCAAATCAGAATAGGGGAAATGGAAGGCCAATAGTTGTTCAGAAATAGCAACCAAAAAACTCACATAAAAATTGGGTAAAGCAGCCACGGGACAGGCAACCAAGGGAGGGCAGCACAGGAACCGGAAAGGCACCACAGGGAACCGGAACCAGCAGCCACAAGGGGAACCGGAACAAGAAACCAGGAGGCGGAAACCCAAGGGCTACAGAGGAGAAAGGGCACAATTCCACTCCACTTTATTTCCAAAATAATGAGCTAAAACAGCAACTCAAGCATTTATGAGCTGGAACCAAGTAGCTCCCAAAGAACACAGCCCAAAACCAAGCAGTCAAGCCCAAACCGAGAAGCATCCAGCAGCCCAAAAAAAAATCATAGTTAATTTTGTTTTGACCCCCCCTTTGCATGCATCAGATTCTCCCCCACTTGAAAATTCTCATCTCCCGATGAGATCGTTTTTAACTTTTCCATTTGTGCCTCATATTCCAAATCCAATTTTTTAATCATAGAAGCATACTTCCTTTCAATCAACTCCTTTTCTTGATGAAATTAGTCCTGAAGATGTTTCTTCCTTTTCTCGAATTTCTCGTCACAAAAGTACATTAATCTTTGTATTTTGTAAAGCTCATTTTGAATTGGGTCTATTGAATCTCCCTCGGGCGAGAGAGACTGATGTCTGTTGGAATGCCAACTTCATGAATAATGGGCAATGGTGTTTGACTTTCAACATTGGCAGGATCGTATTCATCTTGAAATTCTGTAGGCTCTTGACTTGAGATTCCCAAAGGAAGATGGTTTGGACTGCTCATTATTATAAATACATATTTTCTAAAGACTCCCAAAATAAAAAAAAGACTTGCACACAACCTAAACTCTCAGACAATCCTAGGATACAAGTGGGGTGTAAACTTGCGGATGAAAGAAGGAGCTAAGAAGCCGAGACAAAGGAGAGGAGAAGCTCGCAAGCTTTCCTAGAAGAAGGAAAAGACAGAGGAACAAGCTCGCAAGCTTTTCCTAAAACCCTCGGCTTTTTAGCTTCCAAAAATTACATCATAATCTCCTCTATAAACAGTCCAAAACATTCCCTATAAATAGGTAAAGAAAAAGAGACAAACAGTCCAAAAACAGGAAATCAAAAAGACACCAAACAGCCATCAAAGAGGCATCCAAACAGTCCCAAAATTCACCTCCAGCAGCCAATCAGAATAGGGGAAATGGAAGGCCAACAGTTATTCAGAAACAGCAACCAAAAATCCCACATAAAAATTGGGTAAAGCAGCCACGGGACAGGCAACCAGGGGAGGGCAGCACAACAACCGGAAAGGCACCACAGGGAACCGGAACCAGCAGCCACAAGGGGAACCAGAATAGGCAACCAGTAGGAGAACCAGGAGGCGGAAAACCAAGGGCTACAGAGAAGGAGAAAGGGCACAATTCCACTCCACTTTATTTCCAAAATAATGAGCTAAAACAGCAGCTCAAGCATTTATGAGATGGAACTAAGTAGCTCCCAAAGAACATAGCCCAAAACCAAGCAGTCAAGCCCAAACTGAGAAGCATCCAGCAGCCCAAAAAAAATCAAAGAAGTTAATTTTGTTTTGACCCCCCCCCCCCCTTTGCATGCATCAGGAGAGGAGACTTCTATGAGCAATTCTTTACCTTAACTCAGGAGGGGACTTGGCAGATTACCGTGACTGGTTCGAGTATTTGGCCAGCAGATTGGATCATATTTCGGAGTCAGCCCTGGAAGGGAACTTCATGAAGGGGCTTAAACTGGAGATACGAACAACAATCAGAATGTTGGAGCCGAGGAACCTAGGGAAAGCCATGGAGCTGGCGTAGTTGGTGGAAGATCAGAAGAAATCAGAGAGAGGGGCTCGGGGAAGCTACTCAGGGGGATCGTACCGGATGACTACCATCTTCTTACCTTCAAAAGGGCCAGCCCCAGGGAGTCTGAAGGAAGTGCCGAAGGAGAAAACTGGAGGGGGAAATGGGGGACATTTCAAAAAGCTGACGGAAAAGGAGATGCAGGAGAAGAGGGCAAAGGGGTTGTGCTTCAGATGTCATGAAAAGTGCATGCCGAGGCATAAGTGCAAGGACCGAACTCTTCAGGTTCTCCTTGTCTGTGAAGACGAGGAAGACGAGGAGGGAGGTGGGAGCAGGTATGAAGTGGAGGAGGAGGAGAAGTTGCATCTAGATGTGGCAGAAGTCTCTCTGAACTCAGTAGTGGATTCACTCCGAGTCACACTATGAAAGTGAGAGGAGAGATAGTTGACCGTGAGGTTGTGGTGTTGATAGATAATGGGGCAACCCACAATTTCATTTCCACCCAGATTGTTGAGCTGCTTAGGATGGAGTTAGTGGATACAGGAGGCTATGAGGTGATGATGGGCACGGGAAAGGTGGAGATGGGTAGGGGAGTTTGTAGAGGGGTAGTGCTGAAGATTCAAGGCATCCAGGTGAGGAAGGACTTCCTTCCCTTGGAATTGGGGAGTATTGATGTCATCCTAGGGATGAAGTGGCTGCAGACCTTAGGGGAGACCAAGATCAACTAGGGTACTCTAAGGATGGAACTGATGGTGGGGGGAAGAAGGAGGGTGATTCAGGGTGATGCGGGACTAACCAAGGTTGGGGTTTCCCTCAAATCCCTAATCAGGACCATTCAGGAGAAGGGAGGAGGCTACTTGGTGGAGTTGCACCGCCTGGAAGGGGTTAGACTAGAGGAGGGTAATATTCCCTCTTCAGTGCAGCCGCTCATACACCAATTCAGCGAGGTTTTTCATCCCCCACAGGGTTTACAGCCTCAAAGGGAGTTGGAGCACGCCATTACCTTGAAGGGAGGGGAGACACCGATCAACGTCAGCCCTTACTGTTACCCTCAGATTCAAAAAGATGAGATTGAAAAGTTAATCCGGGAGATGTTGGAGGCGGGGATCATCAGACCAAGTGTTAGCCATTTTTCTAGTCCAGTCCTCCTTGTCAAGAAGAAGGACGGGAGTTGGAGATTCTGTGTGGATTACAGAGCTCTGAATAAGGGCACTGTACCAGATAAGTTTCAAATTCTGGTGATTGATGAGCTGTTGGAGGAGCTATATGGGGCAGTGATGTTTTCCAAGCTGGACCTAAAATCCGGGTACCACCAGATCAAAATGAGGGAAGTAGATGTTCCAAAGACAGCGTTCAGGACACATGAACGGTATTATGAGTTTCTGGTAATGCCCTTTGGATTGACTAACGCTCCTGCTACTTTTCAGTCTTTGATGAACAGGGTATTCAAGAAATATCTCAGGAAGTTTGTCCTGATCTTTTTGATGACATCCTAGTGTACAGCAAGACTGTGGAGGAGCATTTGGAACACCTAAGGATGGCCTTGGGAGTACTTCAGGAGCATCAGTTGAGAGCCAACCCGAAGAAATGCAATTTTGCTCAGCCCAGTGTGGAGTACTTGGGATATGTGGTATCCCAAGGAGTGGCGGCGGACCAAACCAAAATTGAGGCAATGCAGAAATGGCCGCTGCCTAGGAACATAAAGGAGTTGAGGGGTTTCCTAGGATTGACTGGCTACTACAGGAGGTTTGTGAAGGGGTATGGTACCATTGCGTGGCCGTTGACTGAGCAGTTGAAAAAGGATAACTTTTCCTGGGGAGAGGCAACGACTCGGGACTTCGAGAGGTTGAAGAAAGCCATGACCACAGTTCCTGTCCTAGCTCTTCCAGACTTCAACCAGGTCTTTGTAATAGAGACCGACGCATCAGGATATGGGCTGGGGGCAGTGTTGATGCAGAAACACAGGCCTATAGCATATTTCAGTCAAGTGCTATCAATAAGGGCAAGATTGAAGTTAGTGTACGAGAGGGAGCTGATGGCCATTGTCTTGGCGATTCAGAAGTGGCGCCCCTATCTTTTGGGTCGACATTTCATCGTCAGGACGGATCAGAGGAGCTTGAAGTATCTTTTGGAGCAAAAGATGGTGACTGAGGAGCATCAGCGATGGCTATTCAAATTATTGGGCTATGATTTTGAGATTCAGTACAGGCAAGGGTTTGAAAAATAAAGCAGCTGATGCTTTATCCAGATGTGTGGGGGAGCTCCAGGAGTTAGCTGTGTCGGTACCACTGATGGTAGACTGGGGAGCCATAAAAGAAGAGAATATGCAGAATGACGAGTTGAGAAAGATCAGGGAGGATCTGATGACTGACAAGAGTAGCCACCCGGGGTACTATATTGAAGGGGGGAGACTGTTGTATCAAGGGAGGTTTGTGATACCCCGAACCTCCATACATATTCCCCACTTGTTACAGGAGTTCCAAGGCAGCGCAGTGGGTGGCCATTCAGAAGTTCAGAAGACATATAGGAGGCTGGCATCTGAGCTCTACTGCAGGGGATGCACAAAAATGTTGAGGAGATTGTGGCGAGGTGTGAAGTGTGCCAGAGAAACAAATACATGGCCATGGCCCCAGGAGGACTACTACAACCATTGGCACTTCCAAACAGAGTATGGGTGGAAGTGTCCATGGATTTCATCGACGGCTTACCAAGATCAGAAGGATTCACTGTCATCATGGTTGTGGTCGACAGACTTAGCAAGTATGCAGACTTCATCCTCTTACGACATCCTTACATCGGAGTGTTAGTAGCAGTAGCATTTATCAGGGAGGTTGTTAGACTGCATGGGATTTCGAAATCGATTGTGTTTGATCAAGACAAGGTGTTTCTCGGCCAGTTTTGGAGGGAGCTGTTCAGGATGCAGGGCACGATCCTCAAGAGAAGCGCCGCCTACCATCCACAGACGACGGGCAAACGGAGGTGGTAAACCAAGTTTGGAGACCTATTTGAGGTGTTTTGCTTCTAAAACACCGCAGATGTGGGCAAAGTGGCTGCCATGGCCGAGTATTGGTACAATACATTGTACCATTCTGCCTCTCAGATGACTCCATTTAGAGTGCTATATGAAAGGGACCCCCACACCTAGTGCACTATGGGAGAGGGAGTACATCGGTTTCTTCAGTTGAGCAGTACCTGGAGGAAAGAGACAAGATGTTGGAAGAGTTAAAGAAACATCTGCTGAGGGCACAACAAATCATGAAGAAGCAGGCGGATTCACACAGGATGGACCTGCAGTTTAAAGTGGGGGAGGTGTTCCTAAAACTACGACCCTACAGGGAGAGGACAGTGGTGAGAAGGAGGAATGAGAAATTGGCACCAAGGTACTTCGGCCCCTATGAAGTTTTGGGCAAGATCGAAGCAGTGGCTTACCGGCTGAAGCTGCTCCCATCAGCTACAATACATCCAGTTTTCCATGTGTCTCAGTTGAGGAGAGTTATAGGGGAGCATACAGCTAGTACGGATTTACCAGAGACCCTGGCTGGGGATTTGGAAAGTGGTGTTCGAACCACTGGAGCTTACAGGTGTGAGATCAGATAAAGAGGGCAACAAAGAAGTGCTGATTAGATGGAAAGGTCTCTTCGAGTTCGATGCAACATGGGAGCCACTTGAAAGAATGAAAGATCAATTCTCTTCTTTTCACCTTGAGGACAAGGTGAATCTTTGGGAGGGGAGTAATGTTACGCCAGCCCAGGAGGGGCCGGCTGGACCGGTCCTGTTCTATTCCAGGCGGCCCAGAATCGGGCAGAACCAGGAGCAGGAGGAAGGGGCGGAAGCCCTTGTGGGCCCATGCATGGGTTAAACACATGGTTTGGAGGAAAATTTTGAATAGAATGGCTGTTTAGGAAATTTTTAATTCTTCTTGGGAGTTAATTAGGTGTTTAGGAGGGAATTAGGGAGGATTTTGATTTTGGAATGTATGTGTGAGATCTAGGGTTTGTGGCTTGGGCTCTTGGCATTGCCGGAGATTTGGAGAGTTGTTCTTCCTCTCGAATTGAAGAACATTGTATCGTTGCGGTTTTTCTTTCGTCTACTCGTGGAATAAAAGTATTTCCTTGGGTTTCTTTCAGATTTTCTATGGTTTTATTGTGATTGGCTGCTGTTAGCTGCTGCGAACAGCAGTTTCGGACCTATTTTCCCACCACTTTCGCGTAGATTTGCTTGCGAACTCAAGTATTACCTTAGGGTTACTTGCAAACTCAAGTATTTCCTATCATAGCTCCAGTGAAAGATAAGATAGAGAGAGTCGCCTTAAATGGTTTGGTCACATAAAACAGCGGTCTTCCGATGACCCAGTTAGGAAAGTAGAGGTATTAGATTTGACTTATGTTAAGAATGATAGATATAGACCTAAAAAGACTTGGCTAGAAAATAGTAGAAATGATCTTTCTTTATTAGATGTAAACAAGAAATTGACTTTTAACAAGACACAATGGAGAAAACGGATTCATATAGCCAACCCCACGTAGTGGGACAAAGGCTTGATGTTGTTGTTGTTGTTGTATTGAGTTAAATTCAACGAGAAATCGATCCCAGTAGGATAAGGGTAATGTTTTGCAAACAAATGCTTCATCTCAGCCCACGTAATGGTAGGTACTATGATCTTTTTCTTTATCTCTCAATACATTCATTACATTTAAGCATGGTTCTTCAATTTCAATTCCACGTAATGGTAGGTACTAGCTTTGTTTGTCAATCCAAGAAGTTATCCACATCTATTATCAAATCAAAAAAAACTATAGGATCTATCCTCCAATAGAAGAAAGACATATCAATTTGAACATTCCTAATAATTTCGTCATCAATATCATGGGTTGATGTCTATGGCTATCATAATTTTCATTAACATAATCCCTATGATGTCCATCATGGTTGTTCCTTTCAAGATGAATTGCTTATCCCCTACAATGTTGTGAATGGGTTCTTCATTAAAGCTAGATTCATTATTTGGTTCTTGTGGGAAAAGTTGACTAGTTCCCATGTGTTTGGCCACATTAAACTCATTTATTTCAGTGCTCATTTGATTTTGTTTTGCTAGCAACTCCATTAATTGATTTTACAAAGTAATTAAAATTTCATAAATTTGGTGATTTGATAACTAACCTTAATAATTGTCCTACTTCTAAGTAACATATTGACACGACCTAAAGCTTTTATACCAATTTGACGTAAGGCACTTACGGGTACACGGTTCACCAATGCAACCAAGGGTAAGATGCACGACGAAACCAAATTTCACATGTTACCAACTCTCAACTTTAACAAATATTAGTCATTGTTGATGTCAAAAATAACAAACATGCCTATTTCATTACAAATAATAAATTAATAGTTACCAAAATTTAAAATATCACAAAAACAAAAATTGAAAGCAAATATAAAATTTCAACAATGATCAGAAGTCATACTACAAAAGGAATCTAGCACATACACCTGTCGTTAACAAGTTAATAATAAAAAAAGGGAAAGCCATCACCCAATTGAAATACCAAGCCTGACACCAACACAAAGATACTCACCCCAACTATTGGTCATCAAAGCATGCAAGCAATTGAATAATCCACCTTCAACAACACACAAGTATTAAGTTATTGAATCATTGAATAAATATTAAATGATTCGAGGGGTTTTATTTATATCCCAAAAATAGAAATTTCTCAAAATCCATCGGGATTTGGTTAAATAAAACAGTTTTAATTCATCCTCCAGGCATTCTAGGAGCATATTTGTAAAGTCCAATTCAGAAAATTGACAATAAACACGATTTGAAAAAGATTGAGGCGATAGAAAGCAAGTTAGGAAAAGCTGCAAATAGAAATGTTTTTACCCAAATTATATAGTCCCAAGAAAAAGTGGTGTGAAGAGATGAAAGGGCAAAAGTCGGCAATAAGAGTAGCAAAAAATAGAAATCAGTTGTGAGAGACGGCAAGTAATAGGACTGATAGAAATCAATGGCAGGAAATATAACATAATAAGACAACAAAGCAGAAACAGTGCACAAACCATTGTAAAAATAGAGAGAGTGGTGGAAAACATAGCGAAACAGATGTTCTGCCAATTTCTTCTCAAATTTAGCAACTATAAAACTAAATCTAAACTCAAATTTTGTTGAATCTAGAAGTCGATGGACTAAGTCAAAACTTTAGAATTGTGATCCAATTCAAACAAAATAAGCAAAACAATATATAACAAATTCCATTCTCATCTGAATCCTCATCATAAGCATAAAATACACAATACAAACCTATATCATAAAGCTCTAGCATAATGTTTAATGTTTGTTCTTCGGATGAAATACACTTTCAAATTTCATCACATGAATCTTCAAATTGATGAAATCCATCATTTTTTTTTTCATCTTAACCTTTTATGATTCGTTATTAAATGTGTGGAAGAATTTTAGAACAAAAGAAATTTTCTAGGATGAGGGCCAGGTTTCTCAAAGGAACTATGTTGCAATTAGAATTTTCCGCCTTAATTTCCCATCAAAATTAACAATCAACGGGTTTTTTTTCCCTCCTCTGAAAGACTCAATTTGCTCCTGATACCCTCGGCCTCATAAGTCAAGAAAATAAGGGTTTTGATATCTACCACAATCGCTGCCACTAGAGCACCCATGGGTTGCCATGATAATTGCTATAGTGCAATGTCTTGCTACAATAATGCATCATGCAATAATATTAAATCGAGGACAAAAAGGAAATATAAGAAGGATTTGGATAATTCAGTATTGTTTTCCTTGCAAGAATAAAGGTTTTAAATAAGCAATTTATAATAGGAATTAATTTGAATTTAATCTTATGTTCTCCTAAAATAATTGAGGAAATATTTAAAAGATCCAAGCCTTCGAATGTCGAACAAAAACTCAAAAAATAATTTGTAATTTTAGTCAGTCTAATGTTGACGAGTATTATTTAATATTATTTAAAAATAAGATGATAAATAAGTGTGATAGATTTAAATATCTTAAATCAATACATTAATAATAGAAATATACATGAGAATATAACTTCTAGAGTTAAGACTAGATAGTTAAAATAGTAAATTGCTTTGGGAGTTTTGTATGATAAGAAGTTATTTTGGAGGTAAATTTAATAAAACCACAACTAAGCTGATCATGTTGTATGAATCTAAATGCAGGTTTGTGAAAAGATAATTAATATAAAAGTTGATTGTAATAATAATGAGAATGTTAATATGAATATGTAGCAAAATTAAGAAGGATAAAGAAACGAATAATTATTTTTAGAGAAAAGGTTAGAGTGACATATAGTGAAGATAAGATGAGTGAAACTAGATTTGGTGGCTTTGAAATGTATAGCGAACCATAGAAATTGATACTGCTAGACAAGTTCATAAAACTATTGTCAAAGAATCAGGTAAAAATAATGGTAGACCTAAGGTTGCAAAAATGGATGTTGTTCATAATGATTTGCAAAGAATAGGTTTAGCAACCTTGATAAAACTCAAAAAGAACAAATGAAAAATGAGGAT
This sequence comes from Dendrobium chrysotoxum, assembly GCA_019925795.1. Classification (NCBI taxonomy): domain Eukaryota; kingdom Viridiplantae; phylum Streptophyta; class Magnoliopsida; order Asparagales; family Orchidaceae; genus Dendrobium; species Dendrobium chrysotoxum. Next base: position 71,218,422 of record CM034315.1, read on the forward strand.
TCATAATGCAAACACCTAATAGTTGGGATAAGGCTACTGATGATGGAAATGGTTGGTGCCCATTAGCAATTTGAAAAGGCATGCTCTTCATAGTAGTTGGTTGAAGCAGCCTTTATCAAGGGTTACGAATGTAATGGAAATAAATAATTTTGGGGATATGTTTCCTATAGAAATGGAGTGCATATGCAATGACTTCAAAACTGTAATCAGTTTCTCATTCCATGTATGGTAGACAGTGTTACTAGATGTTTTATTGAGAAAGGTTATACACAGACATTCTAGACCCTCCACCTGTCAATCATAATAGTATGGTTGTTTATTACAACCCTTCTATTATTCATGCATGTTGTCTAGCTGCCGTTAGATATATATACCCGATGTTGTTGTCACGACACAGCCCGGAGGCTCGAATTAAAGAGAAGGGAACAGACGATCAGATGGTTGTTTAATTTTTTTGTCTACTAACTATTTTCAATACATTGAAAGAACCATTAAAATCTCAAAATTTTAATGTAAAATGATATAAATACCTTTCTCTTGGAACGTCGTGCATACGATACACGTTCTCTTATATTCTACTAATTTAAATTAATCAAACAATTATCTATGAATGTTTTACAAATAAAAGAGTGTGTCACAACTCGAGGAATATGTCATGCTTCTAAATTCCAGTAATACAAGATCTTTGGAAAAATACGCATGCTCATTTCAAACATAAAATAATTCTATTTAAAATTTATTTTGGTTATGATCATCAATATTATGCATATCTATACGAGTCACATATGTCATGTCTTTATCATTTCTACAAATAATATAACCGTCACAATAGACAGCGTCTAAAATAATACCAATGAAGGTACTTCATTTTTTATTTCTTTTACCAAAACATTTTTTCATTTACATGCACGGATACATTACATCCCAAGCAAGTATCATAAGGGGGTATATTCTATCAGTTAACATGCGCATGCAAGCATTTCTATATAATAACTTTATTTGTATACTCTACATCATCTCATATCATTTCAATATAAGACTTATGCAAATCATTTAAGAACTTTCTACAGTATACATAATGAATAATCATGTTGACTAGCAAAAATTCAATATGAACATTCATAGAAAAATGATGTGAAAATTTTACAATAATCATTAACTTGATTGATTCAATGCAGTAAATTAGAGAAAATAAAATTATTATTATAAAAATAGAAACATGAGTACTCACCTCAAAACAAATGTCTTGACAATTTGTTTTAGTCACCCCTCTATCTTTGTCAACTTAATACATATATAAATTCATTCTCATTGTTATACTTTATACTTTATTTCTAACTCGAAATATTCTCTAATTCTAATATTTAAATTTTACTCCCATAGATTTATTAACCTAATAACTAAAATCTTAAATACTATGTATTTTTTATACAACATAAATTTCCCTATTTCACTCTCTAATGAGTTATTAAATATACTTAAATAGCTCTTGTATTTAATTTATTCTACTCGCTTTATCATTTAAATATGGATAAGAAAATCAAAATTTAATTATTATTAATTTCTAAAACTAATATACTCTCACTTTTCTATATGAATTATTTTAAACTCATGAAGTATTTGCTCTTCTAAATCTAATTTATGATTTAACATAATATAAGCTTAATTATTTCTTATCAAATTTAAAATCTCATATGCGAATTTAAATATGATCTCTTTATATATGTGTGTGTGTGTGTGTGTATATATACTTAAAATATATTAATAAAATTTTCAAATTTAATATTTTTAAAAATCTTTTCAAAGTATAAATTTTAGATTAAACTTCCTTAATAATATTTACTAATTTATTCTTTAAAAAATCTTAGGTCAGTTTTAAACATCAATAAATTTCAAATAATAATTTAATAATTAATAATTAGGTATTATATAAAATCTTAGCTCTATTTTAAAATTTTATCAACATATTAAACATTCTTTCTCTCTCTTTCTCTAAATCTAACTTAAATTTTATTAAAAATTTTATTTTGCCTTTCTTCCTCTTCTCCCTAGCCACAGCCAAATCTCGAGCCCTAACCTGCATGCACACAACTCCCCCTGGTGGCTCACTCACAGGTGTCGTCTCCCTTGCTCCCTTCCTTTCTCTTTCTCTCGATCCCTCCCCTTCTCCCTCTCTTGTGATTTAAAGGAATGAAACCCTTCCTCTCGTCTCCCGCAATGCCAAGCGACAAGACAATTCCACTTCGTCTTCCTCGACTTCCAAGCAACGAAAGCAATGCTCGCGACCAGGAAACTGAAAACCACTCCTTCGTCCTCTTCATCTTTGCGCACATGATTTTCTGTTCGTTTAGCTTCCACGATCCAAAGTGACAGGATATACCAAAAACCTTCGACATCGTCACCTCTTCCATGTTCAAAAACTGAGGAAGTACTTACAAAGACATACATCCATACTGGTGAGACCAAAAGTTGCTTTATTTAAAAACAAAAACAAGCTGATGCAGCATCAAAATTGAAACTTTAGATTATCTTCGTAACTAGTTTTATTTTTCTTCATGTTGCTTTCTATTTTGAGAAGAAAAAACAAGCATAAGAACATATTTATCTCGACCTGTTATTCATTATAAAAAAAAATAATTGGCTGATTCTTGAAGGTTCCACTTCTTTCTAAAACAACACTCTAGTAAATCTGCTCAATATTATCAAGTGTATAAATACTTAATATTTTAATTAAATATTATAATAAAAGTTTATATCAAAACTTATTAAAAAATATTATATAAATAATAATAAAATTATCATATATTATCATAATAAGAATTCTAACTTAGTGATAATGAATATAGAGCATATTTTTAAACAACAACAACAGCATCCAGCCTTTATCCCACTATGTGGGGTCAGCTACATGAATCTTTTTTCTCCATTGTATCCTATTAAAGAGTTAAATTCTCATTTAAATCTAATAAATAAATGGCATTTCTAATATTTTCTAACCAAGTCTTTTTAGGTCTACCTTTACATTTCTTAACATAAGTCAAATCTAATACATCTACTTTTCTAACCAGGCCATCGGAAAGCCGGCGTTTTATGTGACCAAACCATCTAAGACGACTCTCTCTAATCTTATCTTCCACTAGAGCTACTCCAACCTTTTTACGTATATGCTCATTTATCCCGTCTCTTAGAGTAAAGCCATTCATCCACCTAAGCATCCTCATCTCTACAACACTTAACTTAATATTATGCTTCTCTTTTAATGGACAACATTCTGCACCATAAAGCATTGCAGGTCTAACCACCATCTTATAGAATTTTCCCTTGAGTTTAAGGGGGACTTTTCTATCACACAACAAGCCCTATGCATTCCTCCACTTGAACCATCAAACATGAATTCTACTAATAACATCCCCATCTATTTCACCATCACTCTGAACAATAGACCCAAGATATCGAAAATGTGTACTCTATTAATGACTTGATCACCCAAAGTCACAATCCCCCCAACAAGATCAATTATTACTAAAATTACACTCCATATATTAGTTTTAGATCTACTCAAACAAAAGCCTTTAGATTCTAAAGTTGAACTCCATAATTCAAGTTTACCTTCAACTCCCTCTCTAGTCTTATCAACAAGAAGAATAGCATCAATAAAAAGCTTACACCAAGATACAACCTCTTGCAATTGTCATAAAAATATAATAATTTAATATTACTCATATATGTATATATATATATATATATATATATATATATATATATATATATATATATATTACACACAATACTAAACTATCAATAATAATTGATTTTATGGCTATGCAAAATATGATACCACTCATAAATAATTTAATTTACATATGGAATACTTTTTAAATAATTTATTGTACGACAAGTAAAAGTTATTTTGGAATCACTAGACAATCAAGGTTATTAATTAAAAATGAGAAAACACATGACAAAATTAATTTAAAAAATTAAGTCATACAAGGTTTAAAAAGGCAAAATTAGGAATCGAGGCCGGGGCTGCAAAAGAACTAAGTAGAGTCGGGCAGGTGCTTGTTCATGTTTGTGCTCAAGCTCGGTTCAAGCTCAATTTGAGATTTTTTGTTTCTGTTTAAGCTTGGTTCGTTTAAAACTATGCAAGCTCAAGTTTGGTTTGTGTTCGGCCCATATTCAATTCATATCATGCTTATCAAACTTTAAATGAACAATCATATAAAATAATAAACAAGCATTGTCGAGCTATTAACAAGCTTTACTTTCAAAATGTTCATTAGCTTAACAAACAAGTATGATCGAGCTTACTAACGAATAACTATATCACGCTTTATTGAGCTCATTAACTAACATATCTAACAAGCTTTCTCGGGCCCATATAAAAGCCAACCTATCAAGCATTTTTGGGCTTAAACACAAGTAATTTGCTTAGCTAAGAAAATGTTACTTTTAATGAATGAGCTTTTTAATGAACACTCAAAGCAAACAATCTAATAAACATGAACATTTATCTCTAATTAACAGATATAATAATGTTTAATTAGTTTTAAAATTTATAAATTCATAATAGTTATGTTATTAAATATAATAAATACAAAGAATTTATATTAGGTTGTTCATCTTTTTCGTAACGAAACTTAATCGAGCTCCATATGGAACAATAATTAAGTTTCTTAACAAACTTCTTATCAAACTTATGCACGAGCTTAAATGATATTATTCATGAATAAAAAAAAAGTCAAACAAAAATCTATTCAAGTTTGTTTATTTAACCATCAAGTATTTTAAAAAATGTTCAAGCTTGTTTGATTACTTAATCAAACGATCACGAACAAGCTATAATCGAGTCAAGACACGAGTAGCTTATTGAACACTTTTTTCGTTTGCATCCCTGATCGAGGCATTTTACCTAGAGAGGCAAGGCTTAAGCCTCGAGGCAGATTAAGGCTTAAATATCAAAATAGAAAAACAAAAACTTATAAAATTATAAATAATTCAAAAAATGATAAAAATAAAATAGACCATTAACATATCACTTGATTCATCATCATAAAGATATAAATCACATATCTTAATATTAAATATTATCATAAAAGAAAAGTTTGAAATGAGATTCGAAGTAAACACTCACTTAAAATTAAAATACACTACGAGGATCAGGATCTACAGCAGTCTCTTCCACACTTTCATATTCTTTAGAAGACACTTTATATGTAATAATTATATCATCCTTGGATTCTGTCTCATTGTTATCTTCAAAATCTTCTTCAATTACAATATTTTTTCTCTCCCTATATCAATTAACATTGATTTCAATCTAATATAAAGTAAAGTAAAACAAAAAATTAATAGCACAACAAAATAATCCATTATACTTAAATCGCCTTTTGATTTTTTTTTAAGCTCGAGTCCCACTTTGTTTCATTCTTTTAAACAATTATGAAGTAGAAGCTATTACCAATTCAATAGACATTTTAATGTTAGTATTGATATATTAATTCTACTCACCATCAAAGGCCATCCCTCATCTTCAACTTTAAACATTTCACTATTTTTTTTGTGTTATCCATTCTTCATCAGATAGTATATCATCAATCAAATGATCCATTTCATCATCGCCAGTTATTTGACTTTAATTTGAGTTGCATATCTTTCAACTTTTTATTAAATAAAATATAAAGCAACTTGTTCATTCATCCTAAAGTCAATCTTACTGTTCGAAAAGATATAGTACATTCTTGATGGTAGCCACATGCTTTAGTTATGAGAATTTAGTATGAAAATAATTTCAAAATTGTAACCAGTTTAGCTCTTAAATAATTTGGTTAAAAACACGTTAGTCTAATGCGAATGGAGTAATTCAATCTCTTGAAAGTAGAAAAAGAGTATAGGTATAGTTAATCATGTGATCAAAGAGGCTACAAAATTTTTAAAAGAGGATGTAAATGTGTAAGATCTTGATCAAGCAACTTATGCATATAAGTGTACTAACATGAGGTGCATAATTATAGAAACAACAATATCCTTGAGCTTACATTGACGAAAAAATATTAACAGCCACAACTAAGAAACGCATATATGCTTGAACTCTCATTTAGGAAAGAAAAAAAAGGCACATACCAAAGCAGAAGCACAAATCAGTGCACCATGTCGAAGCCGTCGAGCATAAGAAAGGCTTTGTTTGTGGTGAAAACATTGAGATTCAGCATAGGGAACTGCTATCCTAGACCTTTTAAGTTGCAGCTTCCGACTACAGCAGATTTCAGATTTCCCTGTAACAAATGATAAAAATATATATAAAGTGGGAAGCAGCTAACATCTAGATTGTACGGGCCTAAAAATCTAAATTGAAAGCCCCTATCATAGCAAGGCAATACAAAGGAAAAAAACCGAAGAGCAAATTATGATAAAGAAAGCAATCATTCCACTTTCTTTGGAAATCAGGGCAAGATGACGATTTAGAGATAATTTTTATAACTTCTTCGAATGTCATAGCAAGAGACAAAACTTCATAGTTTTATCTAAATATAAATGAATCTCCACCCAAAAAATCACTGCATTAAGTTGACTACAAAATAGGTGAAAAATTCTCAAGTTTAATTTATTAAAAAGAGAAATGGACCAAAATGGTCCCTTGACTCTTTATGAAGGACCAAAACATACCCAACTATATTAAAGGACTATTTTGATCTATCAAGTTTTTAAAAAGGGATCAAAATAGTCCCATGATCCTTTTCCCATATCACAAAACTCAAAGTAGAATCAATTTCTTATGAACAACTCGAGTCAATAGATATATAACCAGATACTATAGAAAATTAGAAAAACAGACATATCATTTTAATTTGCATCATAAAGTTAAACAACAACAACATCATCAAGCCTTAATCCTACTATGTAGGATCAGCTACATGAATCTTTTTTTCTTCTTTGTCCTATTAAGAAAAGATGTGCTTGGAGTATTAAAGGAAAAAGCTCCTAATAATAAAAATAGTTGGTGGCGGAATCCAAATATGCAAGAAAAGATAAAAAATAAGAAGATTTGCTATAAAAATTAGTTTAAATGTAAAAATTCTGATAATTGGGAAAGATATAAAAAGGCAAGTAAGAAATCTAAGAAAGCAATATGCAATACAAAGATCTTAATTTTTAATGATTTATATAATAGATTATATACTAAGGAGGGAGAAAGATATATGTATAAGTTAGCCAAACAAAGAGATAGAAGTAGTAAGGATTTAGTTCAAGTGAAGTGTATCAAGAATGAAGATCAAAAAGTACTTTTATTAGAAGATGATATTCAACAAAGGTGGATGAGATATTTTGCTCATCGTTTTAATGAAGAATATGAAAATATGATTGAATTTAGTGACCTTAGCACCCTAAATATAAATAAAGATTTCTGTTTTGATTGACGTATTAGTAAAACCGAAGTCAGAGAGGCTTTAAAGAAAATGAAGGGCGGAAAAGCTGTTGGACTTGATGATATTCCAATAGAGGTGTGAAAATGCTTAGGAGATGAAGGAATTTCTTGGCTTACTAAACCTTTTAATACTATTTTGAATGCTAAAAAGATGACAGATGAGTGGAGAATGAGTGTGTTAATTCCTATTTTTAAGAATAAAGGTGATGCATAAGATTGTGCGAATTATAGAGGAATTAAGTTAATGAGCCATACTCTAAAACTATGGGAGCGCGTTATGGAGCGTAGGTTGCGGCGTGATACTAATGTTTCTCAAAATCAATTTGGATTCATGACAGGTAGGTCTACTATGGAAACCATACATTTATTGAGAGGTTTGATGGAGAAATATAGAGAGAATAAGGAGGATCTACATATGATATTTATTAATTTAGAGAAAACATATGATAAAGTTCCAAGAGAAGCGCTATGGAGAGTTCTTGAAAAGAAAGGAGTTAATAACGCTTATATTCAAATCATTAAAGATATGTATGCATGAGCTATTACTTGTGTTCAAACACAAGATGGTTTGATCAAGTATTTTCCCATTTCGGTTGGATTACATCAAGAATCAGCCTTAAGCCCATATCTTTTTGCTTAGTCATGGATGTTCTCACTAGACATTTGCAAGAGAATGTACCTTGGTGTATGCTTTTTGTTGATGATATTCTTCTTATTGATAAGACTAGAGAGGGAGTTGAAGGTAAACTTGAATTATGGAGGTCAACCTTAGAGTCTAAAGGTTTTCGCTTGAGTAGATCTAAAACGGAATATATGGAGCGTAATTTTAGTAGTAATAGACCTAATAAGGGGATTGTCACTTTGGGCGATCAAGTAATTAAAAAGAGTACACGTTTTAGATATCTTGGATCTATTGTTTAGGGTGATTGGGAAATAGATGTGGATATTATCAACAGAATTCAAGTTGGATGGTTGAAGTGGAGGAATGCATCGGGCTTATGTGATAGAAAAGTCCCCCTCAAACTTAAGGGAAAATTCTATAAGATGGTGGTGAGACCTGCAACGCTTTATGGTGCCGAATGTTGGCCATTAAAAGAGAAGCATAATACTAAGTTAAGTGTTGCAGAGATGAGGATGCTCAGGTGGACGAGTGGCTTTACCCTTAGAGATAGGATACGAAATGAGCATATACGTGAAAAGGTTGGAGTAGCTCCAGTGGAAGATAAGATTAGAGAAAGTCGCCATAAATGGTTTGGTCACATAAAATGGCAGCCTTCCGATGACCCGGTTAGGAAAGTAGAGGTATTAGATTTGACTTATGTTAAGAATGGTAGATATATACCTAAAAAGACTTGGTTAGAAAATATTAGAAATGATTTTTCTTTATTAGATTTAAACGAGAATTTGACTTTTAACATGACACAATAGAGAAAAAGGATTCATGTAGCCGACCCCACGTAGTAGGCAAAGGCTTGATGTTGTTGTTGTTGTTGTTATATGTCCTGTTAAGAGTCAAATTTTCATTTAAATTTAATAAAAAAGTTTCTAACCAGGCCTTTTTAGGTTTACCTCTACCTTTCTTAACATAGGTCAAATCCAATACATTTATTCTCCTAACCGGGTCATCGGAAGGCTGACATTTTATGTGTCCAAATCATCTAAGGCGACTCTCTCTAATCTTATCAGCCACTAGAGCTACTCCAACCTTCTCACGTAGATACTCATTTCACATTTTGTCTCTAATAATGAAGTCACTCATCCACCTGAGCATTCTCATCCCTACAACACTTAACTTATTTTTATGCTTCTCTTTTAATAGACAACATTCTGCGCACCATAAAGCATTGCAGGTCTTACCACCATGTTGTTTGAGGGGTACTCTTCTATCACACAACAAGCCCAATGCATTCCTCCACTTCAACCATCCAACTTGAATTCTACTATTAATATCCATCTATTTCACCATCACTTTGAACAATGGACCCAAGATATCTAAAATGAGTGCTCTTATTAATGACTAATAAGCACTGCTAATATTCATAAAATGTGCATTTGCAGTGCCACAATTTAGAGAAAAAATGCTAGGGCAATTCCGTGATACTACCAATAATAAGCATAGATTTTAGGCTTGTCCCCTTCGCTTTCTTCTGCCAAAGTTATGGCACCTATCCTCATTGGACAAATAGTGCTCGCATGCAATTTTATTATATCAACAGCAATAAGCATGTGATGATAGGCTAGAAGTTTACCTGATGAAATGATTTTCTAACACAATTCTGTTGACTCATTCATGGTGTTCTGAAGCATCTTTTGAAATAGCCATACAATAAAGAATTACGCATCGCATCTCCAATTAAGAACAAGGGAAACAGCACACCAAACAGCTCTAGTCACTGTTTAATTTACAAAAATATGCTTGAATACAGAACTTCACTCTCTAAAGACATTGAAAAGTCAGGGTCAATATAAATTATCCTGACGCAAGGATATAAACTAATATTCCCCCACTAAAAACATAACACAGCTTTTAGTAGGAAATATCAAAGTGGAACTACTTTTCTTGAAACAGTTGATAACAACAGCTTTTAATATGTCAGGTAACTAAATTTACTATTTGGGTCGAAATTGCATTAATTAAATGGGAATATTGTAGAGGCATTAGAAACAAAAATGGATAGACCTGGACAAAAAGAATTCAGGAAAATAGAATCAGCAATTTATGCAAAACTTAAATAGGAAGGAATAGAAAATAATAATTCATAAAACCAACCCCAAATAATCAGGATAAGTGGCAAGGATGAAGCTGAATTAGCATAGTAATCCAAAATAGGAATATGCGATTTGAATCATCAGGAGAGATGTCTTCCTAATTTGTTAATTCTAGTAAATTAGACAATTGGCAATGTTATTTTTCATAGCAAGAAAGCATGATACTTCTTCAAGAAGATTTTTGCAGTAAAACTAGTAATAAAATACTTTGCCATTTCAAGTTCATTTGTTAAGCATATCACATTTAGCCACTGGCGGATAGAGGGGGGCCAGCGGGGCACGTGCACCCCCTAAAAAAATATGACCTTAGTTATATAATTTTATAAGTATTTCTTCGCAAAGGAAGGGCAAGCGTCATTTTGTCACTAATACATAATTGCTATTGTTTTTTAAAAAATAGAACCATCTTTGTCCCACAAAAATATCCACTCCTTGTGCCTAATTTTTATTTAATTTATTTGATTTATGAATTAGTTAAATAGTTTCAAATCAGATTTTTGTTCAATCGGTTCAACTCAATTCTAAACTAATCAAAAAATAATAAACTTTAACAACGAGATTATTCACATGTATTATGAAGAATATTAGATAATTGTTAGTGAATTTTATAATTTTGATATATATAAATAATATCATTTTGATCTTTTTGGCTTTTGTTTATTTATTATTTATAATTTTATTTATTTAATTTTTGAATAAACTGATATGGTTCATTTGATGTTTTGATTGGTTTTTTCTTAAATATCAATCAAGTTAATTATAAGAAAATAAAAGAGTAAAATTATATCATTATTTATATTTAAAAATTCAAATCAAATTAACCAAATAAGAACAATTTGATTCAATTCTTTAATTTTATCAAAATAATACACACTTATTCTCATATTCTTTCGAGCTTAGAACAAAGAGATAAGGCATATGTATTATTAGAATCATTACAGACTTTTGAATTTTCTTTTTGCTTACATTTGATGAAAGATATACTTTGTATTACTATTGAACTATCCAACTGATTTTACTCCATTTGATCAAGCGATTCTTGAAAATCAGTTAACACTTATATTATGAATATGCGATTTGATGAACAATTGGCAATGATATTATCAGCATAATTCAAGTTGGATGGTTGAAGTGGAGGAATGCATCGGGCTTATTGTGTGATAGAAAAGTCCCCCCAAACTTAAGGAAAAATTCTATAAGATGGTGGTGAGATCTGCAATGCTTTATGGTGTCGAATGTTGGCCATTAAAAGAGAAGCATAATACTAAGTTAAGTGTTGCAGAGATGAGGATGCTCAGGTGGATGACTGGCTTTACCCTTAGAGAGAGGATACGAAATGAGCATATGCGCGAAAAGGTTGTAGTAGCTCTAGTGGAAGAGAAGATTAGAGAAAGTCACCTTAGATGGTTTGGTCACATAAAACGGCAGCCTTCCAATGACCCAATTAGGAAAGTAAATGTATTAGATTTGACTTATGTTAAGAAAGATAGAGGTAGACCTAAAAAGATTTGGTTAGAAAATATTAGAAATGATCTGTCTTTATTAGATTTAAACGAGAATTTGACTTTTAACAAGACACAATGGAGAATAAAGATTCATGTAGCTGACCCCACATAGTGGGATAAAGGCTTGATGTTGCTATTGTTGTTGTAAAAGATATAGTAAGTCTTGTTGAGAAAATGATCCAAAGTAAGAAGGATATTTTATATCTTCTTGACTACTGAAATTAACATTAGTATTATCTGTTGTAATAGTAGGAGTTGAAAGGGCATTTTTTGTCATGAATATTATAAAAAATCAGCTGTGAAATAGGATTAGAGATCAATGGCTGAATGATATACTAATTGTTTATATTGAGAAAGAAATATTAGATTGTATTGATAATGAAGTAATCATTCAACTCTTTCATAATATGAATGGCAAATGTTATAAATTGTATGTTTTTTATTATCATATATTTAATATTTTTCTCTGTTTAAATAATAAATTGAAAAAAAATTAAAACTGCCTATGCCAGTCCCAATCCCGGATAAAAAAATTTGAGGAAAATTTGTCAAAATAAATTTAGGCCCTGCTCAAAAAAAAATTTTGACTCCGCCATTGCATTCAACTTTCAATAGCTGAATATTTGCAAATTCATGCTAAGTAATCTACCTAACTTTCAAAGTTGTAAGTATATTAGTTTCATCAACAACTGGAGACTGCTCTTTTTTACTCATTTTCAGCATTTGTCAATGCAAGAACTAGCTACATTCACACCATTTGAATTCTAAATGTTGCTTGTTCTGACTGAATGGCATCAAAGTCGCTGTTACCAAATTCTTCATAGTGCAAAGAACAAGACAGAGAGGTGAAAATGTATTCCTAGTCAACCGTGGGTAGTTCTGTCCAATGAACGAATAAATTAATCTTGCTAAACCTTAATGTCATATATTTAAAGTATAATTCTATGAATAGCTCAAAAAGAAAGAGATTAAGAATTCAATTTCTCAGATACATGAAATATAACAACAAATGAAAGAACATCTAGGTCAAATCATGGATACATCGCTGGCATACCAATTGTTCTCATCAAAATAGGCCTAGAGGAAGTTGCATTCAACAAATCCATCCTGCAGATAATAGCAAAACAAGAATGAGAAAATGACATATTTTCCATTAAAAAAGAATGGTGTTAACTAAGCAAGTATAATTCAGCTTTCACAAGAGAGAAATCGTTTTCATAATAGAGGTTAAAAACATGAACCACTAGAATCTATAATGTCATACAACCATCACGCCCATTGCAAATAGAATGCTCAGTGTGCCATGTTTTAGAAGCACAGAAAAAAAAACATACTTTGGAAATAGAAGATAAGGACATTTTTCCTTTTGCACTGTCACCCTTTTTCTGACTTTGCTTAGACCACCACAATCATGTAATCTAGACTGATAATTAATCATGAAAAAGCCAGATAACTTATAATTTCTTCATTTTTTCCATATCGACAAGATTGCTGAAATTCATAGCAATTTGTAAACAATGAACATGAGGAATAACAAAAACAAAGTGATACAAATGACTAGGAATATGTGATGAGGACATCCGACCTTAGAGAGTCTATCAGAGACGGGGCCGACGATCTACGGCCACGATCGCACCGATTTACTTTTTGATTATCATTGTATTAGATTTATTATTTCATTATGTTTAATGAGTTTTATTTTACTTTTCCGTTTATGCCCTCACGTAAGGGCCTAGTCGTATGTATGCCCTAGGGGCAATTGAGTCTTTTGTATTTCTTTATTATAAGGGCTATTTCAAGCATTTACCCTCCTTCTTTGGGGGTTAATGAAGATTATTATGAAAAATATCAGTTTTTGTTCATTATCTCTTATGTGTTGAGAGAGAGAGAGAGCTTTGGAGAGATTGAAGTTCCAAGGTGAGGGAATCGGATCGCCCACCAGCCGCAGGAAGTTTCCGGGCTCGTGGTTACTTTCTCCTCTCTTTCTTCCCTCCTCTTCCTCCCTTAAACCGCCGGCCTCCCCTATCAGATTTCCTTCCAGCCGCCGGCCAAGGACCCACTTCCACCCCTTCTAGCCGCCGACCTTCTCAAGCCAACCCCTCCTAGCCGTCGACCACCCAAACCCCATCCCTAATTGTCGGCTAAGCCCACCTCAAAAACACCACGGCCACCAAAACCCTAACTCAACCCTAGCCACCGGCCACCCAACCCTATTCCCTTTTACCTCCAAAATTCACACCTCTCGTCAACACTTTCCATTCTTACACAACCTCAATTTGGAAGGTTTTGATTTCAATTTTCAATCAATTTTGAATTTTGAAATATTTCCTAAAATAGGAATTCTATTTTTGGAAAGTTCCTCAAATCAAGCCCAAATCAATTTTGAATTGAAGTTGATTTAAATCCTCTACCCCAATTTGAGGTCTTTGATTGGATAAGCCATAAATTCCCCCTCCCTAAACCCTACCCCACCTCATCAAGCCGTCGGCCCCCTCTCCCCCTATCTCTCTCTCCCCACATTAACTCCCCTCCCTCTAATTACTTCAATCAAGTCTCTCATTTAGGAATAATTTTCCTTTCCCTCCCCTTACTTGGAATTCAAATTTCAAAACCTATTTCCCCCCTACTAAAATCTGAAAATTTTAATTTTAGATTTTTGAAGAACCACTTCCCCCCTAGTCTTGGCCGATCCCTCCCACCTCCTCTTTCCATCAAGGTTCTTGATTGACACCTCATCTAAGGAAGAAAGAAGAGGCGAAGTCACACCACCTCCTTCCTCTCATTTCACAAATTTCCTTACCCATGCATGGCAGGTCCTGAGCTTGATCACGGGTTTGTATACAACGATCAAGGGCAAGTTGATATCCTCCAATCGCCATTCTTCGACGTCAACTTGGAGATCGATCAGATCGTTGAGAGGATCACATTCACCCTCGCCGCCGCTATCAATGAACAACTCTCCTCCGTCCAGTGGCAGATTATTTCTAAATCTTAACAGAGGTGAACTCTTACCTTATATTTTTCTACTTGCTTTTGATTGTGTTCTTAATTGATTCATAAAGGTTATATTAACTTCTTCCTCTAAGCCTAGTAATTTAGAAAGTTGAATGAGGGATCTCTTTCGTAGTGCCTAGTCTTATTGTTAACTTAGGGATTTATCGTTGAAAGCCTCCCACGTATGTTTTTGCTTGAGTAATTGATTATTATGTGGTTTCAACTTCTAGTTGTGTGACTTGGCCTAAGCTCGTTCACCCCTCTCTTGTTTTAATTCATTATTTAAGTCACTAAAAGTCTAATAGTTAATATTGCTCCAAACAAAGAAGCATGCAAATTTTTATAAAACATTGCCTAATCATTTTAGTCCTGCATCAACATGATAGGTAATACTTGTCGAAATCACAATAAATTTAGCTGAATTTGAATTTCAGCTAGGTGTGAAATCAAAAATAAGAACATAGAGGAAATACAAGCGAGAAATGATTATATTGATAGTAGATGGAAGCAAACACACAAGATTCAATGGATCTTCAATTGGAGAGGAGGATCTCCGATCTCTAGCCGGCGGCTAGAGCCCAAAACACCCTAAGAATACTCTCAAATTCAACAAACAAGACCTAACCCTAATCCTCGAAAAAATACCCTACTTAATCTTTTTTTTTCATCACTTTCCTAACTCAAGAAGTTTTGGGAATTTTGACTGTCGGCATGTTTGCTGTCTTTAGTTTGCATAACATGATATTTCCAGCATTGTTTCATATATATATTAAGGTTTTCAAGCATAGATAAGCGTAAAATAGTCCGATTTGCATCATATTAGGAGGGAAATTTTTAAAAGGAGCTAGGCAGTTCCATCTTTCAGCAACAGGAGCATTGCAGAAAAATATATATATATAGGAACAACTAGCCTACCATTCAACGACTTCTTTTTTTCTAATTAAAGGAACTTGCCCTTTCAATAAACAAGTTTCTCTTTATATCTTTTTCCTTTACAAATGGCTACTTAAATTTATATTTTAGGCAGCTCGCCCATTGATTGGGCAAGTTAACCCTTCTTTTTTTTTTCACCCAACAGCTTGAGCACAGGCATCATCTCCTTGCATCGTCGACCACAACCAGCTGCCCTTTTTCTCTTTAGTTTTTTTTTTTCTGGTTTTTTTTTCCTTTTTTTACTTGTAAGGTATGTGTTATTCAATTTTATGATAGACCGGTTCAAATAGGACCGGTTCTCTATTACCAGAGGCAAAACAAGCAGGTTTCGCCCCCCATGCCTGCCGCCTCTTCTATGTGGGGTCCACTAGCTTAATTAAGAGAAAATTAAGAGGGTTTTAGGAGAGAAAATTCAATAGAAGGGGCTGTTTTGGGATTTACCTAAGGACCATATGCTTAAGTATGTTTTGGGGGCTAGGGTTAGGTTTTCACCATGTTTTTTCTGCAGTTTGTTATTTTCCTGGTTTCTTCTGTAGGCTCTAGCGGCATCTAGAGAATTGGGAAAATCGGATCTTCCTCACCAATTGAAGATCCAACTGTATCTTTCTTCAATTTGAGTTTTGGGGTGTTTCTCTTTCTTGAATTATTGTGCCATTCACTGGTTTTTGCTGAGATTGCATCTAATTCCTAACATTTTAATTTCTAGTTAAGTAATAGTTATAATGTAAAATAATGCTTTAATCTTAACTTATTAATAGTTTGATTAATCATCTAGGTACATCTTTTTTATTGTAATTCAAACAAGAAAAACTACAACTACTTTCTTCCTATAACGTGCGCAGATTATATTCCTGCATCAAGCACGGAATGGAGTGAAATACACGTATGATGTTAGCATTAGAATATATGAATGGAAAAAGAAATGCCAAAACCCATTACGAGAAATACATATCTATAGGCATATGATTGGAACATCTGGTAGAAATTTATAGAGGTTTCATAAACCAAAGTAATCAAACACCAACTATAACATGCTCAACAAATCAGGGAAAAAAATAAAGAATGTCGCAAGATGTTACGCACATGGCAAGACTGATTTTTCAATCAAGATATAAAAACATGTCTGTAAGGATATCCGTAACACAAGATCGAGTTTGGCTGAAAATATATCTTGACTGCTAAAACTTTGCTTCAACTAAGGAATCCATCCTAAAGCTATTAATTTCTTCATAAGCAACTATGGACTCCAACCTAAGGGGCTGTTTGGTAGCGGGATTTAAGCCGGATTTATCAGAATCGATAGTAAATCCCGGATTAACGGATTTACGAAATCCGGGATTAACTAAATCCCGTCGTTCGGCCGATTTAAGGGATTTACCGGCGGCCTTATCGTGGAGAAAGATGTTACCTTCGCAGCGAGACTTCCAATCCGACGTCGTCGAACGAAGCGAAGAAGCGAGGAAGAAATGACCGGGAGGAGAAGCAACAGCAACGAAACGCTACTTCACGCGAAGCACGCGAAGCGAGCGGGGAGGAGAAGGAAAGCAACGAAGAAATGGAGAAATTGTAAAGCAAATCCTATCATTTAAATTAGAAATTAATTTAATTTATCTTAATTAATATAATATAAAACATTAAAATTAACTAGATAATTAATGATATAATTAAAAATTAAATTTACATTTAAGAATACTTAAACAATTACTTAAAAAATTAGCATTACAATTAATAATCAAATAATTAGTTATGTAAAATAATAATTAAATAATTAAATTGAAGTGATTAAATAATTAATATTGTAATTAATAAGATGTATGAAAATAATAATTAATTAAAAGTAATAGTGTAAAATAATAATTAATTAAAAGTAATAGAATACTTAAATAATTAATTATATAATTAATAGTATACTTAGTAATTAAAAATAATTTAATAGTACTTAAATAATTATTAAATTAGTTCATCATTAAATTAGCTTCTAATTATATTATTTATAATTATAATTTATTGACATTTATTAAAATTAAATTTAATAAAACAAATTAAATTTGAACTTTTAATGAATCAGTTTGACAAGATTTAATAGTTCTCTTGCTTAACAGTTTTCAAGATTTAACACTCACGATTTACTAAAATTCGAATTTAAGGGTTTACTAAATCCTACTAAAGCTAGATCCTACTTGTTGCCAAACAGCCACTGAAGCTTTTAATTTCTTCATTCTAGCTATAAATATGTTTGTTAATCGGATTTAAGCAAGATTTACGAATGATTTACCATATATCCTGCCAAAGGTCGAAAAGGCCAAAACAATTTCTGTAGGTTTTATAAATCTTATTTTACCTCCAATTCAACAAAAATCCCGGATTTAATAAGGGTTGTTTGGTTTGCTGCATTTAGAGTGTAAAGTAATCCAAATGCAGGGGTTTTGAGATTTTTGGTGTTTGATTGGATGAAAAGTAAATTCAACGTAAAGTAAAACAAATGCAATGTATTCTTTTCTAGTTCATTTTTGGTGCATTTAGAATTCCTCTGATTTGGGCGACTTCTAAATACATTGCAAACTCAAGGGCATTGCAACTCCTTGTCGGCCACCTCCGACTGTCGACCACCACCTTTACCACCACCGGCAACCACCTCTGACCATCGTCGACCACCACCTTTGACCACCACCGTCGGCCACCACCTCCACCACCACCGACAACCACCTCTGGCCACCGTCGACCACCACCTTTGACCGCCACTACCGCTCACCACCGGCCACCACCTCTAGCCACCACCTCCGCCACCGCCGGCAACCACCTCTGGCCACCACCGTCGACCACCACCTTTGACCGCCACTGTCGGCCACCACCTTTGACTGCCATCGCCGGCCACCACCTTTGACCGCCACCACCGGCCACCACCTCTAGCCACCGCTGGCCACCACCATCGGCCACCACCTCCGCCACCACCGGCAACCACCTATGGCCACCACCGTCGACCACCACCTTTGATCGCCACCGTCGGCCACCAACTCCGCCACCGCCGGCCACCACCATCGGCTAAATTAATACACAATAGAATATTATATCTTATAATCTCAAAAAAATTATAATAAGATAGTGCAATAAATAAATACACTAGTTTTATTTTATAAAATCAAATAATATTAATTATTATAAATAAACTATTTTTATAAATATACTAGTTATAATGTCAAAAAAAATTATTACAAATATACTGCTTTACTTTACTCTGGATATACCTAACCAAACAAGGAAAACAGTTCTCCTGCGTTTACTTTACAGACAACCAAACAATCTCAAAGTATTCGGAATACACTACATTTATTTTACATTGCATTTAATTTACACTATATTTTCTTTTCCGGCAACCAAGAAAAAATAGAAAGAAAACTGTAGATGGTTAATATTGTATGGAGGATTGAAGGGCAGATGAATAGAAAGAATACTCGTCGATGCCTTCGCGAGAAAGCTCACGTAGCAACTTCCTTTCTTCGTTTTTGAGTAGTGTTTGGTAGGAGCCAAACGAGGAGAAAGATGAGGGTTTCAGACAAACCACCGCGATCCTGTCAATGCCTTTGGGAGTAAGTTTCAATCGTCACTTCCACGCTTCTTTTGTGCGAGGGCTTCGCTTGGGGGAGGGAAAGGGAGGAAGATGAAGCTTTCTATTAATAGGTGTGTTGCGATAAGTTTTATTGAAATTTTTTAGAGCTTCGGTTGAGAACATTATTATTATTTATGATTTAATTCTATAAGATAAAGTTAATATTTAAGTAAATTAATAATTTTTAATTAATTATTAATTAAATTATTATAATATACTAATTATAATTAAATTAATATAATCAAAATTAAAAAAAATAGAAAATACTAATGATTAATATTAGTAAATTAAAAGATATTAACTTAATTAAATTTATTTTTTTATTTAATTGTTTTAAATATAAATTATTAGTTAATTTATTTACTAAACTATTAATTAATAATAAACTTGTGCACTCATGACTGCTTGTGCAGATAACTTCTTGCAGGTATCTAACAGGTTACATTCAGGTCGCACGGCAGGAGGGTTTCCTCTAGGGGTGTCAATTATTAACCCAACTTGAAAAATCTAGGTTCTGGTCGACACGTTTATCAAATGGGTCGATTTTGGGTTACAAATTTTGGCCCATTTGAAAAAGTGGGTCAAATTCGAGTCAACTCACTAACCCGAATTAGACTTGAATTTGACCCAAGTCCCATCCAACCTCGCTAGTCTACCCAATCACCCTCGTACAGGCTCCTCGCCCTACAATTGCACACTAGCAACATCATGCACCAGTGACTTGCACCCACACATACGCAAAAGGAGGGTTCCCTCCTCTTTTAGGACAGTTCGTTTGAAGGACTCGCTCGGGAGCTTAGAAGGAGCTTATCACCAAAGCACAACGGATATCCTCCACTCACTTCCTCCAAGAAGTCACCCTCCCCAGTGGGGGCGAACTTAGAAGTTCCTATTTTAGTTGGACAAATCTTGTCCAACTCATTCAAAGTCAAACCTCTCATGCAAGATCTATCAAAAATTAAGCTAAAGACACGCATCTCATCCACAATACATCTCTCATGACCATGTCATCACTGAGGTTAGAAATCAACATCAAATCATCACTCGCCCCCTCTCGCTCTAGCGGAGCAATCTCAAACCCGCTTCCTACCTCACGCCTACGCGATCTCTAGACGCCCATGGGTATTTCTCGCCCGTATTTTCTCCCATAAGATCGCCACACCACTTAATATAGCTACTTGTGTTACATCAAAGACTGACAGTACGGCTATTGTACCCCATACACACTCTACTTTAACTCTTCGACTATAAATAAGGGGAGGGAATACAAAACAAAAAAGAAGAGGAAGAAAAGAAAAAGGAGAAGAGGAGACACACCACTCAAAACCTCAATCCCAACAACAAGAGATGACGTTACTACTACAAAACAGAGAGTGATAGAGAGATGTTGTTTTACCTAGTTTATCTTAAGCTCGATAAGATTGAGCTCTCCCCATCCCTCTCATTCTTGTATTTTTGGTTGTGATAATAAAAATTTTATTCAAATCCATCCTCTCACTTTCTCCCATTCTTTCGGCCTTCATCATCCTCGCACACATGTCCTCACCTGCAATAACTCAAATATTTAAAAATGAATTTATTTGAAAAAAATAAAAATGTTCATCGTGAAAGTACAATGGCGATGACTATGGAGGAGTAGTGATGCAAGAAAATATTGCTACGACTGGATACTCTTTGTTCTATAGTAACCTTGGAAACAACATCCAACACATCGACATTGGGTCACGAGCACTATGGCGCTATGCACTAAAATAAGCTTTTATATATATTTAATCTAAATCTCTTCCATCACCTCACTCCCTCCCTCACTCTCATTTGCTTGGGTAGGAAGGAAAGTAAAGAGAAGGGAGAGAGGAGAGGAGAGAGAGGAAGTTCTCCAGGGCTGTTTCATCTGACGCTCTTGTTACAATTTTTTTCTAGTTGAAGTATGTGACTATATTCTTACTCCAATTTTTGATGGTTTTCATTTCTATGATTTTAATCTTCAAAAAATTGATAAAAATATATTTTTCTCTTGATTTATTAAGTTTTCACCGTATAACTTTTTTGTATATGATATATATGATCTTCATGAGCATTTTAACTGTAATATTATTGAATTTCATTAGGTAAACTTGAAGTTATAATTTTTTAAAATAAATGCATAGTATACGTATTTTATAGATTTCCTTGCATTTCATGGATCATTGCATTTCATACGTGATATTAATTATATTGCATAGAAAAATTATATGACAAATGTGAGATAAATGTGATAATTAAATGTAAGCAAGAAAAATTGGTTGTCAACATTATAATTAATACAGGTTAGTTCCTAAAACAAAGTATCCTGCACATAAGGGTGGGTCGATGGATTTTTCTTAAATTAAATGGTTGGTGGTGTGATCCTAGTTGTAGCCTATAACCGATTGTCTGATTATGTCGATGGATAGAGAGTGATGACTCTTCATTGATTATTGAAAGTCACATATAAATTAACTTAAGATAATGAATAATGAAAGTAAGATAAAGACTGATGTTTAATTGTTCAAAAGTTAAGGTTTAATTAAAGATTAATGGGCCAACCAGACGACGATTTGGGTGGAAGGATGAAAACACCACATTAAAGTTAGATGTCTTGTCTTACTCTTTATAATTATCATACAGTAAATAACACTACTATGAATATTAAATGTGAATTGATAACTATTGAAGTGTGTATAAATTTGCCCTGAAATTGACAGCTTTGTCATAAATATGATATTAGGTATATTTATGTGATGTGTCAGATAATATTTATGCATATTGAAAGTGTTAATGTTTTTGTGTTTGTGTGATTAAAACTATGTGAAAGAAGGAAATGTTGGTGGTTGATTATTGATACTCATGTGCATATAAGTTGGTGTATACGGGCCTTATATTGAATGAATGAATGGTGCTATGTGCTTGGAGTCATAAGGGCCTAACATTGTTGTGCTATGGATTTAGAGTCAAAATGGCATGATACTGATGTGCTTTGCATAGGGAGACATAAGGATTGATTCCTTATCTGTAAAATGTTGGAAGGTATAAGAGCCTGGGAGGAGACTTATTTGAAGTGTCACTGGAGACTGACATAATGTGTTTATTTCTGCTATACGTGGACGTGTATTATTTCAGCTATTTGATTGAATTATTATGTTGACACTGAATTGAAAAATAGTTAAACATCTGATGTGTGAGACAATATAGTTAGTGGTGCTACATTATGTTGAAAATTTCTTTACCAATAATATATTTTACTTATTATGTGATAATATAGTAATATGTTTATTTACTATTTTATTCATCATTAAAAATTTTGGTAGGTTCTATATAGCTTACTAAGTTGTGGTTTGCTCTTGCTCTTCTCTCCATGTGTTAATTTTAGTTCAGAGAAAGAGGAATGGGCATGTTGGGTAGATGATAGTTGAAAATTTGAAGTATTTGATATGTCTTTGTTTTAGTATATTATTTTTTCAGTCATGTATTTTTTATGATTATACGATGATTTTATATCATGATTGTTGTATATGGATATTTTGACTGTATGACTTTTTAAAGATGATTGAAAAATATTAATGAGTTAATTTTCTGTGCTTCAATCTGAAGTTTAGGAGCTTTGTGTTTCTATTAATAAATGAAATGAAAAGAAATCCCTTCCAAATAGGTATTTGGAACTGTCCCATCGCGATCCACACGATGTGACTCATTTGATATACTAGATATATTCGATTGGATCGTGACAATTATATTGTATAAACACTTTTCTAATTACAAGACATGAAATCATTTGTAATCGATAATATATGTGAAATCATTTCAACAATGATAGGCATTGTGACTTTTTTCTTTTTCAGAGTTTTCAAGTAAAAACTTTGATGTCCATTACATCATTCTTTTATATGTACATGTACTAGATCTTCATAAAAAACTATGGTTTTAATTTCTTACTATATCATCATGAATTTTCTAGCACTTAACACTTCTTTATTTAAGCTGATATATCTATTCAGGTGAGTCCAACTATTTTTTAATATAATGTTGATTAAATATGTCATTACTCTTGATGTATCATTAAAAAATTATTTTGATCGAGCACGAATGTCAAGGCAAAAATCAAGTTAGAAACTTCAAAGATTAATTCGGAGACCATCTAAACTCCGATTTCAGCAAACTTATAGTCTAACTGAATGACTCAGAAATACGAACCCAACAACACCAAATTTGACTCAATCCGAGCCCAAATGAGTCCAAATCAAAGCCTGAAGCATCTTTGGAAGGTTCAATCCATAATTTGGATTACCAAACAATTTTCAAAAATGGTATACTTATAATCGAATTGAGTAGCTCGACGAGACGAATCCAACGAGCCCAAGATCGTTGAATTCTGACATCATTAAGATACTCAAATATCCAGTCAACAGTCTACGATCACGGGGATCGATATCGGCTGTCCACTCAAACCACTCCCAGCATGCCCATGATCTTCTCCTTATTTACTAGTCATGCCACTCTTAGAAAACTATAAATAGACCCCTCATTTCTCATAAAGGGGGACCCCGGAAGAAGGAGGAAGAAGGAGCCTAGGAAGAAGAGATGGAAGAGCTCTCTTGCCACCAGACTCCTCCTCGGCCACCGCCGGACTTCCCCCTGCTGCTGACTGACGCCGGACTTCCGCTCGGCCACCAAGTGATGCCGGACTTTAACCCAACCACCAAGTGATGTCGGACTTTAACCCAACCACCAAGTGACGCCAAACTCCTGTCCGGCCACCGACGAACTCCAGACTTTCGCCCGGCCTCCAAGTGACACCTGATTTCTGCCCGGCCTCCACACGACGCCAGAATTCTATTTGATGTCGAACTTCTGCTCATTGTCAGGCTTCTATCCATTGCCGGACATTCATCAAACTTTTACCCATCGCCAGACTACCGCCCGTCACTGGACTTCTACCCGTCGCCAAATTTCTACCAGATGCCGGACTTCAGCCCGTCGCCGGATTTTCATCGAATTCTATCCGACACCGGACTTTTGTCCATCGTCGGACTTCTACCCGACGCCGTCCTTCCGACCTCCGTCGTCAGACAAGGGTCTTTCAGACCTCTGTCACTCACTGACTACGGCCCTTCTGACCTCCGTCGTCCACCGACTATGGTCCTTCTAACCTCCGTCACCCGCCGACTATGGTCCTTCCAACTAGACGAACACGTCATCAGTGATTCTTTGTATTCCCACCATGTAATATACTACATATGATGTATATCAAGCCAAGACTTTCCCCCCAAGGAAGGGCCTCATTTGTAATCCACTACAAATAATAGTGGATTCATTCAAACTGGGCCAGGCCCCGTGGTTTTTTCCCTTTTCAGGGTTTTCCATGTAAAAATCTTGGTGTCTCTTATGAATGATGTACCCTCTTTTCTTATATGTATGTGTGCTGGATCTTCGTACAAAGCTAAGACAATAAACATTATATTTCTCTACTGTCGAGAATAGACCATGACACAACAACTCTAAAATATATATATGATGGTGGCATCACTTGCAGAGAATTCACATCACTCATTCAACATACTTGCATTACACGTGTTTTAGGTTGAGATGTAAATTTAGATTGATAGGTTGAGTTTGGGTATAACTTAAGATTAACTCGACGTGAATATGTTTGACCCAAATCCAACCCATTTATTGTACGAGTCAAAATATTTGATCTGAACATGACTCGAACTTCAACTCGCCTAAGCCAAACCAAAATGTGACCTGTTTAGCATGAAAATAACCCATTTAATTCAAATCTAATCTATTTTACTTGGATACAAATGATAATCAAGTCAATTTGTAATCAATTTTAAATTTTTTTGTCAACCCAAATTTGATAAAAATTTCATCAAATTAAAGTTCAGATTCAAATCTAACCCTAATAATAATTAGATCAACTAGAATATAAAGTAGTTAAATCAAATTCAAATCATATTATTCTATCAAATCATCTATTGACACTCATAACTTCAAAAACTATGAGCATTAGATGATTTTTTTTGGATGTTTAGGTCAATAAAGATAAATTCACACACACATCATATACACAAAGACTCAAATTGAAGACCTCTTAATTGGAAGTCTAAGGGGCTGTTTGGTATCGGATTTACAATGGGATTTAAGTTAGATTTAAGCTAAATCCAGCCAAACGGTTTTTCAGCGCCTGGTAAATCCCGGGATTCAATAAATCCGGGATTTACGGATTTACAGTCTAAATCCCGGATTTACTAAATCCCTCAGTTCGGTGGATTTAACGGGATATAAAGCTAAGGCAGAAAACTTACCCGCGGCGCCCGTGTCCTGTAGCTCCATCGTTGCCCTTATTTGCTGAAACCAACGAAGGTAGAGCTCAGCCTCGCCGCCTCAACCATTCGCATTCTCCTTCTTCATCCCCGACGATGTAGCTCCGCCGCCGAATCGCTCAATACAGGTAATGCCTTTCTCCGAGTCTGGTAGCCTGCGATACCTTCTTCTTTATTTTTGAGTTTTTTTTCGGAATGACTATCTTCTTGCCAATTTTTTTTTCTTCCTATATTTTCAAAATGAACTTCGAACCAGTTCATATATATTGAGGTTCGAATTCTAAGTTCAAAATTGGTATTATGTGTTTGAACTTTGTTTGAGCATGATTTTAATATTGTTAGAACCGAATTTGTGATTTCAAACTAGAATTGAACGCTATTTTATGTGTTTGAATCTACTTCAAACTTAAACAGATTAGAGTTTAAACATGTATTAATTACTTTTTCAGAATTACTTGAGTCACATACATTAGTATTTAAATGTTTGCAAAAATTTTGACCTAAGTTTAAGCTAGAGGATCAAACATTTTATTTCCATAATTACCTTTTAATGAAATTAGTTCATTCGATTTTCTTTATTATTTTTCTGATTGTCTAAACTAATTATTTTTTTGGAGAGATTTTATATTGCTAGTAACAAGGGGCGGATTTATCATGAGTGTTCAATTTACATATAAATGAATGTTTGATAGAAATGAAGAGGTTTCTTAAAGGAAAAGGTGTGGTTCATGGTACCTCTAGCTCTCAACGTCGTGCCGATGAAGATATTGCTATCCATCCTAAAACCACATCTAGAAATCTTAGGTGGCCCGAGGAGTACAACGTTGTGCTGGCTGAGCTTCTATTCGAACAATTCGTACATAGTAATATAAGTAACGGTAACTTAAGAAAGGAGCAGTGGTCGACTCTAGTTAACGTCTTGAATAGACGTTTGGGTACATATTACTCAGAATCGTCTGTCATGATTAGATTCAAAAATATGAAAGCTGATTTCCGTACACTATATCAACTAACAAATCGAAGTGGTTGAGGCTAGGATGAGGAATTACACATACCAATTGCCACTGAGGAGCTGTGGGAAGAAATTGTAAAGGTAACTATTATATTAAGCAATTTTACTTTTGATTAACCTCACATTATGATGACTCATTTCAACAACTTGTGTTGCAGGTCACACCAAAGCTTTCGCGATTTCGTCGTCACCCATTCCACCAATACGAAATATTTGAAAAAATTTGCGCAGATAACATCGCAGTGGGAACTGGTGCTAGATCCAACAGGACTAAAGCTGAAACAGTAAATTTAGAACAAGATGAGCCACCTCAATACGAAGATGAGTTCCTAACAACAAATGGTGTAACGTATGAGTTCAAAGAAACTCCAACAACCAACTTGCCCGATGCAACAGAAGAGATAACTCCAAATTTAGAACCTATTGTTAGTCAAACAGTTGGTTTTAAGAGATCAAGTGATGCTCCTGGAAAAAGTTCAAGAAAACCCAAGAAGAAAGGGCCATTAGAAAACCTTAACAATTTATTGGTTGAGTCTAATAAAAACGCTATTGTTTTTAGAGAAACTGTTGAAAGGAATGACCCATACACAATGAGTGAATGTTTACAGAAACTATGTTCTGTGGAGAACTTAACAACCGTAGCGTTGTTGGCTCTTCAAGATGCTTTGAAAGAGAATAAAGATAACAAAACAATATTAATGACATGGGAGGGCGAACTACTGCATAAGTGGATTGAATATGTGATTAAAAACCACCCACACTTTTATGGTTCCAAAATATGGCTGTGATTCAAATACGCATTTCCTTTAGATTGGTGTGCCAATAGTTTTGGATTTCTAGCAATTATCATTATTTAGGAATTATAGAAAATTATTATATATGTGTTGATCTGCTATTTTTATTTAGATATGTTTGCCTTTGTTTAAGCATTGATATTAATAAAAATAAGTTTTGTTTTCCCTGTCCAGTGTTCATTTATACTTCAGCAAGTATATTACAATAATTAATGTGATATGTATGAATAGTTTAGAATTTGATTTGCTGGCACCTGTCCTCCAATTGGCTTTTGAAAATCATATGAGTTTTATCAGCCAGCTTGTTCAACGCTAAAATAATTATATAGAGTGTTGCTGTAACTTCTTATTTAATATGAAAAAGCAATAAACATCTTGCCATACTTTATTACCAGACGACTGTAGAGTTTTGCTGCAACTTCTTATTTAATATGAATAAGCAATAAACAACTTGCCATACCTTAATACCAGACGACTGTAGAGTTTTGGTGCAACTTCTTATTCAATATGAAAAAGCAATATAGATCTGCCAGCTCGTCAATTAATTTTGTTTTTAAAATGCATTGTAGAAGCAACATGATGATTGGTAGAGTTTGGTTATTATGCAACTTATTAGCAGATTGCATCCTAAGCTCAAATAGGACCTGATAGTAACATGTCTCATATGTTAATGATCCTGGAGCATGTAAACGGTATCTTGCGGCTTGCACTGGAACATATGCTGGAAATTAAATTCATGTATACTTTAGTTTCTCAATGTCTATGTTTTTGTTCTGTGGAATCTTCGGCTATGTGCTGCTTCTTTTTTATTTCATTTCCTGCAGTAATTTGATTTCATGTATGTTGTCGTTTCTATAGTATTACAATTTCTATGGTTTTGTTCTAAGGTTTTGAGAACTAAACTTTATTCTCATCCATCACAGTTACTGCCATTCAATGTCGAACCACTTGGGCGATGCTATTTCAAATAGACTGGGCGAGATGATTAACCTACATATGCAGGTGACGAATGCCATCGCAGAGATTGTCCCGTCAATTATTGAGGAAGTTGAGAACACATATGATGAAATCCCAGTCCGTTGTCCTATGTTTGATAGAGCATATACCGGTCATCAATATGTGGTGGACGTGCTTTTGGGTCATCCCGGCCGAGCTTACCAGTGCTTTAGATTGCCACCAGATGCTTTCATAAGCTTAAGAGACTTGCTTGTAAGTCGTGGTCATCTATCTGACACAAAGAATATGCTGGCAGCGGAACAACTAGGAATTTTCTTACGAGGTGTAGCCCATGCACATAGTTATCGACAATTATGTGAGTTTTTCCAGCATTCATTAGAAACAGTGAGCCGGTACTTCAATCAAGTTCTACAGGCTGTTGTGTCTTTGTCGAATGAATTTATAAGTTTACCTCTAGTAGATGTTGATTGTCATCCAT
Source organism: Dendrobium chrysotoxum (assembly GCA_019925795.1). Classification (NCBI taxonomy): domain Eukaryota; kingdom Viridiplantae; phylum Streptophyta; class Magnoliopsida; order Asparagales; family Orchidaceae; genus Dendrobium; species Dendrobium chrysotoxum. The sequence goes on from CM034315.1 coordinate 71,247,238, forward strand.
TCGTACGTGCAAATGAACAATTTTACCCATTCTTCAAAAATGCAGTTGGAGCGATAGATGGCACACATATTCTAGCTGTTGTCAGTACTAATTTACAAAATCGATATCGTAATCGTAAGAGATTTACTTCACAAAATGTAATGGCTACGGTGTCCTTTGATCGACAGTTCGTATATGTAGCCTCTGGGTGGGAGGGATCTACTGCTGACATGTTTGTGCTTAGATGAGCAGTTGAACAAGGACAGTTTGAAGTACCCCGCACCAAATATTATTTGGTTGATTCTGGCTATGCAAATATTGATAAATTGATTGCCCCATTTCGCGGATATCGATATCACTTAGCTGACTATCGTGGAAGTACGCAAAGACGATACGCTGCTGAACAAGAGTTATTCAATCATCGACACGCACAGCTACGCAATGTGGTTGAGCAAACTTTTGGGATTTGGAAGGAACGATTTCAGGTTTTGACGTGCATGCGACAGTTTCCATTAAGCGTTCAAGCAGATATAGTCATTGTTTGTGCCGTTCTGCACAACTTTATTGGCCGATGCCACGGACATGATCTATACTTCAATATGTCACAGACCGAAATGCAACATGATGCTGAAAGTGGGGAAGTAGATATGCCTGAGGATGATCCCAACTTACATGCGAGTATAGGGGAAAGACTTCAGGGTGAAGCAATTTGGCACAATATCACCATTGATTTATGGAATACTCGGGTAAGAATTTGATTTTTCTTAAGTTTCACTAACTACATTACATTTTATAATATTTTTTTTTATTTCTTCATTTCAGATTGCAAATCAAAGAAATCGTTCGTCGTAAAAATAGATTGGTTTCCAAGAAGTAGATATGAAGACATATGGAATTTTAAAGCATTGTCTTATTAAATACTCTATCTGTCATTTTGGTCATTATTACTTTATAATTTGCTCTTTATTAAATTTTCGATAATTTTGTATAAACTCAAGTTTGTTTAATCATGTTTTATGCAATTATCCTGATTTCATAAATAACTTCTTAAAATTTAAATCCTAACCGCCATAAATCCTAAAAAAAGTTACCAAACAGTTTCTCAGGATTTAACATTTGACATACCAAACAATTTTTAAGATTTAACATAATTTGAATTTACTAAATTCAGATTTACTAAATTTACTAAATCCCACTAAAGTTAAATCCCACTTGTTGCCAAACAGCCCTTAAGCTCTCAACTACTAAGACAATGTGAGCTGTGTAGCATTAGATGATTGAGATCACTGCATCTCCCACTCCGCCAAACTAATCATCGTCTCCAAAGTGGCTCATTTGTCTTGTGGTCAAGCTCCAATTGTGCTTAAACCAAACCCTAACCCTAACGTCTCTCATATAGTCTCCTCTTCATCATTCTACTCGGTTGCTTGATCATAATCTGAGTTCAAGCTCTTCGGTTCTCCACCTCTCTCTTTACGCAGCCGCGCGCTGTCTCCACGGCATAGAACGATGAAAAACGTTTGGAAATCGCTTTACCCTCGAATTTTTGCACAACTGCGAACGATTGGTTTACCCCAGGTAAGGCCCTCGGAACATAAAATCCCTACATTCGTTCATTCTCTAGTCATCCTTGGTGCTGTTGGGAGCCTTGAAAGCCGTCATTTCTCGTCGGAGCCGGCCATCGAGCGCAAGGACCGCGATCTCGCCTTTTTGGCTGATATATTTTCTAAGCCCATCGAATCCAGCGAGATCCAGGCCGAGCTGGATTGCCGCAATGTTTGTCTGGATCAAGAGACCGTATATTCGGCACTTCAGAACCTGGAAGGTAATTTGGAAACCGCACGGAGGTTCTTCGATTGGGTATCTGATAGAGATAGCCAGATTTTGAGGTCAAAATCTTACAATTTGATGCTTAGAATTGTAGGAACCAATGGGGAGTCAGGTGAGTTCTGGGACTTGGTTGAGACCATGAAGAGGAAAGGCTTTGGGATTTCCAAGGAGACATACTTGAAGATCCATGAAAATCTTGTAAATGATGGAAAGGAGGATGACTTTGGCACACATTTAAAAGAAGTGTATCTCTTTAATACTGATCAACATGTTGTTGCGAGAATGTGCCCAAAGATATGTAGGATACTCGAAAAAGAAGATCCAGAGGAAATTCAGAAGAATTTACTGAATCTCGACATTTGTTTGTCGTCTGATTTGATTGTTTCTGTATTGGAAAGAGTTGGCTCCAGTCCACAAAAAGCTCTGGTCTTTTTGGAATGGGTTAGAGACGTACGATTGTTTAAAATAGATGGTACTGTTTACAATGCAATTGCTAAAGTTTTGGGTCGAGAAGATTGCATTAAGGAATTCTGGGTCGTTCTTCATAAGATGAGGAATGCTGGATATAAATTGGAGAATGATGTATATTTTACAGTTTTGGATAGGTTTCACAAGAGAAAAATGGTTGCTGCAGCTGTGGATTTGTATGAGTTTGCCATGACTAGTTCAGGAAAGCCACCAGCTAGTGATTTCCTGCACCTTCTAAAAAAGGTTGTTGTAAGCAAAGATTTGGACATGACTTTGATATCAAGGATTGTTAGTATTTTTATAAACTCTGGAAATGCCATCAGTGCATCAACTTTTAATGGTGTACTGAAATCGCTTAGGAGTGTTGGCAGACTGGGAGAGTGTGGCAACGTATTGAAGGCCATGGAAGAAGGGGGGTTTGTAGCGGATAGTTCAATACATAATCAGATAGTTGTAGGAATGTGCACGGCTGGAAGACTTGACGCAGCTTGTGAGAATGTGAAGAGCCTGGAAAAATTTGGCCGTGCTCCAAATCTTAAGGCCTGGGCATCTTTAGTTCAAAACCATGCTCTTTCTGGTGAACTTGACAAGGCACTTTCTTATTTTCATGAGATGGTTGAAACAGAAGGTTGTGGACTTGAGGATGGTAGCGCCTTTGAAGTATTGGTCAATAGGCTTTGTAAGAAGAATAGAAATATGGATGCTTTCAAGATTCTTAAAGAGATGGTTATGAAGAAGAAATATCGACCACTGCACGGCACTTATAAGTTTCTCATTGAAAAGTTGGTAAATCAGTGCAGTTTGAAAGAAGCTACGAGCCTTATTGAGTTGATGAAAGGACAAGGGTTTCCACCTTTTGTGGAACCATTTATTGTTCATATGTCCAAGTCGGGCTCTGTTTCTGATGCTATGGAATTTTTGAAGGCAATGACTGTTAAGCAGTTCCCATCTAGAGCAATCTTTCTACGTCTTTTCAGAGCTTTACTGGAGGCAGGGAGACACGAAGTTGCACATGATATACTTTCCAAATCCCCAGGTTGTGTCCGTAACCATGTGGATGTCTTGGATATTTTCTGTTCTATGAAGCCAAATGAAACTGCTCTAGCTTAATGCTTATTCACTTGTAGAAGCAGTGATCTATTGTCCCCAACCCCTTGGTTATGAATTAAATTTATTTAACTTTGGCTAACACGGGTTTAATTAATTGAAGAGATTGATATAATTGCTTGTTCTTTTTTTTTTCCAGTGAAAAAGTAGTTGTTAGGCGCAACACCCTTTTAATTCCTTTACATTCATTGCCACCAAAATAAGGAGTTGTATTGATCATATGCAGCTTTCATAAGTCCTTTACTACAGTTCCTTACAACCTCTGCGTAATTTATTTAACTAATATTGATCGGCGAATAGTCTTTTTCTAAATTTGATGTCAACTTATAAGCTTTTTTGGGCCAAAATATAAATATTTACTATCTATGAAGTATTGGCCCCATCAACCTAAGTTGTATATCTATATCATTTATGTTAGGATTGCTCATCAATGATTTGATGAGAAGAAGTCTCATTTGGCTATCTAATGACTTGCTAAATGCTCTGTATGTTATTCAAGTATTGACTATATCATGGTGATGCTGACATAATGCACTAGGCTTCGTTGGAGTCTTTGCAACTTGAAGTGGAGCTCAAGATAAATAAAGTATTTAAGTGAAACAAGCGTGCAAATGAAGATTCCAAGGCCATTAAACTAGCGGGTTCAGAATTATTCAATGCAAATTGATTGCGTAGGATTTCAACAAAGGTCTAAAAAATGACGAACAAAACAAAAATGAATGAGATTTATCTAATATTATATTTTATAAAAATATTTATTGTTTATTTATTTGAGTTAATTTCTTATTTTGTTTTATTTATTGCTAATCAAGTAATTGTGTAATTGCTTTTTAATCATATATTTTGTAATATTTTGTTTAAATTATTTATAATTTTGTATTTTTTATTTATTTTTATTTTATAATTTTGTATTTGATCATTCATATTGTACGTAAATTTACTTGAATTTAAACTTTATATTTAATCCGTTAATGTTGCTAAATATGATTTTATATTGTTAATAATCATTATTTTTTTAATTAGTTTATTATAAGAATAGTTTTTTAGTGAAGAACTTTGTGGTTAATTTATATTTTATTGAATTCATTGAGTTATTTATTGAAATATTTATATGTAATATATATTTATCTTATAAAATTATTAAGTTATGATAGAATTAAGACTTTCACTTATAAAACTATCACTGTATGACTAGTTCTTTGTAGCCATTAGTAATTAATTATTTTTCCTTTTTTGCATTGCCAATATTGATATTTTGTGTTTGTTTTCATCTTTATTCATCTCTTATGTATATTATATGTTTTAATAGCTTAAATATTGATTATCTCACCCAAAATTAAATGTAACAATTCGGAGAAAATTTTCAGCTTAAAAGTTCATCTCAAAGAAACACAAAATGTCATCATTGTCTTTTTTTAGTACAATTGGTGTAACACCTTCCTCTCTTAATCTCATGTGCTTTATTTTTGTTGGGTACTCTTGTAGTGTTTTTATTTAATTGATAGTCATAAGATTTCTCGCCACCTATGATTTGGAAGGCTTTGAATTGTTTCCTGTGTATTGCTAAGTATTAGATTAGATAGGTGTATTTTTCTATAATCAAGGTGAGCGTGTTTTTCCTTTGAGAGAAGAAGGTATATCTGTTTGTCCATCAATTTTGAGGGTGCAATGATGGTTTCTCCATAGTCTTGCAAGCCAAGAAGTGATTGGTGATGAAATCTTAAGCAAGAGAGTTCTTGGGCAAACGTATAGATTGTCTATAGCTATATCTACTTTACATTGCACTTAATTTGTTGTACACGCTTACATGAACCTGTGATGTTTGATTGTTTTGCGATCACAAGTCTGTGTCATAGAATCATCTTGATATTGAGTTTTATATTGCCATACTCTCTTAGTATTGTGCTATTACTAATACCATTAGTAGTACATCTACTGTAATCCAATAAATCTTGTTCTTTATTCTTATATGGTGAACCTTATATTTGATGTTCATATGCTTATATAGTGGTGTAATCCCTGCACTTGTGATTAAGATTGTCCATTATATGTAGTCATAGCATTATACATCTTTCATATCATCATCATCTTTATTGTATACACTTGTTTTGTGTTGCTTAGTGTTTTGATTTTTTCAAGTGCTTATAGGTTCCATGTTTGAGTAGTATCACTAAACTGTATGTTGAGTTGTTTGATTTTTGTGATTTATTTGATTTTATTTTGTTGTTTATATTACTTTATGTTATTCTTAGTTTGTATTGGGCTGGTGTGTGGGTTTTGATTGGTTGAATTTTTTCAGGAAATTTTAAAGTGTTCTGCTTCTGGCATTTGCAGGATTTAAGTTTTTTGGTGATTCAGTAATTTATGCTGATTGTGTTGGACCTTTCCTATAGTAAAAACTTTCCAGTTTTCATTTTAATTGATTGCATGCAGCCTAATGCTTCTGTTTTACGTTTTTTAAAGCAGCTGTAGTAAATATTTTCTGATACAAGTATTTCGAACTTCTGATTTGACAATTTTAATCTTTGGAGATGGAAGAATTTAGTTGGTTTCCAATGCTACGCTGCACATTTCTCTTTAAGCTGATGTTGTTCTGAATTTGTATAGCTTGCTAGAGTCCATTAAATCATTAATGATCAAATATTTTTTTGCTACTGCTATCTAGGAGGTTCATTTTAAAATTTTTTTAGGGGAAGGATTAACACATGTAGCACTAAATTCTTATCTATTTACATTTAGAACACACAAATCTTTATATTATGTACTTTTATAACACCTTATTATCTAAATCATATCAAAACTCATGCATGAATCTGAATTTCATCTTAGATAAATTAATATTAGTGGCATTTTTAATGTAAATTATAAATTATGATGTTATATAAATAAATATAAAGATTTAGATGTTAGTGTTAGACCGGTCCAGCCAGTCCACACGGGACTGGCTCAGGCGGAACAGAGGTGGACTCTTCCGCCTCTCCTGTACGCCGATCGGACCGTAGGAGCCACCGAGCAGTTTAGGAAGGTTTTTTGAGGGAGTTGTTGACTGTTTTTTCTGTTTTTACTTTTTACCAATATAGTTAGATTTTACTTGAAATCTTCAGGTACTTCCTAACAGTTAGATATCTAAATGTATAAAAATTCAATGTTATTGATGTAAATCCCCCTTTTCTTATTATTTATTGATCAGTATCTGAGCTTACTCTCTCTTTTCATTTCATTTATTATGTTACATTGCTATCTCTTCTTTGTGTTTTCTTTCTGAAATGATATTCGTAGTGTTTTTACTTTATACTTCACAGCAACAATTTCTTAGATGAGTAATCTTATTTTCCTGAAAACCCCATTCTTCATTATAACTGTTTACTAATGATATTTTTTCTGCTCTATGAAACAGAACGCTTGTTGATTTTTGCTCTTGTGATTCTACTTTTTAATTCCTTCATATATCACACGTTTCTATGATTCTGAAGTTAGGCTTCGTTTGAAACGGCTTTTTTATAGTTTTTTAAAATAATTTTCTAATAAAAAATTTTAAATTTTTAACTAAAAAATTATTTTAAGAGCAGTAAAAAAGCCGTCCCAAATGAAGCCCTAAACAAAGTTGATCATCTTGTATAAAAGTTACAGCTAGTTTTAAGTCGAAAGGTTTCAGAAGCATATTACAATATTTAGAAGTACTTTCATGAAAACTATGTGACTAAGCGTTCGTTTGGGATGACTTTTTAATTTCTTCTTAAAACAATTTTTTAGTTTAAAAATTAAAATTTTTATACTAGAAAATTGCTTTAAGAAGCAGTAAGAAAGCCGTCCCAAACGAAGCCTTAAGCTTGTGCTACTTATTTTTAGTATTTATTATGTTGAAGAAAGTTTTTTTTTTCCTTATTTGTTCTGTTTCCTATTAAGGTAAGGTGCTCTATGCATACTTAATGGGTCAAAAGTATCTTTTTAGTTGTTTGATTAAATGTTTGCATTAATGTTTAGTGTTCTTACTATTTGTGTATAATTTTGGTTGATCATAACAATTTGAAATAATGAGTGTATTAATAGTAAGGTTGTAAGTGAGACGAGCCAGCTTGCGTTTGATTCGTTAAGGAGTTATCACCAATTGAGCTTATCAAATCACGAGTTCAAGTTCGATTCTATACTCGAGCTAGTATATCAAACGAGCTCAAGCTCAACTTTGTTCGACTCGTAAGCTCGTTGAGCTGCTCAATTAATTTAAAACTAATTTAAATTAGCATATGATATCTTTTAACTTTTTTAAATTAATTCTATTTTAAAAATAAAAAACCTAAAATGGAAATTTGGTTTTTGCTTTAAGGACATCGAATATTTTCATTGGTATCTTTGCTATTGAGTTGCTCTTTTCAAAATAAATATATGTGAATTAATTATATTATATGATGTATATTATCTCGTATGATTATATTTAAATTCAAATTAAAATTGTTATATAAATTTGTTTTTAATTTAATTTAATTAGTTATTGTAATATTTATATAATATAATGTATATCATATTGTACTATTAATTTCTTAGTTTTATCTAATTTAGTAGTGGGAATTAAGGGATGAAATGATACACATTAAGTTTAATTGATCTACTATACGGTCATATCTTGCATAATGGGAATCAATTTGCGTGCATTCTTCATCAACAATATATAATATATTTATCTTAATTTCTTCCCTTTCAATTGACTTAAAATTATTTACTAAATTTTGTGTTACCTTATCATCTTAAAATATTATTAACTTTCAAAATTTCTAAGTTATGTACATACCTCAAATATCTTTATCCTTTTTCATGTGAAATCACAGCAAATTATCCTATTCTTGAAATGTTCTTCTTCTCCACATCAAAACCTAATTATAGGATATATTAATTTGAAAGGAAAAATTAATGAAAAAAAGGTGAAAATTTAATGTAAAATATCTAGTCGGCACCACTTAATCTTTTATGCCTAATCGTAAGTTTGTGATTTTTCTGTTGAATGCCACTAATAGCCGCCCCCCCCCCCCCCCCCCCCCCCCCCCCGCGAACGCCACTAATAGCCCACACACCCCCCCCCCCCCCCCAAAAAAAAAAAAAAAAAAAAAAATTGCTTCCTTATCATCACATACTCTCTCTCTCTCTCTCTATTTCTCAACTGTCATATCTATCTTTAGAGTGATCACTTGCTCGCTCTCACCCGCGCTCTATTTCACGCTTTTCATCTCTACATCTTTTTTTTAAAAATCAAATTGTCTCTCTTGCTCCTCCTTTGATTCTCCCACAATTTGAAAAACTTTATTTGAGTGATTGGTCAGTTTGATTGAATCAACACCATCCTGATTTACTTTTTTTTAGGCCTTCATGGTTATTATGGCACATGAGATTGCTTAAAGTTAAAAATATATAATTTAAAATTGGTGAACTTACTATGCATTATCCTTTAGTTTGTTGTAGTTAGATTTTTTATAAATACTTGATATTCTCTCAGTCTCTTCAATTGCACGACAGCAATTTTCATTTACTTTTTTATGTAACCATCGAATATTTTTAATAATATTCAATTTTTATCTTATACGAGATCTTAGAAGATGTTAGATTTAAAGAAGGATGTGCTCCTTGCTTGAATATAGTTAGAATAAAGCTACCTTTAAGAAAGAGAGGAGTTCCTCCTTGCCCTCATCATAGAGATTATAATTATGTAGAACATTAGGGGTTTTATCTTGCCCTAAATTCTTTGAAGGAAAGTTATAATAATTTGAACTGAGGAAAGACCATCACCTTCTTATAAATTTTTTTTTATTTGTGTGCGTGTGAGTGTGCGTGTGTGTGGAGGGCAGGGTATTATAGTTGTTTTTGTCTATGGTCAATGGTGGTAAATCTCTAAAGAGCGGATAGGCAAGGCCATATGATTCAACATGCTACAGTTATATTATTATTATGTGTCATAAAATTCACGATGATAGAGATTGAATTTTACGTCTTATCTTTTCACAAGATCCAACACAAATATAACAAAATAAATAAATGCAGTAGACACTATTGACACACGAATTTTCTCTCTTGAAAACATATGAATTTTCTCTCTTGTACACATCCTGTGTACAAAAAATAGAGAAAAAAAATCCATTTATCTTTACGTGATTAGAGTCCGAATGAATCCGGACTCGACACGTAATAACTTTTCACATCTAAGGCTTCGTTTGGGACAGTTTTGGATAACTGTTTTTTTCTTGCTTTCATGAGATTTTTACACTAAAAAGTAATTTTACAAAGCAGTAAAATAGCCGTCCTAAACGAAGCCTAAGGTCATCTCCAACTGAACACCAAATGATCGTCTGCATTCATCGTGTGCTCCACCTGAAAGCTAGATTCAGCGGTATTTTGCGCTAGGTGAATAGTGCGACACCAATATTAGCATCACACTGTTCACGAATGCCATTTTTTTCGTCATTTTATTTGGTTGGAGAAAGGATATACCAAGTATATTCTTTTTTTATGTTATAAGATTGATATATCATCAAAAATTTATCTTGATCAAGCAAGAATTTCGAGGCAAATTTGAGTTGTAAACTTCCAAAATTAAATTTTGGACTGTTTGAACATCGATTTCAGTAAACTTATAGTCGAACTGAACGTATCAAAAAGACAAACCCAACAACACTAAATTTGACTAAATCCGAGCCCAAATGGGTCCAAATTGAGGGCCCAAAGCTTATTTAGAATGTTCAAACCATAAATTGAATGATCACATGATCACCAAATGTGACATGCTTATAGTCAAATTGAGTGGCTAGACGAGATGAATCAAACGAGCCTAAGCTTATTGAATTCTAACATTATTAAGACACTCAAATACTCAATAATTGGTCCATAATCAAGGGAGTTGATATCAGTCGTCCATTGGAAACACTCCCAACTTGCCCTTGATCTTCTCCCTATTCACTAACTATGACATTCCCAAAAAATTATTAATAGCCCCTCATTCTTTACATGAAGGGGGACCAAACAATGAGGAAGCAAGGAGAAAGGGAGGAGAGGAGGGAGAAGAAAGAGAAATCTGATATCTCTCTTGCCCCCAAGCTCCTCCTAGACCATCGTCCGGCCACTGATATTCACCGGACTTTCACCCAACTACCAACTGATGTCGGACTTACGCCCAGTCACCAATTATCACTGGATTTCCTTCTAGACACTAACTGTCACCAGACTATGGTCCTTCCAACCACTATCACCCACTGACTACGATCTCTTTGACCACCATCTCTAGATTATGATCCTTCTGATCATCGTTGCCCGACTACGATCTTTCCATCCTATGTCACCCACCAAGTATGGTCTTTCAACTTCCGTCACTCTTCTACTATGATCTTTTCGACCTCTGTTGCCCATCGACTACGGTTCTTCATACTCTCATCACTTGACTATAGTCTTTTTGACCTTCATCGCCTGTCGACTATAGTCCCGCCGACCACCGTCGCACTACTACAGTCTTTTCAGCTTTTGTCGCACAACTACGGTCCTTCTGACCACTGCCGCTCGACTACGGTCCTTCCAACCTACATAGCTCACTGACTATTATCATGTCAACCAAATGAATATGTCAGCACTTTTCTTCCAACTCCCACCATATAATGCACTCTATATAATGTATAGTTGCTACATCGAGCTAAGGTCTTCCCCCCAAAGAAGGGCCTCATTTGTAATCAATTACAAATACTAGTAGATTCATTTAAACTAGGCAAGACCCCATGATTCCCGCCAACCCCCCCCTGCCCTTTCAAGTGTTTCCACGTAAAAACTCTAGTTTCCCTTATGAATGTTATACCATTATCTTTCATCAATTTGTGTGCTGAATCTTCATACTAAGCTAGGATGCTAAAGTTTATATTTCTCTACCATCATTTATGGAAATGTCATTCTTGATTGGGGGGTAACTTTTGCTCCAATCTTAAAAGATCGTTTATGTCAACATCCTGCAATCAGCTATTACTATATCAATTTCATGGGAATCAAATGTGGACTGTGGGGCAACCTTGACTGTAACTGTGGCTAAGAAAATTACTCTAACGCTTTCAACATCCAAAATAATATATCAAGAAACTATTTTTCATAAAGCTTCTAGCAAATACAAGGTGCTTTCAATAAATTATAGGTTTTATATAGTTCGTAGCTGGACTTCTACTCCTTGGGCAATATCTTAAGCTCGACCTCAAAAAGATAGCAATAGTCTAAAGACAGATAATTCTTCACCTTTGATTCAGGATACATGCAACATTCGTTCCCTACTAATGAAGGCATAATCAATCACAGAGGGATTTGATTTGATCTCATCCATACAGGTTAACGTCATCGAGCAATACTATAATAAATAACCTCAGATAAGTCAAACATCCTTGGTGGATTCCCTCAACCTCATCCACATATATTAACATTATCGAGTAACACTCTGACAAATAACCTCATATAGGTTGTACATCTTTAGTAGATTCTCTCGATCTCTTTCATACAGGTTAACGTCATCGAGCAATGCTTTGATAAACAATCTCGGATAGGTTATAGATTCTTGGTGGATTCTCTAGGCCTCTTTCACACAGGATAACATCATCGAACAATCCTCTGACAAATAACCTCAGATAGGTCATACATTCTTAGTGGATTCTCTCTGTCTCTTCTATACAGGTTAAAGTCATAGAGCAATACTTTGACAAATAACCTTGATAAGTGAAATATCCATTATGAATTTTCTCAACCTTTTTGAGATAAAGTAACACTTTAACAAACAACCCCAGGAAGGGTCACCTATGAGATAGCCTTAAAGGGAAGCTAGTAGTTGACAAAGTCCTCACTTCAAAGACTCTAAGAGAGCAAATGGTTAATAAGATCATCACTGATTTAAATACCTTAGAAGGCTAAAAGTCTTAAAAGGTATACCTATACAAAATACATTAACATGCTAAAAGCCTCAAAATGCACAGGTACATCAAAATCTCATAAGGCTAAAAGCCTTAAAAGGTATTTATTACTTTGATTATTTAAAAATCTTATAAGACTAAAAGTTACATAAGGAATATAATTTCTCTAATTTAACTGCTCTAATGGGAGGGCAAGTTCGTAATTCAAAGTTATTCATTACTTCAAGAAAACATCAATATTATATAACTCTCTAAGATAAATAAAAAGATATGATCAAGTAGTTAATAATAATACAAAAATTATAACATATTCATTATCATTTGAAAATACTTTTTCAGTTCCCTTTCATTACTGCCATCGTCTAAATTTGGGGGACAATCTTCAGATGCATGGCAGGGAGTTAGCTTGTCATTTACAACCTCATTCCATATGCTGCACTGACTGATCTTTTTTTAAGAACCCACAAGCAAAGCCTTCAACAAGACATTGAAGTATCAAGATCTCTACCATCATCTGCCCTTTGCCTGATGAACGCTATCAGCCCTTCACCTCATATCTGCCATCATCGGCCTCTCGCTGGACTACTATTAGCAGCATAACCTCCAATTAGCACCGTCAACGCACAGCCAAACAGCCAACAGCCAACAGCCACCAGACTTCCACCTAACAGCTGATCACTGTCAGACTTCCACTTGGCCGCTGAACTCCACCGAACTTTCCTTGGCCACAAATCATCGCCAGACTTCTGCTCAAACATCATCAAAATTTTGCTCGTCTTTTAAAAATCACTAACTCTCCTCCAAGGTGTTATTACCGTCAGATCTTTTCAACTCACCATAACATGCAAGAGGTAGTTGATATTATTCTTTCAAGGGCATTCTATTAAGAGAGTAAACTCTCATCGGGACTCCTTCTATATAAAGAGGGGAACTTAAGCTTAATATGGGATGCCAACTATCTCAGAGAGTGGAACGTCTATAATGGTAGAAGAAATCCAAAAGAAAATAAGATAAATTGAGGAGAAAGTTCCTTCTATATAAAAGAGGCGCACTAAAACTTAATAGGGGATGACATCTATCTCATATAGTGAGATATCTCTAATATTAGAAGAAATCTAGAAGAAAAAAGTTGAAAGGAGGAAAAAGTTCTTTCTATACAAAAGAGGGGTATTGAAGCTTGATAGGGGATGTCACTTATCTTAGACAGTAGAATGCCTCTAATATTAAAAGAGATCTAAACAAAAAGAAAGATGGAAGGAGGAGAAAGTTCTTTCTACACAAAAGAGGGGCACTGAAGTTTGATAGGGGATGTCATCTATCTGAGACAGTGGAATGTCTCTAATATTAGAAGAAATCCAGAAGAAAAGAAGATTAAAGGAGGAGAAAGTTCCCTTTACACAAAGAGGGGCACTTGTACTTGATAAGGGATGACGCCTATTCAAAACATTGGAAGACCTCTACTATAAAAAGACTATAAAAGAAGAAGAGAAGTAGAAATGGTGCAAATTTTCTCCTGCCCTAGGAGGGGTATTTATAAGTGAAATGATATAAAATTAATATTTTAGAAGAATAAGAATATTCTGAGAAAATAAAATTATTCTAAATGAATATTATGAAAGAATAAGAATATTCTCAGATAATAAGAATATTCTTAAATAATATTTTAAAAGAATGAGAGTATTCTAGGATAATAAAAATATTTTGAGAATAATGTTCTGAAAGAAAAAGAATATTATGAGAGAATAAGAATATTCTGAAAAAAAATATGATGGAAGAATGGGAATATTTGAAAGAAGAAGAATATTCTGAGAAAAGAAGAATATCTTGAGAGAATAAGAATATTTTGAAAAAAGAAGAAGAATATTTTGGGAGAAGAAAAATATTCTAAAATTTTTTAGAATTTTAAATTTTGGATTTAAAAAAATTAATATAAAATAAAGTTTTTTTAAAAAAATATGGATCCCCTTTTTTGGCCTGGACAGTCCAATTTGGACATTTTTGGGTCCATATGACCGTTTTTTTTATGTTTTAGATTAAATTTTAACATTTTCGGAGCCAAACGAAGCTTTTGCAGTAGATTTTGAACAAAATTAAATAGTTTTTAGCATAATTTTTCAACAACTTTTGTCCCGATCAATGAGTCGACATTATAACAGTCTAAAATTATGATTAAAGGTATTTTATTTAGTTCACAGCCCCGAGGAGAGGTCCACGTTGATGTTCATGGAGTGGTCGCGCCTCATAATTACCAAAAAATTAGAATTTTTTATTGAAACGATTCGAAGAGCTCCGACATATATTTTCGAACTCTGTAGGCTTCAACATCCAAAAATAGGGGGGGGGGGGGGGGGGGGCAACTGATATATCATAAAAAATTTATCTTGATCAAGCATGAATCTTGAGGCAATTTTGAGTTGTAAACTTCCGAATTTAAATTCAGGACCATTCAAACTTTGATTTCAGCAAACCTATAATCGAATTGAATGTCTAAAAAAGGCGAACTCAACGACACTTAATTCGATTCAATCCGAGCTCAAATAGGTCCAAATCGAGGACCCGAAGCGTATTTGAAGTTCAAACCATAAATTTGATGACCAAATGATTGCCAAAAGCAACATGCTTATAGTCGAATTGAGCGTCTCGATGAGACGAATCCAACGAGCCTAAGATTGCTAAATCTGACATCATTAATACACTCAAATACTCGATAAATGGTATATAATAAAGGGAGTTGATATCAACAGTCCATTGGAAACACTCACAACTTGCCCTTGATCTTCTCCCTATTTACTCACCATGCCATTCTCAAAATACTATAAATAGCCCCTCATTCTTCACATGAAGGGGGACCAAGTAAGGAGGAAGCAAGGGGAGAAAAGGAGGAGAAGAGGGAGAAGGAAGAAAAATCTGATATCTCTCTTTCAACTAAGCTCCTCATTGACCAACGCCCGACCACCGATAATCGACGGACTTTTGTTTGACTTCCACCCGGCCACCGATAATCGCTGGACTTTCGTTTGACTTCCGCCCGACCACCAACTAACGTTAGACTTACACTTGGCTACTAATTATCATCGAATTTTCTCCTAGACTATGATCCTTCGGACCACCGTAGCCCGCCGACTACGGTCTCTTCGACCACCATCTCCAGACTACGATGTTTATGTTCTTTGTCACTCTTTGATTATGGTCTTTTTGACTTCCGTTGCCCTTTGACTACGATCTTTCCGACGTACATCGCCCGCCTACTACGGTCCTTTCGATCCTCGTCACTCGACTACAGTCTTTTTGACCTTCGTCACTCGTCGACTATAGTCTTGCCGACCACCATCACCCTACTACAGTCTTTTCAACCTTTGTCCCCCGACTACAGTCCTTTCGACCTTCGTCGCTCAACTACAGTCCTTCCAACCTACATGGCTCGCCGACTATGGTCCTGCCGACCAAATGAACTTGTCAACACTTTTCTTCTAACTCCCACCATATAATGCACTATATATGATATACATTTGCTACATCGAGTCAAGGTCTTCCCACCCAAGGAAGGGCCTCATTTGCAATTAATTGCAAATACTAGTTGATTCATTTAAATTGGGGAAGACCCATGATTTTTTCTCATTTTCAGAGGTTTCCACATAAAAACTCTGCTGTACTTTATGAATATTGTGTCTATATCTTTCATCTGTTTATGTGCTGAATCTTCATACAAAATTAGAATGCTAAAATTTATATTTTTCTATTGGCATGAATATTCTAGGACTTAACAAAAATGAAGTTCAATTGAAGATAAATTATTATATTTTGAGATATTACTGAATTTTAGAGTGTAAAATGATTATTTCGGCTGTAGAATGAAACCGAAGATCTTAGCGCGCCAACACTGTCGCTGCGAGTAAGTTCGCATTCCTCGTACTGATTCACCAGTTCACCATTTACTTGGGTTAGACTGATGACCCGACCCGGTCCGATTCGGCTTAGAAATGTCTGCTTTTCCGTCCCCTGCAGTTCCTGCACCCGCGCTCCCGGACTCTTATCCCCATCTCTTCCCTCTCCCACTGCTGGAGGAAGAGAGGGAGCTCGGCGTCTCCTCCTCTAAGCACTATTCTGTCGGAATGCGCTTCAGCGTAGTTCCTATCTCCGCCGTTTTGCATGGGTTCTCTCTGCCATCCATCGCTTGCTCTCCCTAGCCTGACTGGATCCCTAGGAGGCCGCTCCATGGAGCTCTGCGGAGTCTTCCACCCGCTGTTCCTCAGCCGGAGGGCTTCCCTCGAGTCGTCTCATCTCGCTTCCACTAATAGTTTTGCTTTCCCGTAATGAAATTTGCTTTTTTTTTCCCTCTTGATTTGTTGTTGAATTTCGATGCTAGTTTGCTAGTTTTCCTTTCAGAAATCCTATTTTTATGCTTGGCGTATTATTCCTTTCTTCTAGATTGATAGCTTTTTATATCTGCTTTTAGTGCAGGTTTGTGTTTTTTTTTAAATATATTTGGAAGGTGAAATATTGCCTGTTTTGATCACTCTTTGGTGGGCATTTTATTATATGTTGGGGATGATGATGAGGAGTAAACACTACAATGATGAAACAAGCAAGAAAGTAAAAGCAGCGGAAAAGTAAAGGACACCAGGATTTAACGCAAAAAAATCCAAAATACGGAAAAAACCACGGAACCACACCACACCAAGAAATTCACTATGAAAATTGGGAGAAATAAGTACACATCTCTCTTCTCTCTCACTCTCTCCTTGCTTCTCTTCTCACATGCACAGTTCTCACTATTTACATACTCAAAATACAAGACAAAATTAAGTAAAATAACCCCAAGGGATGCAACCCTTCATAAAAAACGAGAAAGAAAACCGTCTAGTCCGTCTCACAGCGCTGTGGAACTGGTTTGAAGAGCTGCGATGCTCAAGCCTTTGTCTTTGACCGCTGTGGTGCCATATCTAGACTGCTGCGGTGTTCTGCTCTCTGTCGTTCAGTGCTGGGACGCTCAGGTATGTAGCGTCGGGGCGCTCATGTACATAGTACTGGGGTGTTGTACGAAAAAAAAAAAATCGGGTGTAAAGCACCCAAACCCAAGCAGGGTGAAAACCTCCCGCACCCACCAGCGAGCACGAGAAACTTGAGGTCCGAGGCAACAAAATAATTTGATTGATCAACACAATCAGATTCCATACATAACATCATATGACACATTTTTACATGGAAGGATTAAGGAAGAAATTGTCATTTTTTTTTTAACATTGCGAAGAATACTCTAGCAAAGTCTACAAGTTTGATGGTTGTTCATAAGAGTGGGTTGAACGGTCCTGTAGTAGTTGTGAGAAAAGGGATTTGGTCCTCATTTGTTTGTGTGATTTTTATCGAGTGGTTTAAGGGTTTGAATTGATGCTAGTCCATTTCTTTTGGAGTTGGACTTGGGCTCCTTGTTTCATTCCCCAAATTAGTCGTATCAGAGTAGATTGTTCAATCGGGAGTGAGTGATTAACATCATTTGTGAGTCACATGGTGCATTCCCCATGATTAAGCAAGTCTAAATGAAAGTGGCTCGAATGTCATTTCTTTACTTTCTTTAATCTTTATCTAGGAATGCTTTTCTTTTGCAATGAAGCATTGCTTAGTTTCTCTTATTTTGATTAGTGTGCAAAAGCTATAATAAAAAATGATAATTTAACATTTCTAATATCACTACTTCCATCTATTTGGATTATGAAAGACTTATATTGTTAGGGAATTTTGATGATGGATTTAGGTATGAAATGTCGCAAGCCATGAAAAATGTCTGTTAAAACTTGTTTCTAGTTGTGTATGATGCTTTTATTTGTGATAATGTTATCACATGCTTACATCCCTGATGTTTATCACATGCTTACATCCCTGATGCACATTTCCTTGAATGGACCCAACATGATTGATTTCTTAAGGAACCATGAAAATTGTATAATCTGTTTTGCGATAAGATTCCAAATGTCCTTTTTCACACCCATTTCTTCTAATTGGCAACTCGCTACAATAGACAAAAATCAGACATATCTAACTTTGGGTTAGATTTGTTCTTAGATCTGAGCAGTGGGGATGTATGAAGCAAGCCTTTACGTCTTTGCCATTCCACCAAGTATGGAAGTTCGTGTTATAACTCATGGATTCCAATGGTGGTGTCATGTTTTTGTTTTTATTAAATTCTAGACCTTCATGTCTGTTTTTTGTTGGCAGTTTTTGCTTGTTCCAAGCATTTTGTAAGAACAGGTAAACTAGTAACCATAATTTCTATGTTACTTTAAAGTTATCATTGTTTTGGTTCACTAAGAACTAGACTAATAAAGTTGAGCACTATATATATCTTTATCTTGTATTTTAAATGAGTTATCCTAAATGTCCATAAAATATTCAACAAGTCCAAACTTCATCTACCAGGATTGTTTGTCGGCCCTTCTGGGTCTTTCATAACTTTAATATTAAAAAAGAGAATTCAGTGTAAATGGTGAGTCTAGTTATATTGTTGATTTATCTTAGCACCGCTTGTGGCACATCTAGCTGCAAGGGACCCAAGACAAGTCTGTAGTTATATTGTTGATTTATTCTAGTATCACTTGTCGCACATCTAGCTGCAAGGGATCCAATTTTTTTGGGAAGATACACCGCCTGATTGAAATAGTTGCCATCTTCAAAGTTGACCTTCTGTCCCAATATTCATTTTATCATTTATCTTGATTGTTTTGCGTTATTATCACAAAATGATTAGAAAGTAGTTCATATTTTTGCTTTGCTAATATGAACTGATTGTTAATGATTGGTTCATTATCTTACAGTTGTACCTTTCAGTTGATGCAATTACACAATTTTATGAGGATCAACCTACATGTTGGAGTTTATGCTTGCTTTTCTAGATCTCACTTGACGCCCATAAGGAATGGTACTTTCTTAAGTCCTGGAATATCTGAGCGTCTGTTTGAGATTAGTTTTTGTATTTAAAATAACAAATTTGTTTAGTGTGCTTTTTAACTGTTTTTATTATTTTTTTAAAATCATGTTTGGGTGTTTTGAGAAATTTTAAAAACAATTTTTAGCATTATTCACCGCTACCATTGTTGCCGTAACCGCCACCTTTGTGTACATTTATTGTTGCTGTTTGCGCTCACTGCAGTTCATCATCTCCTCATTGTCCATGTTGCTTCCTCGTTGGTGATAGCCGCCACCATTGTCCCGCTGTTGATTGCCACCACTACCATATAAATAAACAAAAATATGTTTTGAAGATACCAACAATGTATTATTTCATATCAAAGCATAGGTGAAAGAAAATAAAAATTCGTAATAGAAAACACGAAACAAAAGTAATCCCAAACATTCCCTTTGTTTCAACTTAGTTTCTGGTCAGTGAAGATATGTTATTGTGCTTAATGTGGGTGTTAGTGAGGACACAAAATTTTCTAAAATTGTTTTATCAACCAATTTCCTCTGGGAAACTATGGATGATGATGAAAGTCTTTCATTACTTAAAATGAAAAGTTATATTAACAGACTTGTCTTCCTTTCTACTGGGGCGACTTATGTAGTATCTTGTATGCTTGCCTATGCTTTTCAAACCATGGGCAAAAATATACATGATAACAGTCTAATGTAAGAGGCTTAGGGCACATCGTATGTTATGTCATGGTTTGTGTAAACTTATGTGTTTTTCAGGTTACTCATCCATACAATGCAATGGATTGTGCAAAATATATTGGAGTATTGAAGCTGACATAGGGGACGGCCAACTCATATTCCTGACAGGGGATCTAGCATCTTTAGGCTGCTGGAATCCAGATTTAGCTGTGCTTTTGTCTCCTTCCACAGAATGTAATCACTTATGGTACGCTGACATAAAGGTGATCCTTCAACTACCGATTTCAAATTCTGCATTTCCTATTGCTGTTGCCTAAATTTGTTCACAATATTCATCCTGGAATAATTAGTTTGTTCAGGAAAACGAATGTTAGGTATTGGTAACTTTTAAACTTCGATATTGTATGCTCTAGCTGACTCATAGTAGTCAGAAGGTAATTAACTATATATTATTATTGATTGTATAGTTTCTTTTTTCCTTGTGAGTATAAGGCATTAACCCTTATTGACTGTTCAAGTGAACGAAAAACTACTTCTTGTCAGTGCTCTCTTTGATATGTGAGAAGCACGTTTTTGATTTAGAGAAAACATATGATAAGGTTCCAAGAGAAGTGCTCTCAAGAATTCTAGAAAAAAAAAAAAGAGTTAATAATGCTTATATTCAAGTCATTAAGGATATGTATGTAGGAGCCGTATATAAAGGTGGTTTGACCAAGTATTTTTCCATTTTAGTTGGATTACATCAAGGATCAACTTTAAGCCCATATCTTTTTGCTTTAGTCATGAATGTTCTTACTTGACATTTGCAAGATGATGTACCATGGTGTCTGCTTTTTGTTGATGATATTCTTCTTGTTGATAAGCCTAGAGAGGGAGTTGAATGAAAACTTGAATTATGGAGGTCAACCTTAGAGTCTAAAGATTTTCGTTTGAGTAGATCTAAAGTCGAATACGTGGAGTATATTTTTAGTAGTAATAGATCTAGATGGGGGTTTGTGACTTTGGACGATCAAGTCATAAAAAAAGTACACATTTTAAATATCCTAGATGGTGAAATAGATGGGGATATTATTAGTAGAATTCAAGTTGGACGGTTGAAGTGGAGGAATGCTTCGGGCTTGTGTGATAAAAAAGTACCCCACAAACTTACGATGGCGGTGAGACTTGCAATGTTTTATGGTGCAGAATGTTTTATGGTACGTGGAGTCATTTAGCCCGTTTGTCATAATAATCATTGATAAAGTTTGGACATTCCAAAATAACAATTATCAATAGCCCCTCCATCCATGTTGGACCATCTCAACTTTCCAACATCAATAGTGTGAACTTTTTTTTGACTCCTATTAAAGCTTATATTATCAGAACCTTTGCTTGTCCCTACAGAGGTCATCATCATTTGTCAACCTATCCTACATAATATGACTTTTTAGGGACTTTTTTTTTTACATTAATATGATAAATATTCAAAATTTCTTAGCATTGATATGCACTTATTGTCAATCAACTTGTAATAACATGCATCAGAAGTATAGCATGACATGTAACATTTAATATTGGGTACTTAATTATGCATTATATTATATTGAACGATCTTAAACTTGAATTTTATAGAAATATTCAGAAATTATTTTGAGCATATGATCATATAAAAAATAAAGTAGACTTGCTAATATCATCATATCATGCTTAATATGAAGAATTATCTACTCTTATCAATATAGTTGTTTAATGGAATTGTAGGAGTTAAATACACATTAGGCCTAGAGATAATTAGTTTCTTGTATTATATATTGAGTTTCTCACCAAAATTATAGGATCCTCGGGACAAATTATCTTATTTTTATCTCTCTAAAATCTCCTTTTGTAAGCCCCCTAATAGAACATCAATTTTTTCAATTTAAAATGACTCCTAATTTACAACTCAAATGTAACTCAAAATAACCTCAAATGATATTTTTATTTCAAAATATTCTCCTCGTTGAGAATTTAATTAATGCTACAGTAAGGAAATTCATATAAAAAGCAAATTAGATAAATTACGGTAAATAATTAAATTAATGAATTAATTTTATAAAGATTAGTAAAATACTATTTGTGTGTGCGCGTGTTCGCGTGTATATATATATATATATATATATATATATATATATATATATATATTTCTCACATTGATCTTTAAAAGTTGTAGAGTTTTATAAAAATGCTTTTGATCATTTTTGGGATGGGTGAAAAGTGGGTATTCATTTTAGTTAGTATTACTTTTTATGCATTTTTTAGTATTACACGCTATCCTTAGCAGTAGGTCCTTGGTGTCAATCAGCAGTCCCAAATTGCTGAACTGATAAATCCATTCAAGAAAGATTTTGCCCGCATGTTCAAATCAAATGTTGCGATTTCCTATATTCTCTTAGTGACTTATTTGCATGTGAAGTAGTATAAAATCATATATTTGTTTCTGTCTGCTTGTGTTAATGTTTTTCCCATTTTTTTTTCTTATGGGCAGTTATTGCTTTCTATTTTAGGCCATCTAATTGGGTCTTGTATCCTATAAATTAGATTCCCCTTCTACTGATTCGGAATTGAAAAATATTGCGTCCTCCTGTATTTTTCAACAATACAGTAGATCTGGCATTCGTTTGTCTTTGGTTGCATGTTCCTATATATTTTTTCCCATATTTTGCGGCAATAACTTGTAGATAGACGGCTGCTCTTGGCAGTTCCAATAGGCTTTCAAAGAGTGACATTTCCACTACCCACATGTATCATTCCTCAAGTCAAAATTGGCATTTGATTTAAAATGGTAATTTGGAGTTTGAAAGAGATGATTTTCTTTGCAATTGTTTCAGATTTAGTTAGCCTTTTCATTAAGGGATTGGAGGATTACGTAGCACTTCACAATCAACAGTGGAAAACAATTGATTTTATGTGCCTTTCATTGTTTTTGAGCTGTTGGGCGCATTAATTACATTAAAGCGACGGCATGTGGTTCTATTTGAGATTTTAAGTTCAAGCTTATTAGGCTTATTTATGTTTCATGGACGAGTGCGTGTGGAAAACAATACTTTTGTTCATTGTTTGCTCTTGTTGTAAACATCATGCAAAACCATTCTGCACAATTGTAAGCTTCTGTTCTTCTAAAGCTTGCAACTTGTATTCTCAGGTACCTAATGGGAGTCATTTCAAGTACAATTATTTTCTAAAGAACAAGAAACCGCTGGCTGGTGGCCTTATTTGGAGGCCAGGGCCTGAATTTTCCTTGTCAGTGCCTCTCGGAAATAAAGAACAGGAAGAGGTTGTAGTAAGAGATTCTTGGATGAGAACTAGATTAGGAAGGTGCCCGAACCCCTCATGGGGTTCATGGATGTTGGATATAGAACTTCCTGTTGGAGATGGACATCACATCAATGAGGTCATTCATGGAACTCCATCTACCGGTAATTGCAAACCTTATAATTTTTTTCTGGACATCCGCATGAGCTGTTTTGTTGGTTCTGAACACTTAAATGCTTCCAGTGCATAACAGGTGAACAAGAGATATTGTCAAATTCCAATGGGCGTCTTTCAAATAGGAAGCAGCTTCCTGCAGGTCAAACTTCCAATAACCATATTGCCAAGATGAAGGATTTAGCTGTCTCTTCTAGCAGCTTAGGAGAGATATTGCCTGAACGAGACCAACCAGCTGAAGAACCCTGGCTATTTCGATCTACACTATCATCTATGGTTGAACCTAACAACTTTGATGTTGCTTCTGAACAAGATAAAAGTCACCAAATTGAATCTCCTGGAAACTTGTGTTATGAGACAGGAAAGTCAATACCTGAAGAGAGCAGACTATCTTATTCTGAGAAATCTGCTTGGATAGTTATACTGATTAACTCTTCCATATGTACCATGCAAAGAATTGCCATTTTGGAAGATGGAAAGCTTGTTGAGCTACTACTAGAACCAGTTAAAAATAATGTACAGTGTGACAGTATCTACTTAGGAGTTGTGACGAAACTTGTTCCTCATATGGGTGGTGCATTTGTGGATATTGGGATTTCTCGACCTTCTCTTATGGACATAAAGCAAAACAGAGAACCATTTGTGTTTCCTCTTTTCCAACAAGAAATTAGGAGAGAATATGTCAATGTCTTTGCTAGCACTGAAAAAAGTAAACAGGCAAACATCAATGAAAATGACCAGTTCTTGGATGATGACGATGGTATTGACAATGTTTTAGAGGTTGATGAAGTTGCTTACACGCGAGAAGATTTTGAGGATCCTGAAACAGATGATGAAATTGATGTTGTTGACGTTCCTAGAAATATGAGTTTTGCTAGTGATTTTGTTGGCAATGAGGATTATTCTGAAGAGTTTGAAGTAAATGAGAGTCACTTGCAAGATGATGTTGTTGAGAATCATCCCCCTTTAGCAGCAGAAGTGATTAAAGATTCTAATTTTTCGCATCCCATACAAAATTCAGGTAAGCCGGAAAATTCCAAATTAGCTGATAACAAATGGGCTGATGTTCGCAAAGGCACCAAAGTCATTGTTCAGGTGGTTAAAGAGGGGTTAGGAACAAAAGGTCCAGCTCTCAGTGCTTATCCGAAGTTGAAAAGCCGATTTTGGGTATGTACTGTAAGGTTATGATACATGTTCCTTCCATTTCTGTTTTTTAGTCCATCTTCGTGGTTGATTTTCTATTGCTAAATTTTTAGATTAGGTTGTTTGTTGTGTTTAGTTTCGAGATTTCCTTAAACCATGTTTACTTGGAATCTGAAAAATGACTACTGTTTTTCAGCAAACTATCATTAATGTATTATTAAGTCTGGGCTAAAATCAAGTACTCAGAATATTAAACTCTGGTTAGTTGAAAAAAAAAAAGAATATTAAACTTTGGATGCTATGTGGTGGGGGTATCGTTCAGAATGATTGTGAAATAGATGGGGATATTATTAATAGAATTTAAGCTGGATGGTTGAAGTGGAGGAATGCATCGGGCTTGTGTGATTGAAAAGTTCCCCTCAAACTTAAGAGAAAATTCTATATGATGAGATCTGCAATGCTTTAGGTGCAGAATGTTGGCCATTAAAAGACAAGCATAATATTAAGTTAAGTGTTGTAGAGATGAGGTTGCTTAGGTGGATGAGTGACTTTACTCTTAGAGACAGGATACGAAACGAGCATATACATGAAAAGGTTGGAGTAGCTGAAGTGGAAGATAAGATTAGAGAGACTCTCCTTAGATGGTTTGGTCACATAAAACGACGACCTTCCGATGACTTGGTTAGGAGAGTAGATTTATTAGATTTGGTTTATATTAAGAAATGTAGAGGTATACCTAAAAAGACTTGGTTAGAAAATATTAGAAATGATCTTTCTTTATTAGATTTAAATGAGAATTTGACTTTTAGTAAGACACAATGGAGACAGAGGAGTTTTGTAGCTGACCCCATGTAGTGAGATAAAATCTTGAAGTTGTTGTTGTTGATGCTATATGTCAAGCGAAACTCATGGCATTTATAGGAGTTAAGATGTTATACTTCTGAGCACAGTTGGATATAGAGTAAAAGCTGAAAATAGTCCTTCGACTATTGATAAATGTCTAATTTAGTCCCAAAGTTTTGCACTGCCCTAATTTAGTCCCTCAACTATTAAAAATTGTCCAATATGGTCTCTCTGTTAAAATTTTCTGTCTCTAAGAGTAAATCCACTCATCCATCTGAGCATCCTCATCTTTGCAACACTTAACTTAGTATTATGCTTCTCATTTAATGGCCAATATTTTGCTCCATAAAGCATTGCAGGTCTCACCACTATCTTATAAAATTTTCCCTTAAGTTTGAGGGGGAATTTTCTATCACACAACAAACCCGATGCATTCCTCCACAACCATCCAACTTGAATTCTACTAATAATTTCCACATCTATTTCACCATCACTCTGAACAGTAGAACCAAGATATCTAAAACGTCTACTCTTATTAATGACTTGATCGCCCAAAGTCACAATCCCCCCACTAGGTCTATTACTACTAAAATTACACTCCATATATTCAATTTTAGATCTACTCAAGCGAAAACCTTTAGACTCTAAGGTTGACCTCTATAATTCAAGTTTACCTTTGACTCCCTCTCTAGTCTTATCAACAAGAAGAATATCATCAGCAAAAACATACACCAAGGTACATCCTCTTGCAAATGTCTAGTGAGAACATCTAAGGTAATATAAAATTATCTTAGATGGCTATAACATGTGCAACTATTGGTAAAAAATGCATGAATATGATAGGTAGATAAAATAAACATTAAAGTGATTGAAAGAAAAAGGGTTACGCCAAAGGTAATATAGACATTTGGAAAATTTCCTTGCAATCAGCCTTGTGATCAGCACGTACCTACTTGCAATTTTGCCTTGCCTTATGGATGATATCTTGGTGTTAATCATATTGATGTTATAGATTTGTGCAACATCATGGACTTCAGAATATATTTGATTTACCATATTCCACATTTCTTTTGTTGAATGAGGAAATGTGCTTGTATCACTTATCTAAAAAGCCATTGAGATCCACAACTATGACATTACTATGTAGTCCTGCTCATCCGGAACATCAAATGTGGGATTGCCTTGATCAGGTCTGGTGTCCAATAAATGGCCTAATTTTTCTCTTTACTTCAAGAATGTGCCAACCAATTGTGATTACATGAGATAATTCTTTTGGATGTTTTGCAATCCTTCCGTTGGATTTAGATAACCGACTTTTATTCCAAAATCCAAGACCGAGTGAACATGGCTATCGTTGTTGTCCATGGAGAGGAAAACAGTGGCAGTAATTTATTGTGCAGAAAAGGAAAGATAGAAACAAGACTGTATTGATGAAAGTTACAACTAGAGAAAAATAGGAGAAAAGGAAGATAGTGCAACAATGAAGACTACAAGTTTATGGTAATGCAATGATGAAAACTGTAGTAAAGCTTTGATACAATGGCAGGAGTTAGAGAATTGGTTGAGTGCTTCATTTCATCTATTGTGTAGAATTTATACAATCGTGGGGGAGTCTTTAATAACAAATATATACAACTAAAAACTGAAAATTAAATATATAAGTAATTAAAATAGGACAGCCTACATGGATTGGTGAGGTAGTAGCAAAAACAACATGGTTGGCAATGGACCTGATAAGGAAGGAGAGAGGGAAGCTGACGCATTGGTTGGAGTTAGTCTGAGGGCGGATGGGTTAGAGTTGGTTGGGTTGGACAACCAGGCGGATGGGCTAGCTAGGAGGAAGACAAGGCAAATTGGCAGAGAGGCGTGGGTTGATTCTAGGGCTGTTTATTTCCAAAGGAAAGAAGCTATGAAAAAGATTTGCACCGAATAGTTTAACACCTCCAGAAACACTCCGTTTGAATAAAGGAAGAATGAAGATTCATAAAGCGGCTATTGTTGTTACTGCTTATGATGATTTATTGGTATTTTAGCTTTGGGCATGGAATGAGGAATCTTCATTATGAACTTGATGTGAATGGAACGATTTAAATAAAATATAACCAATGAAATATATTGCAGGGGATGGAGAATGTTTGTTTCAGGTCGGTAGACTTTGTCCTTTGTTGTAAAATTTTATTCCTTTTTTGCTTTCTCCTTTTGCTTCTAAGTTGAAAAATGTAGTTTGCCTTAGCTGTGAAATTTTAGCTGGTTTTTCAATTACAATCATTGGCAGGTTTTGACAAGTCGTTGTGATAGAATTGGAGTGTCAAAGAAGATCACTGGCATTGAGCGAGCACGCTTGAGGGCTATTGCAAAAACACTGCAACCCTTGGGTTTTGGTTTGACCGTACGAACTGTTGCTGCTGGTCATTCCCTGGAGGAGTTGCATAAAGATCTGGATAGTTTGCTTACTACGTGGAAATGCATAATTGAGCATGCAAAATCTGCAGCACTTGCTGCGGAAGAGGGGGTAGAAGGTGCAACTCCGGTGATGTTGCACAAAGCAATGGGTCAAACTCTATCCGTTGTGCAGGATTACTTCAATGAAAAGGTGATCTGTCTCTTTATTATCTAGATTTCTGCTAGATGAGCCCGTTTTGAGGTTGTTGTACTATTTCGCTGAATTCTTTCTTTGAAATGTGTTCGTGATTGCTCTGGCTTTTGGGATTTATAACTTAATATTTTCCAGGTTGAGAGCATGGTTGTAGATTCTCCTCGAACTTATCATGAGGTACCCCAGAAACTATGCTCTATGCTATATTTAGGAAAATGCTGAAACATAGTAATGCATTACTCTTGTATTGTTGCTTTAGTTTCTGGATTAAACCATTAATGAGTTTAAATGTTAAAAGAGAGATTTTTACTCTCTAGTTAGCAAAAAGTATTTCCTTTACATGCATCTGAGATCATATTCCATTGAAAATTTCATGAATTTTGACACGTCTCTGTTTATCTTCCAGGTTACTAGTTACCTTCATGAGATTGCACCTGATTTATGTCAACGTGTTCAGTTATATGATAAAAGAACTCCCATATTTGATGAATACAACATTGAAGAAGAGATCAACAACATCCTAAGTAAGAGGTAGGAACCAACATTGTAGGAGTTTTTGATATCTAATTCCTGAAGCAGTTTAAATGAATTTTGTAATGTTTCACGAAAGTGAAGAATGTAAATGCTTGTCCTGCATTCTCATCATCCACCGAATAACCCTGAAACGTTATCTAGTACCTTGAATGAATGTGTCTACCTTTTGATTGTTCATCACTCAATTTCTAGCATATTTTCAGACTATTTTTCTTTTGGAATCACAAGGTTGGAGAAACCGCCACACATTCTGTATCAGAAATTTGAAAAAACATATTACAGTTTCTGAACCGGTAGCTCATCTTATGGCAGTCAGCATTTAAACTGGGAAATGAGAGCAACGGGGAATTACAAGAACAAGAAAAGCTTATAAATTTTTCTTTAAAAAATCATTAAATAAATGCTGAAATATGATGAATATTTTTTTAATGAAAACAGTGATTAGGGTACCTGAAAATTGCATGTATATGCAGGACTACTTGGTTCCATAGATCACACTGGCTTAGCAGTTCAAAAAGAGCAGTACAATCCTGAAGGGAGAAGTAATCTAGGAGATGTGTATGATCTCATGAAATTAAATTTGGAGGTATAATTTGTGCAAAGGTGGTGATTTAAGGGGGAGAAATCATGATTTCTGGATGTGAGTAATTATTAACAATTGATTGTAACCACTTGCATTGCACTTAGAGATACTAAATTGTTTTTTCATACCATAGTGTTAGAAATGGCTTTTTTATTAGATTTAAATGAAAATTTGAATCTTAATAGGACACAATAGAGAAAAATGATTCATTTAGCCGACCCCAAGTAGTAGGATAAATACTTAATGTTGATGTTGTTTTGTTGTATAGCAAAAAATAAAAAATAAAAAAAATAAAAACACCTAAGGCCATATAAATAAACAAACATCATCATATGCAGGTAAGGAAAGATCATCATCATTATTCTCATTATCCTTATCCTAATTATTTGTGGTAGACTTTAAATGAAATCATCAGTCCGTGTTAGTTCTATTGAGTGTTACATGAGGTGTGTACCTAGTGAATGAGGTACTAAAGCAAAGTTTGGGTTGGTTGATGTACGTAGCTGTTCTTCTCAATTGTTGAGAGAATGTTTCTATGATTGGAGCCTGTAGCAAAGTAGAAATATGAATAATTACTTTGAATTTTGTTACTTATTTTCTGTACAAAGAGCGGAGGTATTTATAGGCTTCTCTAAAGATATTACAATTGAAAAATAAAATATAATTTACATAAAATAAATAAAAAATCCAAAAAAATGAGGCAGACAGCTTGGTGAAGGAAGAGGAGCACATGGATTACAATCCGAGGGAGAAAGATTGAATACCTAAGCTCCTCAAATCATTTGCTCAATAGATCATAATATAATTGGTTGAATGGTGGAAGCTATGATCTTCTACCTAGGGCGGAAATTTGGGTTGGGTGGAAATAGAAAGGAGGCATATGATATTCTAACACTCCTTGTCAAATTGGATGTTATAAATCTACCATTTCAAATTTGCTTATAATATTCTTGAATATGGGGTTGTGGAGTTCTTTGATTAATATATCAACAAATTATTTTCTTGTTGGTATATATAAAGTACAAATCAACTCACTTTTTAGTTTTTCTTTCATGAAATGTCTATCTCTAGATGCTTGATAAAATGCAGTTTTGTTTGGTTATGAGCAATGCTGATGATAGATTTATTGTTACAATATATTTTCATTAACTCTTACCATTTGATTTTTAAATCTTACAATATGATTTTGATCCACAAAAGTTTGTGGAGTTCTTAGGCGATTGCGCTGAATTTAGATTCAACGCTAAATCTTGAAATAACTGGTTGTTTATTGCTCTAGCATGTCATTAGGTTTCCTACCGAAGATGTACGGTATTTTGAAGTTGATCTTCTATCCACTGATGATCCTACATAGTTTGCATCAATATAACCTTCAATTTGTAGAGTATCTGGCTTTTTGTATAAAATTCCTTTTTTAGTTATCTGATCTACAAGTGGCTTGAGGATATGACTCTTTGGGTCTATACATGAATTGACTAATGAGACTTACGATAAAAGCAATATTTGGACAATTGTTAGATAGATTGATTAATTTTTCTACTAATGTTTAATATTGTCCCATGTCTTCTTCCACTCCCCATCCATATACGATTTTTGATTTGGTTTAGTTGGGGTTTCACAAGATTTGCAATGAGTCATTTTTTAAAATTTAGTAGGTTCATGATACATTTTGTTGAAAGAGGAATATTTCTTATTTTGGTTAAGTTACTTTTATACCTATGAAGTGTTTGAGTTTGCCCAACTCCTTGATCTCAAATTATTTAGTTAATTTTTTTTTTCGAGAGACGCTTTTTCTTTGTTGTCATCACTTGTAACAATTATATCATCAATATATGCTATAAGAATTGAGATCTTACAATTAATGAAGTGTTTTATGAAGAGAGTATGATCATTTTGGATTTGTTTATATCCATCTTCAATCATGGATTTTGTAAATATGCCAAATTAGGCTCTCAGAGATTTTTAAGTCTATATAGAACATTTTTTAATTTGCACACCTTATTTTTTGCGAATGAGCTATTGAACCCTGATGAATGATTCATATAGACTTATTCAACATCTTTATGCAAGAAGACATTCTTTACATCATATTATTGTATAAACCACCCAAGATTAGCCACTAGAGAAATTAGTATGCAAATTATATTCATTTTTGTATTAGGAGCAAATGTTCTTTGGTAATCAATTCCATAGGATTGAGTACATTATTTGGCTACTAATCTTACCTTGTATCATTTCAGACTTCAATTTGTCTTATATTTTATAGGAAAAGTTCACTTGCAATCTGTCATTTTCTTTCTTTATGTAGTTCAACAACTTTCTGAGTGTGATTTTTTAGAACATTCTTCTTTTTTCTCATGACATGTTTATAATTCTTATTTTCAAGTGCCTCAAACAGGATTTTTGATATTGGAATGGAACTAAAGTTGATATTTGTCAGGAAGGCACCTCTATGAAGAGGAAAAATTGTGAAAGGATTTGTATCAGGCGATGGGACACAAAATAGTAGCGATGGGTTGATTATTATTATTTCATAATAATTCTGAGTCTTTAGCATGGAGAGTCTGGAACCAAACTTAACTTTCAATCACCCCACCCACCCCACCCCAGCCCAACCCACCCCACCCCACCCCACCAAACCAAGATGTGTTTTATTGGAAAAACATTTGATTTTTTTTATAAAAAACGACATCCTTTAGGTTGTGATGGATTGATAAGATCTGTCCCATTTTTTGAGTGATGGAATACTCAATAAAGACATATTTGAGGGCTTTAGGATCTGTTTACCCCTGTGTTACTCCAATATTTTTGGAGAAATTTGTAAGAGGAAGTTATTTTTGAGAAAAAATTCAGCTAAACAATTTAAAATACTTTTTAAAATTAATCACTATTGATGGAGTTTTATTGATTAGGTAAGTAGAAGTTAGAAGAACTTCTCTTCAGTATCTTTTTGGTATTTGATTTTGGAGAAAAAAGAATCTTAGTGACTTTCAGAAGGTGATAATTTTTTCTTTATGTCACCCATTTTGTTGGGGAGCATCAGGATAAGATGATTGATGAATGATATTCTTTATGATAGAAAGAAGATTGTGTATGATTGAAGAAATCACAAGCATTATTTGTTCGAAATATTTTTATATTGATATTGAATTAATTTTTTATTATGACAATGAAAATGAGGAGGATAATGATTGGAAACACTTGTAGATCTCAAGTATTTCCTATTAATCTTCGAAAAACAGCGAGAATTCTCCACAAAAATCCACACAAAATCACGAAATAGTAGTTAATTTGTATTATTTGATGAAAGGGAAACGAAAAATACCAAGATACAATTGATCCTCTATTCGAGAGGAGGATCTTTTTCTCCCAAATCTCTAGACGCCGCTAGAGCCCAAATAATGTCAAATTTCAGCCAAATTCAAGATGCCCTAACCCTAGGAAAACAAACTATTTAATGCATACAAGTCAAAAGGAAATCTCTAAACAGTTCCTACATTCAAATTTCCCTCCTAATTCCCTAAAAAAACCTTCCAAAATAGCTCCCTTGGATCACGCGGCATCTGCGGCTCGTACAGGAGGCGGAACCTCCGCCTCTGTTTCGCCTGTAAGTCGGTCCCGCATCGACCGGCTAGACCGGTCTAACATATAATATTGATATCAAAATTTTGTTTTATGAGTTATGTCTTCTGAGTACAATCATAAATAAAAGTGCCAAATTCAATTGCTCTAGAAATATTGTTGATTTTGGAGGGCCTTCAGATATCATTAATGAACTAACATATAGAGGTTTGAAGGAGGGACGCCCTAGCTTATATTAATACGTCTAGATGATTTCAATATAGTGGTTGGAAATGATGGAGCATGACAAGTGGTTTATGTCTTTAAGAAGATATTGCCCATCTTTCTCTTTAGTTTCTCAAATCATCTTCCCCTTAGATGTATAAATGATTATAAAAAAAGATTACATTATAATTGTTTTTTTTATCAATTTTATTGATCGATAAAAGATTTATAGCAAGATGAAGAACGTGTACTACGTTACTGAGGGTAAGTATGGGAGAAATTGAAGTGTTTTCTTGACCTGCCATAGTTGTTATGGAATTATCATCCACTTTTAATTTTTTTATTAATAAGACAAGTTTTTGTATTTTGAAAGATGTTAGCATGGTTTGTCATGTTGTTAATGGCCCTCTGAATCTAAGACCAGTTTTAGAGCAAATTATTTGAGACTCTAAAAACACTAAAGTTATAAGTTATATCATTTTGAATTAGAAAGCATAATCCAGTTGGTTTCTTAAGAGATTTGAGCAAGTTCCTTAGTTTATCAATTTTTTCAAAGTTGAGCCCTCTTGATTCAACAAGGCACATTTGCCCTTTTTGGCGTCCTTTATTTCGACCAAAGCATTGGGGATTTCGAAGGAGTTTTCAGCACTTTTCTTTGATGTGTCATTTCTTCATGTAGCAGTCACACCATAAATTATCTTTGGAAGAAGGCTTTTGTTCTTCTTTTGGGGAAGAGTCTGTAAGTCCGTTAGTTTGGGATTCAATGATAGTCATGTCAGATGTTTCGAAGACTTGAGTGTCATTACTGACCTTCTTTCTTCGGCAGATATAAGAGAGAATACCTTACCTATGGATGATAGGTTTTCTCTACTTAAAATTTGGATGCGAATTTGTTCAAAGACATTATTTAGTTATGCAATAAACTCAAACACCATTTCTCTTTTTACAAATTGTTTAAGAATTATGGCTTCATCATAGCATGTCATTTTGAGATCTTGATAGTAATCTAGTTCAAGCCAATAAAACTTTATTTCATTAAAGTATTCAATAATAAATAAGTTACATAGATCTTAGTTTTAATCTCGTAAAGGTAACATCCTTTCCTTTTGCGTATAATCATTTGACAACGTCCCAAACTTATGTTTTGGTAGACAAAAAAATATATGGTCTATTGATTTTAGACATCATGGTATTTTACAATCATTTTATAATTATAGAATCAACTTCATCCCTAAGTACAAACTTTTAGTATACATCCAAACAAAAAGTTTAATCTTAGGGAAAATGATCAACATGGCCCCTTAACTCTTTATTAATGACAAAAATGGTCCCAAAATATATTAAAAAACTATTTTGGTCCCTCAAGGTCTTCAAAAGGAATCAAAATAGTTCCATGGTGGGACTATTTTGGTTCCTCTTTAAAGAGCTTAGAGATTAAAATGATTATTTAACATAGTTGGGGATCATTCTGGTCTTTCATAAAGAGTCAAGGGACTATTTTGGTCATTTTCTCTTTAATCTTATATAGTTGACTTATAAATGTGTTGACCTCTAACCAACCACAGCCAAATCGATTCACAAACCGTTAACCCACGACGCCACGATCCCAGGTCGCTGAGATAACTGCCACCTCAATCGCGTAAAAGGAAGGAGGAAACGAAAAAATTGAACTTATGCAAACTTTGCAATCGAATCCCCGGCTCTCTTGTTCGACCTCCTCTCGTTGCCTCCAACCCCGCAAGCCAAGCCGTTGATTCGACCCTCATTCCTTCGGTAAACCTAAAGCCGATGCCTCCGTCAGCCATATCTCCCTGATTAGAGCCGCTCGATCGACCAAGATCGACGTTTCTTTGCCCTTGCATTCGACTCTAAGCACAAGCATCGTGAATGGGGTCTAGAGGTCCTGCATCATCTCCGAACGACACCTCCCGCCTCTGCTTCATTCCGCGAACCCGAGGCTAAGCTCAATCCCGACCGTGCCCCCTTACCCGATTAGCCCTAGCTCTCTTGAAACGTGAGTGTGAGGGAAAGGAAGATTTGTATGTATAAAATACATATGTAATATATATATATATATATATAATAATAATAATAATAATAATAATAATAATAATAATAATAATAACAAACAAGAGATGTCGCAATCAGCAATCAGAGCACTCAAAGACATTCCGGGACCAAACAACGTTCCGAAGCCCTCGACAGTTGAATCCTATCCGGCTGGGCAGATTTGAAAGGGCAAGTGCCCTCCCCTACCTCCTCTCGCGGGGAGGGGATGCCAGGAGGTTGTCGAAATTTTTCCAAAATTATCGTACTGAAGTTATACAGATTTTTGGAAATATTGAAAAACATTCAATTGATTAATTTAACTTTAAAAAATAATTATTATAAATAAAAAATTCTAATTAAAATAAACTAAATGCTTAAATTAACTGATTTTTAACAATAAAATTAAAATCCAAACTAAAATTTAATAAATAGGAATTTTTAAAATTTAATTAAAATTTAAAACTTAAATTAAATTAAATTAAATTAAACCTTTAATAGGAAAATTAAAATTCAATCTGTTACTTAGTTTATCTAATTGAGCAAATCAAATTTAACATATATAATTTTAAAATATACTTAAAATTCAAACTAACTGAGCAATTCAAATTTTAATTAAAACTCAACTTTTAATTAATTAACTCAATTAATTAAATAATGCAATTAATTAAATCAAAATAAAAATAAAACAAAAGAAAACATAAAATCTAATGTCTCCCCTATCTAACCTAAAGTACAAACAACAGCTCTTTGAACAACAAATACTCTGAGCAAAACAAAACTCTCAACACATTCTCTGGCTCTCAACAGTAGCCCCTGCAGCTACCCGTGAATTCTTTGAGCTGCTGCAAGTACAATCTACCTGCAAGCAAACAAATATAGTATTAATATAGTGTACCAAATATAACTGGTAATGTAAAACAAGTGCTAAACAGAGCGAAGCTAGTACTTGTAAAAAGAGCTAAGTGCTGAAGTAAAGCTGGCCATGAGCACCTGCAAACAAGTAAATGAAAGTTAGTACATAATAAATAAAATTAATGTTGGAAAATGTAAAGCTACTGCTAAAGCAAGAAAAGCTACAAGCACTACTACGAGCACAAAATAACAACTGCTGGCTAGTAAGTGTCAAAACAACGACTGCAGGCTAGTACTGAGACAAAGCTAGCAAAACAAGATGCTGACACTGGTATCAAAACAGTGAAGTGTGTAAAGCTATATCCTCACTAACCTAAACCCTATAGATCACTTTTAATAGAAGCAATAAATCATATGGGTAACGATTTCACTATATATATATAAAGTGAAATAATATACATCTAAAATTTGTCCGGCCACTTTCAATGAAAGGCGTAAGTCCGACTTCTGAGGGAAATATCTAGGTAGCATCCTAACCCTGCCCTCCAGCAAGCATCCTAGTCTATAGGGCTACATTGTAAGTCCCAATATACGGGCCACTTAACTTACGGGGCTAGGTCGTAAGACCCGTCGTCAGACAGCTTCTAAATTCAGAAGCCATAAGATCTATCTGAACATCCAAAACCATTGGACATCTTAGTCTATAGGGCTAAGTTGTAAGACCCGCTATATCGGACACCTCTAATAGAGGCTGTAAAACCCGTCATTAAGGCCACTTTCAAATGAAAGCTGTAAGCCCTTATCCAAATCCAATCACACAGGCAACTCTTAAATGGGGCCGTAAGACCTGACCCAAACTTAAACTATGACAATTTCTAAATGAAGCAATAAGTCCCTACCCAAAGTAAATAACTAAAATATATCCACCTCAGTGTACTCGGGATCCCTAAGAGGAGGCAACCTATAGCTGCTAATCAGATTCTCTGGACACTACGATCAATGGTTGCTAGTGTTGGTAGATTGAACCCTACGATATTTCCGGGATGACGGAACCATGGGATCTTGATCGGGTCTATCTTCATCCCCCATAACTAGGGTTTAAAACATTCACGCTGTTGCATACACATTTGTACTTCATGCACAGACTAAATATATTTCATCCTTAATTGAGAGTGCTCTTTTCTGCGTTAGAAGAGGTAATTAACTATGAGGGCTTACGCTCATAGGAAGTAGAACCTAGATCTAAATCAATCCTGACACTACTCTCAGGGAAAATTTGGTTAAATTTTAAATCCAATGTACCTTGGGAAAATAAGGACCTTAAGCTTGTGAGGGCAAGGTTCGCTTACCTATTTTTCCAGAGCGAAAAAAATGAAGTTAGATATTTTAGTTCTACAGAATTAGATGGAGTAACAAAATTTATCTTTGCCCTCTTATTTTCACCAAGCTTCAAGATGGATGGGCCAATTGAGCTTGTACCCCATTTATTTTGTGCTATGTGATTTCTTTTGTTTTCTTATTGTAATTTTATCATTATCTTGTTATAAAATTGTGATAAAAAATGATGACAATTTTGGTCTTTGAATAGGAACTAAACTAGCATGAAACTGACTACAAAGCATTCTTTTTTTTTTTTGTGCTATAAAATTCATGATTTTACCGGACACCTAATGTTGCAGAAAGTAACAGCATAAAGAATCAGATATGCAACTTTACGATTCATATTTTCTCAGTTTGTGCAATTAACGTGAAAAGTCAAACTTCCTTATAATATGGTAAAGGACTTTTTAACATGTGTAAAAGGAAAAAAACTTCCTTATAATTTCGTAATGGAATATTTTACGTTTAGAGTGATAAAAGTGCTTTGGAGAAAGTAAGGATTCCGTGCCGCGCTCTCCTGTTTTCTTGTCAATAATCTTTGAATGGTTTAATGTACGAACCGTCTCAAATCTCAGTTGATTAATCTCTTCTATGTGCATATTAATTTCTTTCCATGTAGGGTTCCACTTTCAAATGGAGGTTCTTTGGTGATTGAACAGACTGAGGCGCTTGTTTCAATTGATGTCAATGGAGGCCATGGCATGTTTGGACAAGGGACATCTCAAGAAAAAGCAGTTCAGGAGGTCAATCTTACTGCCGCAAGACAAGTGTGTTAGTTTGAACCTTAGCACCCTTGATCAGCATGCATTTATTTTGCGTTTTTTTGCATTACTTTGAAATGTTTATGATCTGCATGGCATGATGCGTGCCTTTCTGTAGTAGTCCGTGACTTGATTTTCTGTGGATTGGAGGTGGTTGCAAGACTCTTTATTCAAAACAAATTAAAATATTGAGATTGTGCTATCCCTCAATTTGATGTGACATTTTTTTATTGTCGCTTTGTAATTTATTCAGATTCTTCTTAAAATTTTATGCAGCCATTTTTATATTCTCCTTATCAGACTGTTTCTATTCAATAATTACAAGACCAAGACCATCATTTTTTGTTGCTAGTTTGGTTCATAGATTATTGTGCCTATATAAGGGTGGGGTGTTCGTTAAGCATGGGCCTGGGGTCGCTCATGGATCCTGCTAACTAGAATCTGTTTGTATAATCATATTTTATTACTGTGTAATATGAGCTAAATGGGCTGTAATGGGCGTGGAAAGATAATTGTTTATTGCCACTTGTATTTTGTGGAATTCTTATGGTTGATGTATTTTGAATGGGTTCTTTGGTTGATGTATTTTGAATGGGTTTTTTATTCCCCTCGCTTTCCATATAGTTAATATTTTATTGCAATTATTTTAGTTCCATTGCATGTGTCAAGCTAAAATTAGAAGTTGGGTTGCCTTATTTTGGTATGGAAGTTCATGGTCGAAGTCACTGTGCTACATAAGGGTAAAACTGAATATCAAATCCTTGCACGATGGGTACAATTTTTAGGTTTTATGTGATTACATTTCCTACTGTTTAAAATTGCAGTTTAATGTGACTGCCTAAGTCTTAAATTCCTCGGTGTTAGTTGGCTAGATGTAAAAGTCTAGGCCAGCCTTCATTCAACTTCTTTTTACTCTTTATTACATGACACAAAATGCAAGCAGAGTGGCATCATCTAATTTATCCTGTAAATGTCCATGGGGAGTAGGAGGTGATTGGAGAGGAAGGTGATAGGAAATACTTGAGTTCGCAAGTAATCCAAGAGGAAATACTTGGGTTCGCAAGCAACCCTAGCAATAATTGGTCCAAAACAGCGAGAAAAAACAAGAAAATGTGGATTAAATCAATCTAGAAATGATAGATTGCAATAGTAGAATCAAAGCAAAGCAACCTCCAAGCAAGATACAATTGATCCTCAATTCGAGAGGAGGATCATCTCTCCCAATCTCTAGATTATAGATCTAGAGCTCAAGACACCAAGGAAAACTCCAAGAGAACAACTCAAATCATGCATAACCCAAACCCTAATTTCCCCCTCCTACTTAAAGCATACCACTAATTAATCAAGACCAATTTACTAAATAGCCCTTGCCGCCCCCTCCTTTCCCTCCAAGGAATTTGAATTTGACTCTTCGTGGATCCCACTCCCCTCCCTCTCTCTTTGACGTTGCCCCTTCCTAGAGTAAACCAAGACCGGCCCACTAGGAGTCGGTTGTAGTGGTACCGGTCTAACAATACCGCCCTTCCAAAGAACTACATTGTCCTCAAGGTGAAAATAAGAAAACTAATATTTCATCCTCTCGTACGGCTCCCATGTGGCATCGTAGTCAGGAAGATTCTTCCACTTGATTAGCACTTCCTTAGCTCCATCCCCTTTCTGGCAAACCCCTATAAACTCTAGGGGTTCTAGAATCATCTATAAATCCTCAGTGTCACCGATAACTCCGAGCTGGCTATATAATCTCCAATGGCCCTTCTTAACTGAGAGACATGGAAAACTGGATGTATAGTCACTATTGGTAATAGTTTCAGCCGATATGCTACCGCCCCAATCTTCTCCAATACTTCATAAGGTCCAAAGTACCTTGGAGCAAGCTTCTCATTCCTCTTGTTGGCGACTGTCTTTTGTCTGTATGGTCGGAACTTCAAGAACACCCTCTCCCCAACTTTAAACTGGATGTCCTTCCTATGCCCGTCAGCTTGTTTCTTCATAATCTGTTGAGCACTCAATAGATGTCTCTTCAACTCCTCTAACACCCTGTCCCTCTCCTGCAAGTACTCCTTCACTGAAGAAACTGGAGTGCTGCTACTCCCAAAGTGTACCAAGTGAGGTGGATCCCTACCGTACAACACCTTGAATGGGGTCATCTGAGAAGCAGAATGATAAGAAGTGTTGTACCAATATTCAGCCCATGCTAACCACCTGGCCCATAACCTGGGTGTCTCTGACACAAAGCATCTGAGGTAGGTCTCCAAGCTCCTATTGACCACTTCTGTTTGACCATCCGTCTGTGGGTGGTAGGCGGTGCTCCTCTTCAACACTGTTCCTTGCAATCTGAATTGCTCCTTCCAAAAATGGCCGAGGAACACCTTATCCTTGTCGGATACTATCGCCTTTGGTACCCCATGCAGTCTAATTACCTCTCTGATGAAGGCTGGTGCTACTGTCACTGTCGTATAGGGATGTAGTAGTTTATCAACTACTACCAAGATCACCATGAAACCTTCTGACCGGGGCAACCCATCTATGAAGTCCATAGTTACCTCCTCGCATACTCGCCTTGGTAAAGCCAATGGCTGTAGTAATCCTCCTGGTAACATGGCCAAATACTTGTTCCTCTGACATACCTCACATTGGGACACCATCTCCTCCACATCCTTATGCATTCTCTTCTAGTACAACTCCGAGTCTAGCCTCTTGTAGGTCTTCTGTACCTCTGAGTGACCCCCAACTGCACTCCCATGGAACTTCTGAATCAAATATGGAATGTGAACTGATGTCCTGGGATCACAAACCTTTCCTGGTACAGTAGCCTCTCCCCCTCCAAAGAGTACCCCAGGTGGCTACTCCCTTCCCTCCGTAAGTTGGCCCTGATCTTTCCCAACTCTTCATCCCTGACCCTCTCCTCCCTGATGGCCTCCCAATCTAGCATCTAAGGAAACGATACCGCCACTGTCTGCAGCTCCCCCATATATCTAGATAAGGCATCTACTGCCTTGTTCTCCATTCCTGGCCTGTACTAGATTTCAAAATCATATCCCAGCAATTTGGATAGCCACCTCTGATGCTCCTCAGTCACCATCCGCTGCTCTAACAAGTATTTCAAGCTCCTTTGATTAGTTCAGACAATGAAGTGCCTACCTAACAGGTAGGGTCGCCACTTCTAGATGGCTAAGATGATGACCATCAACTCCCTCTCATAGACTGATTTCAGTCTGGCTTTGGCTGTCAACACTTGGCTGAAGTAGGCAATGGGTCGACGATTCTGCATGAGTACTGCCCTCAGTCCGTACCCTGAAGCATCTGTCTCCACTATAAAGACCTGAGTGAAGTCTGTTAAAGCTAAGACT
Source organism: Dendrobium chrysotoxum (assembly GCA_019925795.1). Classification (NCBI taxonomy): domain Eukaryota; kingdom Viridiplantae; phylum Streptophyta; class Magnoliopsida; order Asparagales; family Orchidaceae; genus Dendrobium; species Dendrobium chrysotoxum. Next base: position 71,288,457 of record CM034315.1, read on the forward strand.
GGTACAATAGTCATAGCCTTCTTTAGCCTCTCAAATGTTGCAGTGGCCGCCTCTCCCCATAACAACCCATCTTTCTTCAGCTGCTTTGTTAGTGGCCATGCAATAGTGCTGTACCCTTTTACAAATCTCCTGTAGTACCTCACCAGTCCTAAGAATCCTCTCAATTCCTTCAAATTCTTAGGCAAGGGCTACCTTAATATAGCATCAATCTTCGATGATTGGCTACTACCCCTTCTTTGGACACAATATGACCCAAATACTCCACACTGGTCTCTAAAAAATAATACTTCTTCAGGTTGGCTCTCAGCTGCTGTTCTTGTAGGATTCCCAAGACCATCTTTAAGTGCTCCAGATACTCTTTCTCAGTTTTGCTGTACACCAATATGTCATCAAAAAAATACCAGAACAAACTTTCGGAGATACTGCCTGAACACCTTGTTCATCAGCGACTGGAAAGTAGCAGGGGCGTTGGTTAGCCCAAACAGCATTACCAGAAACTTATAATGCCCCTCGTGTGTCCTGAAAGCTGTCTTTAAGATGTCTGCCTCCCTCATCCTTATCTGATGGTATCCAGACTTCAAATCCAGCTTGGAGAATATCACTGCTCCATACAGTTCATCCAAGAGCTCATCAATCACAAGAATGGGGAACTTATCCGGCACTGTTCCCTTGTTCAAAGCTCTGTAGTCCACACAAAACCGCCTGCTCCCATCCTTCTTCTTGACCAGAAAGACTGGATTAGAGAAAGGACTCACACTCGGCCTGATGATCTCTGCCTCCAGCATCTCATGGATCAGCTTCTCAATCTTATTCTTCTGAAATTGAGAATATCGGTAGGGCCTGACGCTGATGGGTGACACCCTTTCCTCCTCCAATCTAGCTCCCTCCAAACTGTGCAGCTCGACCAAATATCCTCCACCCACCAACTGTATGTTCCTCACCATGATTTTAAGAGAAACCATGGATTTGGATAGCTCTGTATCTCCCCTGATCACCACCTTCCTTCCATCCACCATCAACTCCATCGTGAGTGCTCCCCAATTAACCTTAGTGTCTCCCAAGGTCTGCAGCCACTTCATCCCCAGAATGACATCTGTACTCCCTAACTCCAGTGCAAGAAAATTTTCCCTCACCTGAATCCCTTGGATAGTCAGTAGCACTCCTTTACAGATCCTCTGGCCTTTCTCCATCTTCCCTATACCCATCATCACCCCATAATAATCGGTATCCACCAATTTCACTCCCAATTGGTCGACGATCTGAGTGGAAATGACATTGTGGGTAGCCCCACTATCAATTAACACCGCCACCTCCCTGTCCTCTATCTCTCCCTTCACCTTCATGATATGATTCGTACTGAATCCTACCACCGAGTTCAGGGAAACCTCGGCCATATCCAAATGCAGCTTCTCCTCCATCTCCTCCTCTAACTCTCCCTCACCTCCCTCCTCAGTTTCCTCGTCATCACAGACGGTGAGAACCTGAAGAGTTCGGTCCTTGCACTTATGCCCTGGAGTATACTTCTTATTACACCTGAAACACAACTCCTTTGCCTTCTTCTCCTGCATCTCCTTCTCTGCCAGCCTCTTGAAGTTTCCCCCGCTCCTTCCTCCTATTGTCTTCTCCCTGGTGGTCTCCTGAATTTCTCCTGTTGCAGGACCCTTAGGTGCTAAATGAGTGGTCGTCATCCTGTAAGTGCCTCCTAAGCTGCTACTCCTGGCTCCCCTCTCTAGATTCCTCTGATTTTCAACTTGTTGTGCTAGCTTCATGGCCTCCCCCAAGTCACGAGGCATCAGAACTTTCACTGTCGCTCTGATCTCTGCCTTCAACCCCTTCATGAAGTTCCCCTCTAATATAGTATCTGATAATCGCTCCACCCTACTGGCCAGGTGCTCAAACCGCTCACGGTAGTCTGTTACTGATCCCTCCTGCACCAGAGCAAAGAACTGCTCATAGAAATCTCCTCCCCGGTCGGTTTGGAAACGTTCTATTAAGCAGTCCTTGAATTCTCCCCAGCTCCTGATGGGTCTCCTCTGGTCTCTCCACTGGTACCATGACAGCGCCTTTCCCTCCAAACATAAGTCTGCCGCTGTCAGCTTCTCCTCCGTTAGCCCATTGACGGCGAAGTACCTCTCCACCTTATAAATCCACCCATATGCATCCTCCCCTTCGAATATGGCCATCTTCAGCTTCCTCACCTTCTGATCTCCCCATTTCTCCTTATTCCTCCATAGCTTCCCCTTTCCCAAGTGCTTGGCCCTCCCCATGTCTCTCGGTCTTCCGTTGCCCTATCATAACCCACACACCCTTCGAATTCTCCTCTCATTCCTTCAAATTCAGCACCTCGGCAGCCATAATGTCCCTCCCGGCGTTCCCAATCAGCACCTCTTTGCTCCGCCCCTCCATACCCATGCCTTTCCTCATACCTACCTCTTCTATCCTCCCTCTGGAAAGGCTCCAGATAGGGTTTCCTTCTCTCTCCCTCCACGATCTCCACCTCATCTTCCTCCCTACGAATTTCAGAATTCGTATTTTTCCCTTCCAACCCTTTTGCCACGGAAGCCGTCGTTTGGTTGTGGATTTTCAACATTTTGTTCATCATGTCCCAGAGATCGGCTACTTGTCCTTCCATGGAGGAAATCCTTTCCTCCACTGTTGTCTTGATTTGGTTCATCTCCTCTTCAAATCTTTCTTCAAGCGCATCTACTTTCTTGGCCGCCATCTCTATCCGGGTTTTTGTAGATTCAAAAATTCTGGATTTGGATCACAAAAACAGCAACTTTTTCCTTCCGCGGCCAAAAATTAGCCGCTGAAATTTACCAAAATCAGCCCACCAACTGTCCCAAGACTTGCTCTGATACCAATTTGATAGGAAATACTTGAGTTCGCAAGTAATCCAAGAGGAAATACTTGAGTTTGCAAGCAACCCTAGTAATAATTGGTCCAAAACAACGATAAAAAAACAAGAAAATCTGGATGAAATCAATCTAGAAATGATAGATTGCAATAGTAGAATCAAAGCAAAGCAAACTCCAAGCAAGATACAATTGATCCTCAATTCGAGAGGAGGATCGTCTCTCCCAATCTCTAGATTATAGATCTAGAGCCCAAGACACCAAGGAAGACTCCAAGAGAACAACTCAAATCATGCATAACCCTAACCCTAATTTCCCCCTCCTATTTAAAGCATACCACTAATTATTCAAGACCAATTTACTAAACAGCCCTTCCCGCCCCTTCCTTTCCCTCCAAGGGATTGGAGTGATTTGAACTTGACTCTTCGTGGACCCCACTCCCCTCCCTCTCTCTTTGCCGCCGCCCCTTCCGGGAGTAAACCAAGACCGGACCACTAGGGGCCGGTTGTAGTGGGACTGGTTCACTAGGGACCGATTTAACAGAAGGCGTCATTTCCTACATGCAATCATCCCCACGAATTCACTTTTCTTGAATTTCTTGTACTTTATCTTCATTTTCTTCAACTAAACAGCCTATAAATATTTTAATCAATAGTAAAAAACATTTAGCACGTCTTACGATGAACTCCTTGCTTAATTTTTGTTTTTATTTGCAATTGGGATGTTCAGCTGTTCTTTTTTTTTTTAATGTTCAGCTGTTCTTTATGACCTGTAAATGATGAATACTAAAGTTGTGTTGTTGCGTGGTCCAATAATATGAACTTATGTAATGTTAAGCTATAGAAAATTAGGTGTACTTCTATTATGTTTGCTAGTCTTGTGACGGTGATCTGTTCTCAATTTCAATGGAAGTCAGCATCAGTGCTGTATTTAAACCTTGCTTGCAAAATGACTTCAAAAGTAGTTACATCTTAATGGATACTAGAATTGATGCAAGCTTGAATTGTTAGAATAACTGGTTGATACTATTCAACTTTGTTCAATTAGTAAGGTGGTGTTGGATGCCCTGTTTATATATAATTTATTCTCTCTCAAGTCTGTTCCATTGAAACTGAAGCGGATTACAAAGTGGCGATATATTGCACCAAAGCAATGTAGATCTTCAAAGAAATTTGTACATCAACATTAAGCTATTAAAATCTTTGTTTAATGAGATCAATTTCTTTGGATTAAATATTAATTTTTTGCACAATGTTTAAGAAGTTAGGAGCATGGTTGACCAAAAACAATAATGACAACAACATCAAGCTTTTATCCTATTATATGTGGTCGGCTATATGAATATTTTTTTTCTTTATTGTGTTCTGTTAAGAGTCAAATTCTCATTTAAATTTAATAAAAAAGGCTATTTCTAATATTTTCTAGCCAAGCCTTTTTAGGTCTACCTCTACCTTTCTTAACATAGGCTAAATCCAATACATCTACTCTCCTATCTGGGTTATTGGAAGGCCTACGTTTTATGTGTCCAGACCATCTAAAGTGACTCTCTACTCTTATCTGCCATTGGAGCTACTCCAACCCTTTCACGTACATACTTGTTTCACATTCTGTCTCTAAGAGTGAAGCCACTAATCCACCTAAGCATTCTCATCTCTGTAACATGTAACTTTATGCTTCTCTTTTAATAGCTAACATTCTGTGCCATAAATCATTGCAGGTCTCACCGCCATCTTATAGAATTTTCCTTTAATTTTGAGGGGTACTTGTCTATCACACAACATGCCCTATACATTCCTCCACTTCAACAATCCAACTTGAATTCTACTAATAATATCCTTATCTATTTCACCATTACTTTGAACAATAGATCCAAGATATCTAAAATGTGTCCTCTTATTAATAACTAGATTGCCCAAAGTCACAATCCACCCACTAGAACTATTACTATTAGAATTACACTCCATGCATTCGGTTTTAGATCTACTCAAATGGAAACCTTTAGACTTTAAGGTTGACCTCCATAATTCAAGTTTTCTTTCGACACCCTCTTTAGTCTTATCAACAAGAAGAATATCATTAGCAAAACGCATACACGAGGGAACATCCTCTTGTAAATGTCTAGTAAGAACATCAATGACTAAATCAAAAGGATATGGGCTTAAAGCTGATCCTTGATGTAATCCAACTGAAATAGGAAAGTACTTGGTCAAACCTCCTTGTGTTTGAAAACCAGTAACAATTCCTACATACATATCCTTAATGACTTGAATATAAGCATTATTAACCCCTTTCTTTTCTAGGACTCTCCAGAGCACTTCTCTTGAGTTTTGGAACATTGTTGACAACAAGGAATTTTTTTATGAAAAATAGAGATTAGGGGTGGGTGGAGTGAAGTGAGAGGAAGATAATTTGGGTGGCAGAAGAGTTAGTGATAAAAGATAAATGGGATAGTACATGCTGTAAATTGCTCCCACTCCTATGCCGGTAGTTTGTCAATTTTCCTACTGTGATCATTTTGACACAGTTTTTTGGTGACAAAGAGAGGAGAGAAGCTTAAGTATTTGTCAAAATATAGTTATAGAAGAAATTATCTTCCATATAGGGAAGTGGAGGTCCATCACAAGAGGTTGTTAGGACTTTTATTAAGTCTTTACTCATTATAGCTAGTAAATCATCAAGTGGAATTTAGGTCTTGTGTTAAACCTTGGCTTATTATAGTTGATAAATCATCAAGAGGTTATTAGGACTTGTGTTAAACGTTGGCTCATTATAGTTGTTAAATCATCATAAGATGCTCTGGTCAAACAAAATATGTTATTGTCAAACGAAGAGAATTGGGAGAGAGTTCTCTAAAATTGTAATAATGACCTTCTCTTAGTGTTTTCAAAAGTGCTAGGCCACTAAAGATGTTGTGGTTGCTCAATGCCTAAGGCGCTAGGTTCCCGCTCCACTAAAATGGGATGCTAAAAAAGAAATTATTAAAATCATTTATAAATAAAATTTATTTTTTAGGAATATTTTTGAAGAATATAAAATAATAATTGCCACTGAAATTATATTTGAAAAGTAATTAATTTTCAAGTTCCATTGCATTCCAAGTTTGAAAAATCTTACTATGTAAACTATTCTAAATAAGCACAATTAAGCTACTTGAGTATGTTGGGTTTAACAGCTTTAGGATAGATCTAATTTTCATTGCCATCTATTCCATCATCATCATCATCCATATTCTATTTTCTATCATTGAGTTTGATGCCTACCATCCCTTCATCTACTTCCTTGGACCAATCATGTTCATCTCTATATATCATTAAATTTATTTCTTGCCATCTTTTCCTATATTTCTATAGATCTATCATTTCGATCTTCAAGATTCACTATTCAAAAACTTAGTCTCTTGCGGGCACATCTTATCAACTTGTTCCAAAGTGCTCATATTTTCTTCTCCACCTTTTTTTATTCTTTTCACTTCATCTCCTGCTAAGTTGTTATCATAAAAAACTAGCTTGTGTTTAGCAGGAGTATTTTAAGTAATCATTATGTCCACTTTTTGTCTCGGTTCCCAATTGTAGTTGCTGAAAAAAGGCATGTAATTGCAAGGCAAGATGTACTCCATTGAATGCCTAGGTAATAAAGCCCGTTTGGTAGGTGCTGAGAGGCACTATAGACTTGCATTGTCTTGCTTGAGCCTTAAGGCAAGTTCAAAACTCGCCTTTAACAATATTTCCTTTTCGGTCCCAAAGGTCTCATAGTTCAGTTCAAAAGTTGGACATTGTGGTCTTGCCCATTGACATTTTTGGTGGTCGGTTGTTTTGGGGAGTATGTCTCATCCTGATCATATATTGCCATATCCATTTGGTTTGTATTTTTAAATATGGTACTTGATTGTTGTATTATATACCATATCAGAACAGATCTAGGGCCAAGATAGGGAGGGACGATGCATTAGTTTATTTAAGGCAGTTAATAGTTAAGAAGGTGGGTATAGGACAGGATGTCTTGTGCAAAGGAGGTGATTGGTTCTCTTTTACAAAATTTTGGAATGAGGGGAAGAAACGGAGGGAAGGAATCTGTTTTTCTGCTGTAAGAGAAGTTATTGAAGTTTCATTTTATAGTGGTTAACTTGTATGTGGTCCACATGTGGGCATCCTTGTCAACAAAGTGATTGTCAGCCATAAATTTGGCACCTTTGGATCCTTGCATTAGAGCACTTAAATATTACACAGTCTTGCTGTTTATTATCTTGGCCAATGGAAAGATTGGAGAATTGGTGAGAGAGAGACAAATCTTAGTAAAAAACTAACAATCATCAAGACTGGTGGTGGGGGTTGGAGCTGAGTTGGGTGAGAAAGATCAGTCAAAGGGAGCTGATGTATTTGATGGGTGAAGTTTAGGCTTGAATTAGCTAGTGTAATCTTGTCACAATATGTGCTATGTTTGTAATATATATACTTTTTCCATCGCATTCTTATTTTGATCCATTTATGAAAATATTATCAAAGTGATCCTTAAGGGTATGCTTGGTTGGCGCTTAGTTACTAAGTCAAGTGATGAAATGCTTAGGCATTAAACGGTGAGTTGTTATTCTTATTTCAAAATGTCACTTTACCCCAAAACCTTAACATCCGTTCTAGACATAAATTGTCACGACCCGGCCCGGATACTCGAATTAACGAGGCGGGAATTAAGGTTAGACGGTAGGATCTAAACAATTCATAAGTACAATAACATAAAACAGTAAAATCTCCTTAAACAGCGGAAGAGCCACTAACTAAAATTCTTTAAATACTTCCACATTTATTTCAGATCACAATTTACCTGTTTTCAGATGCACGTCGTCTTCTATAGACGAACTCTTCTCTTTCTCCCATTTTCTAATTCTGAAGACTTACCTGAAACATTTAAATTCATTGTTTGAGTTCACTAAGTAAACTCAGTGGGTATCTGTTAAACAAATTTTCATGCAAAAAAGATATTATATATTAACATTACTATCATTTCATTTCTTCATTTCATTTGGCATAAAATATAATTCCTTTCTTTAGTTCGTTCATTTCTTCATACATACTTTATCATCATTCCTTATAACTTTTATATTTAACTATTATTCCTTTTCCCATTTCTTTTATACATGAGCACCGTCAAAATGTACCAGAGGTACATCCATTTCCATTTCCTTTTCCTTATGTCATAACCTTTTCCCTTTTTCCTTTTTATTGTGCACGGGTACATTGCTTCCCCAGCCAGTACCATACGGGGGTGACTCCTGTAATTTGCATGCATATTCTTTTCCCTTTTATCTTTCATCAGTTATACTTTTATTTAATATATAATTCGCATTTGTATATTTCAATTAGGAGATATAGATTTAATGTTATCATATCAATCATCTCCTGAGTTATCTCTTACTTTAACATGAAAAGTGATTGCAGTAAATACTTTAACATTTAACATGAATGCAGTAAATAAAAAGTTCAATAAGAAAATCTATATACAATGAATTGATTTACCCACTTTGATCCTTTCAAATCCTCGATCCTTGGAGCAATCTCAACTCCGAATTTCCTTGTTGGAATTTCTATAACTTTTCTAGCATTATAAACTTCCATCAAAATATGCTTATAATAATTAAATTGAACTAATATTGCATAGTAAAAGTCACTTACAAAGAGTAAATGGGGATTTCTCAAAATCCCTAAATTCTTCTCTCCTCCAAAATTCTTCCTTCTCGCTTACAATTCTCCCTTTTTCCCTTTAGAAACTATCCTTTACTTTAGGCGAAGCAAAATAATATAATTTATAGGAAAATTTTGGAAAGAACACAAACAAACCTTCTTCCCTCTTCTTCTCTATCATTTCTCTCTTCCGTTGCAATTTCTCCAAAATTAGCACTCCTTTAATGGTAGAATTGAAAAGGAGTCTTCAATTCTTATCTCCCAACGCGTTGAATCGCTAAAAATGGCAAAAGAAAGCTTCCAAAATCACCTTCGCAAGCTTCGGTCGTCCGCCCAGGGTTCCGCCTCCTGTCGTTTCGCGAAAAGGGGGGTACGGTTACGGGATTTAAGATTAAGGTTCGGCCGGTTCGCTTGAACCGGCCGGACCGAACCGGTCATCACATAAATTTTGTCAACGTAAATTAAAGTTGAATAGCATTACATTGTAGACCCATTTCAGAATTATCTAAGGTGAAGGAAGCCTCTCAATATTTAGCTATACCCTTTCAAGATATATTATACAGTTCTTAGACATGCTACTAAAATTTATCCTTGTTTCAGATTGCTCGGGAGCTGCGTCTAAGGGATATTGGTGGCATCATTGTTGTGGATTTTATTGATATGGCTGATGAGTGTAAGTTTATTGCCGATAATGTCAATTTTTATGTACTTTGGACGCTATGAATTTTTAATCTTCCAAGAAACCAAAAGCATGAACTGCCCTTGCTTGTATGATATTTTATGAAGCATAGTTTAATTCTTAATTTAAATCTCCTTGGATTTTCATTTAACCATGCTAATATTTTTATTATCCCAAAAAAGGGATTACAAGGGCACAGTACATAATCATATACAAATCAGTAGGACTGTACCAATATTAATTTACCTGTGAAAGCATCTGCATTTGTTTGTGTTTCTTGCATATGTTCAACTGTTCATGTGTGAGCTGCATATGTCTATGTGCTGTGTGACGGAAGTATCTTTTGGCATCTAAAATTGATTATTTGAACCTTGTCATTATCGGATCAGCACTGTAAAGAAGGTTGTATCAAAATCATTGCTTCTTTCCAAAGTTTCATTATTATTTTTTTGCATGTTTTACTCTTAGACAAGAATTAAACTGATATCTGTTGAGTAACTCATACTAATGTCATCTTCTGCCTACCGATTTTCATGCTTAGCAACCCACTAGGACTAACATGGAGATGATCAGTTTATAGAACTTTTTGAACAAATTATCCCCATAAGCTAGCTTAATCCTACATTTTCTATACCTATCTTCTTTTACTCTACTACTTATCCACAAGCTTTATAAGTGCTTTTACTTGCAATTATTTATGCATTACCTATCTTCATCAACGATTTCTTATTATCTTTTTTTTTTCAGTTGTTTTTCTGTCATAGCGCTTGATATAATCTCTCTACGCATCTTTTTAATTATTTTACCAGACAATAATTTTCATTTATTGTGCATCCTGTTCTTTTTGTTTTTGTGTCTCAACCCCCAATTAAACGCAGCAGTAGTTTGCCTAATTCTGTCTTCTTTAATGTTCGATTTAATAACATATAATCCCAAGGTTTCTTTCTATTTTAGTTATTACGTTTCTATTTTCATCATTAAGCTTTCATCCTGCTAGTTATATCTTCTTCAAGACCTCATCTATTTCCCTAACTTATTGTGGCGTTCATTTGCTTTCAGAGTTCTCTATTCATTTCTAATCCAAAGAACTACATATGACTTCCTGAAAGTTTTTTTTTTCTAATTTTTTGGATGCTTTTATATAATCATAAAATTTTGTAGTTAATAATTTTTTGGAGGTCACCAAATATTTGAAAGAGTGTAGGATCTTGAACTATTACATAAAACCTGAATAGAAATTTTGATTGATGTGTCATATTAGTAGAGTTATATTAGTTGTTCTTTAAATGAGTTCATGTACATCAGCCGCAAACATAAAATTTAGAACTTGCTGATAAAGTGAAATATAGAGTTTGACTTTAATGTAAAGGCAACCTCACCAAACTATATCTGTCCTGATATTTAATTCTTAACATATTATTAATCAACTAGATTAATTCAGAAAACACTTATAGAGTGTGCTTTCAAATATCCATATTGAACGTTTAAACCATTATGAACAGGATGCCATAATGTGAAATTATAAGTTCATAACAAAGCTATTCTTCTAAGGATTTCTTTTTCTTGGCTTCTGCTGAGGCCCTGAGAACAAGAGATTTGACTTATATTCAGGAAAGAGGTCTTTGGCCTTTTGAATGAAGGTGTCAACAAGAGGCGGAGCTTGTTTATGGCTAAAGAGGATGGCATTTGAAATATTTCTTTGCAGTTCTACTCTTTCTCTAAGGAATTGAAGTCATCATTATCCACCACATACAAATCGGTTCAGTAGGTAGTGACTTGGCGTGATATCCTGATAGGTAACTAAATTGAAACTCAGGCAGTGATGTGCCATGACCGCTTGACAAGGCAGCTTCTAAATTGCATAATCATTTGAAGGAAAGTAGGCATTAGTAAGGTTTTATGGGTACTTAAATGAAGGAGAGGCACTTTATACTTTCCCCTTCATGTGATACTACAAACCTCACTTTCTGAATCAACAGTGCTAGAGAAATAATTAAAATGTTAGGTTTTTCTTGATTATAAAGAGGACCGTCTAGCAGGATCCTTTCTATTTGCATTGCATCTTATGTACCCTTTGTAGCCCTTTTTCTCTTCGATATTTTTATCAACAATGCCATATGATAGGGAAGAATTCAATTTCAATGAATGTAATATCTTGAATCGATTGTTTTGGTTCCGTCGCTTGGTTTTGAGGAAGCTGAAGGAGAGACCGACTCCATTGTTTAGAATCACGAAAAGGAATAATCTGCATGAGGAAGACAAATGGTTGATGTACCTTTAAATCGTGAGATAGTGTTCAACGCAGAATGAGGTTGAGAGAGTGGGAACTTCCGTCAAGACTTGTGAGGGAATCACTAGGGAGAGGGCTGTCGACGAACTAGTGCAAAAGGCTAGCGATGAAGTTGTGTGTGAGGTAGATGATGCGAGCGTCTTGTGGCCTGTGGCAACGAGAGGGGAAGACACAAGCTCAATGGGAGGGGAAGACATGCGATTGGATGAGTGGCTAGGGCACAAACATGCTCACGTGTGGAGGCAATCTAAGAATTTTGTGTTATATATATATATAATAAAAAATCCTAGAATATAGTTATCAATTTTTTAGAATAGTTAATTACTGATAATAAAATCTAAAATTTAAAATATTATTAAAGTATTATCTTAAGAATGATTTATATTCATAATTTAAGAGATTTGATTTAGAAAATACTTTAGATAGGTTATAACTTATAAGTTAAAAATAAATATATTAAAGCAAGGTTAATTATTATTTAGGTAGATTTTAAAGAAGATACGAACATTAATTGATAATGTTATGATAATTATTGTGTGAGAGGATAAATTAAAATTATAAATGTTAATTATTATAAATTAGACTTAAAATTATATGCTTAAATATTATTAAATAATGAGATTGCATATTGATATAGGTATTAAGACAAAAAGAAGTGGAGTTTAATGAGTGACATAGGCAAGATAAAACTTTTAAAAGTGAGGTGAGTATTCATGTTCTAATTTATAATAATGATATTTGCTTCTAATTTGATGTATCAATTGCTATTAATATTTAATCACTTACTGTTAATTTTTTATTTATTATCTCTATTAAATATTATTGGTCATGCTGAATTGGATGATGTGAATTTTATATCATAATTAGGTCACTTATCATGTCATATAATGTTTACTATACATCAGTATGAAATGATATGGAGAATGTAAATAAACTTGGTTATAAAAATGTTACATGTGTATGATTGAATGATGGAGTACACCCCCTTAATGTACTAGTTGGGGATATAATTTACCCACACGCGTGAATTTGAATAAGTTTTGAAAAAGGAATTGGAAATGGAGGTACCATAGTTGGTACTATTTGGATGGTGTCACCTATGACGGTTGTATTAGTTACAGAACCTAATAAGACATGATTTGAGTGTTTTATATGCATAACATATTATTTATTGCCATTTTAAAAATACATTTTAAATAGAATTATTATTAAATAAAGTTATTTCATTTTATATTTTGTAGCAAGAATGCATGTTGTTCAAAATGTCATTGTATTACTGTAATTTAGAAGCATGATCTGCATACTAGATTGTGTTATAGCTCATCCCTATTATTGAATAAATATACACATGTATCATCCAAAAAAATTTAAATGAATGTAAGAGAAGAAAATTTACGCGATGCTTCGAGAGCGAGTTATTTATTTGAAATAATTATATTATTTTTCTCTTTAAAATAAATTTGGAGTTTTAGTAGCTCTTTAAGTATATTGAAAATAGTTTATTGTTGGAAATTTAGTGAACAAATTTTTAAATAATTGTCTGACCATTTATTTCTGTCTCGTTAATTCTAGCCTTTGGGTTAGATTGTGATGGGGAACGCCCCATTGCAATGTTGGTAGTGGCGTGGCATCATATATTATTAAAATATATTAAATCCTCGTCTATTTGCAACCCCATGTGCAAGCACATACTCTGAGATGCATCAGATGCAATGCACCGTTTGAGGCTGCAATCATCTTTCCAAACCAGTGAAGAGAGGAAAAATGAAACAGCTAGGTTTCTCTCAATTAAAGAGAGCGCCTCCTTAGGGGAATCTTTTTTGCTATGTTTTTTATTTTCCTTATACTTGATCAACAAAATATCTCATTGTTGATTTTCTTCTCATCGGGTTCTTTCAAATCTTTTTAGATTCTCGTTATAGCTCTACAACTTCCAAGAAATCTCTTTGGCTTTGTTTATTTAAATTGATTTCTTAGCCATTTTAGTTCAGTTTTGATGATTTTTCCTTGTTTCATCATGTTAGGGTTTTAAAAGTATGCATTTAAGGATGCAAATGCCTTTGGAAGGTGATGCTGAGGAAGTTATGGTGGCAAAGGGATTGGGTAATTGGATGAAGGACCAAGTTTTTGGACTGTGATGAAGAGAAGTGATTTGTTTGGCAGTTATGATAATACTGAGACGTAGATGATAGTTGATCAAAATTAAGAGAACATATGTTTTCATTTTTTTTTATTATCAAAATTTTCTGAGCTTGTCATCATTATGCAATGTTAATGTAAGAATATAAACCAACTTTTTTTCCTTAACAAGGGAACTACAGGGTGACTTTGAAGCCAGGTCGTCAAGAAGGATGTAGTTATAAGATGATGAACATAGCTAAAAAATTGCCTGTACAATAGTTGTCACTTATTCGAGCCAACTGAAGGACAAATATTTAATTTACTTGTAGTGGATACGAGAGTAGTAGGGGTGATTTTTGGTTAAATTTGGAGGATAGGTTGTCAAGTTCCTTTTTTTAAAGAAAGAGAGTAGGCATAATATCTATTAAGTTTGGGTAATAGAAATGAATTTAGATTCTTTTCAGTGTCACTAATGTAGGGTAGCTAGATTAACGTGAAGGGGACATGAGGAGAAGATTTTTTTTGAGAAATTAACTAATTTCAACTAAGCATTGAATAATGATCTTAAATTTATGACATAAGGGTTTATGAAGCAAGCCCTTGCTTGTTTAAGATAAGGCTGATGATGGTGAAGAAGAAAATCATTGGCCTTTTGTTTGAAGATAACATAATCCTAGTGGATGTTGTAATAGTGGAATCAGCTGCTTGAAGCTTTAGGTTTTAATAATTAGCTGAGCAAGATATTATTTAAAGGCTAAATATAAAACTTACTTTGAAGTAGAATGCAGGAAAATGCTGGATGGTATTTTGTTTGTGTTAAGAATATGGAGCCTAAAATATGCACCATCTTATCAAAAGTTTTTGGCACTTACGAAAAGGCTAGATTAACTCTTACGCTTGTAAATTTATTAAAAAATGATTTATGAAAAGTAGATTTAATGCTATCGTGAGCACTTAATCAGAATGCCAGAAAAGGATTTATAATTGGATGCTATATAGTTGAGGATGACGCCAGATTCAAGCTCCTACTATTGATAGATATGGTTGTGAACACTAGCAAACCTAAAATTGTAGATTATTTTGCTTTTGCAAAGAATTCCTGCGGTCCTGCCGGGTGCTATTTTTTCTATTACTTTCCCCTCATTCCCTTGGTTATGTTGATTGAGAGTCTTCTTTCAAACTTTTTTATGGAAGCCACTCCTTTCTTCTTTGTAGAGAATGCATTTATTGGACCTCGTGTGCTTGTAGAGAGAGAAGAAAGTAGAAACAAATGAGATTTGAAGCAAGAGCTAATTGAGCTGTATTATAGGATTATTTTTAATTATTTTCATTGGGTAAACATATAGGTTATGTTGTTTAAATTAGGGCTTTCCTTTTAGTTTTGTTTGATCCTCCATGACTATGATTTATAAAAAAAATCAATTCCTTTGTTTCTTTCTATTGGATTATAAAGAAAATTATTTTGGGGATGTTTAGTTGGCTGAAAAAGGAATGCAGTGTAAAAGAAATGCAATGTATTTAAAATCTTTTAGAGTTGTTTGGATGAGTGTAAAATAGATGTGGAGATTTTTTTTTATTTTTTTTGGCTTAAAGTAAAATGAATACAGTATAAAGTCCAATGATAGGGTGGTTAGTGGCAGTGGTTCGCAATGGTGGCGGCTAGCGGTGGTGGCGGCCGGCGGTGGTAGCGGCCGGCGGTAGTGGCTGCATGTGGTTGCGATCTACGGTGGCTGTGGCAGTGGTAGGGGGCGATGGTGGGCACAGCCGGCAATGGCGGCGGGCTGAAGCGACGGTCGACGGGTGATGTGCGATGACATGCAATGAAGTTCTGGTGTATATGAAAATCACTCAAATCGGAGGAATTCCAAATCACAAAAAAATGAACTAGAGGGTGAATTTCAAATACACCAAAACTTTAGATTGCATTTGGTTTACTTTAAGGGACTGTTTGGTTGGCTAAAAAAAGAATGCAATGTAAAAGAAGTCTTTTGGAGTTGTTTAGATGAATGTAAAGTAAATGAAGACAAATGTTTTTTTTATTTGGTTTGAAGTAAAATGAAGTAGTGTAAAGTTCAAAAATGGTGGCGGCGGGTAGTGGGCGGCAGTTGTGGTGATCATCGATGGGTGGCGATAGTGGTGGTGGTGGCCGATTTTTGTGGTGGTCGATCACTGATGGTGGGTGGCGGTTGCGGTGGATGATGAGAGGGGGGGGGGGGGGGGGATCGTCAACAATGGTGGTAACCAGCGCCTAGGTGTTGTAAACGATTTTTGTTCAAAACTGGGACAATTTAGTTTACCTCAAAAATGAATTAAAATGGTTTAAACTACACTTACTTTATTCATCCAACCAAACACCAATATTTTTCAGAATCTCTGCATTTAGAATATTTTACAGCCACTTTACTTCCAACCAAATAATCTCCAACCAAACACTAATATTCTCCAAACATCTGCATTTGGAATATTTTACACCCCTTTTACTTCAAACCAAACAACCCCTTAAACTATTCTTTTATTCCTTTATCTTCTAGGTTTTTTTTTTAGTATAGTGCAAGTATATTTGATAATCTTATTTTTCCATATGGAGATATGATCCAACTAATATTCTTATGTTTTTGAATGGTTATTTAGGGTTTGCTACTTGACAATCAACTCTTCATGTTTGTTTGTGAAATGCTTTTTTTTTTTGGAAGAAAAAAACTTGATTTTTGAGTACATTTGGAGGCTTGTTAGGCAAAATAGGTGTGATGTTCCATGATGCAAGAGATGTGCTCTCACATTTTGAAGGATTATTTGGTGCTTGATGTTCATGAGCCTACTCTCCATTGTATTGCTTTGGAAGTTTTTTTTCTTAAAACTTGATACTTGATGTATTTGGAGGTCTGTTAGGCATAATAGAAGTAATGTTCTTTTAATAGGCAATTTCAAGGGAGTTGTTTTGATCATTGTTTAAAATTGCTCAATATGATGCTCGTCTTAAGGCCCACCTCAGCGCAGTTCCAATGAAAAATGCCTCGGGATTTATGCCTTGAGCTTTTTTTTTAATGAGGCTTGGATCTCAATTTGGCTGAGGCTCCCTTGCCTTGCTGGCACGAGGCTTATGCCTCACCCTATTTATATATTTTTTTATTAAAGCTTGCCTAAATCTTAAACTAGAGCCCTGAACAAATCACACCTTAATGCACTCCCAAATCACAACAACTTACTCTCAACTGCCTCCACCTCCAGCCCGTTGCCTTCGTCATAGCCATCACTGTTGTAGTAGCCGCCATGGATCACTTGAAAGCCGGAAACTACCGCCACCTCCTCCTTTAAAAATTTTGGAGTATTAATCTCATCTTTATGTTGATAAAAAATATTTATGAAGCGGAAGATGACCGAAATAAATGAAAAAAAAGCAAATTGAGAGGTATTAGACTCTGCAGGATGAGGTAGGTGAGAGACCAATTTATTATGACGACGACTCAAATAAAGACCTTCTCAGTGATGACAGTGCAGATGATTTCTTAATTGTTGCCAACTATTTCAACTTTCTTTAGGAATTAAATATAGATTAATAGGGAACTAAGAAAGAAGCAATTTGAATTTGAAGTCGATGTTATATGATACTTATATGCAATTCCTATATTTAATATTTTTTTGCTCTTGTAATATTTGAATTTTAATTTTATTTCACGCAATTTATAACTTGTCGTTTTATATCTTATGCAATTTTTTGTTTCATATGTAGACTAATTTGTTACTTTGTAGTTCAATAGAAAATTAATATGTCATCATTTAATATATTATTTAGGTATTATATAAAAAATTACTTTTAACTTATGATGCACCGACACTTCTCCTCAAAAAGATATGCAGTGTCCGGCATGTATCGGACACAGCAAATGTCCAACACTCCTCTAATACGTGTCAGACATGCCGAAGACATGTCCGATTAAAAATAATTAAAACTAAATTGGACATGCGTGTCCGACACGCATGTCTTAAATATTTTATAATTTTTTTAAAATATAATTTCTTATACTTCAAATTTTTATTTATTAAAAAATTAAAAACTAAATTTTTTATTTTCTCTCTATAGCCTCAAATCAATTGCCTGTACTCAATATCTCATTCCTAGAACATTCTCATTTTCATTTCTCTTTAGCTATTTACAACTAGAGTTTCACAACAACGTGCGATGTCATCTCACTAACGCTGTCAAAACAACCATCTTAATATTGAAGTTGATTATATCTTGACATTAACGCTCAACACCATCAATTTCTACAGCCACAATATAGTGCTCAAAATGTTCAAAAGGTAAGCATAACTTTTGGCTAAAAAAATTATCTTATTTTATCATACCTTCAGAAAACATCAAATATAATTTCACTAAATTCTATTTTAAATTTTCTATTTAACATTTAATTTAAAGTACTATAGCTAAAACAACCATTTAAAAAACTAATTAAATGCATTGTTGTAGCATTTCCACTTATATAAGCATGTAAGGAACAGATGAGGGAGTGTTCTAATCTGCGGTTGAGAATGAACTGGGAAATCAGTAGTGGAACTTGTATTAATATATTATATTATATATAAGTTAAGCACTACTAAGCATTAGCCCTTACCATTCATTTTTCCCCACCCGCCCGTAGCTCTCTGAAGTTTGAATAGAGAGCAGGCCGCCTGCTGCTGCGTGCTGAAGCGGAGTTGTAGCGGGAGAAATTGCTGAAATTAGGTAAGAAAATAAGGGAATGAAGGGAAGTAGAGGAAGGAGGTTTAGGAGAGGGAAGGAGATTGAGTTGAATGAGGAGGAGATCATTCGAGGTAAAACTTTAAGATTTTATTGTTAGAGCTTGATTTTTATTAAAATGCATGTATAAATGATAAAATCTATTCTTTAGGTTGTATATAAAAGGAAAAGAGGTTGGGGTATTTCAGGTGAACAAATTTATCTGATTACGCTAGAGAACGAGGTGAGATACCCAACGTATAGTGTAGGAAATTAGAGCATTTTTATATACTTATGGTAATTGTGGTAGCAATTAATTTATATTAAGCATGTTGTTTAGTACTGTTTCACTTGAGATAATTATTTGTTATTTGAATTATTTGATAAACACTATATGCTGAAATGTGATGCTACAGAATGATACTATAAATATAGGTTATGAACATCTGCGTGTTAATGAAAAGTGAAAATGAGAAAAGACATATTTTGGGGATAAGCCCGCACAAGTAAAGGCGAAAGACCTAACGAGATAAGCTTTATGGACTGTACAAAACTACTTGAGGCTTATGCCTCGCCTCACGAATAAAAAATATCTCAATACCCAATTATGCAATTTTAAACCTTAATTTTGATAATGATGTATATTGGTATGTTGACCATTTTACTTGTTAATATTGTTAATGTATATACTTAAATAGTCGATATGTCGTCCCAATTAGGCTTCCATGGTCAAGTCTCTAGATTTCACATTTTGACCCTGCACCCCATCATGACTTCTTTCTCCCTTTTGAACAAGTTTGATCATTCATGGGTTGTAATAAATGGTACAAAACTGAGTAAACAGATAAAAAATGGTTGGTTTTGAAATTTTCATCACTGAGCACGTATGATGAGTCTCATTTGTGTAAAAATGTAGATATCCTAGCTATTTATATCTTGCTATGAAGGTTTTTCAATTTTGTTCATGTCAAATGCATGTTTTAAGACACGATCACCATCTATTATGAATGTTTTGTTAGTTTTTGTTATCCATTGAATGTTTTTATGTGCATCAACAGTGCTTATACAATTCGCATGTTCCTATACAAATACTGTTTTTTCAAACCCTTCTTTTTTTGGGTTAAAACTATTTTTGACTTTTCAGCAAATAAGAGGCTAATATTTGAAGAGATGAAGAAGGCAGTTGAAAGAGATCATTCAATGGTCAAAGTATCTGAACTATCCAAACATGGATTGATGGAAATAACCAGAAAGAGGGTAATTAATCCTCAGAGTACCAAATCATTCTTTTGTTTTTAGTTTTGATCACGTTCCTAGCTTCGTAATGCCTTTCCAGGCTTATGAAGTATGAATATTATACGGACCAAGTACGCTTCAATACGAATTCTAGGATAAAGAAGGAAAAAAAAGATACAAATATGGTCTGTCATGGAAAATAACTATAGACTCGTACGTTAACAGAATCCTATAAACAGATATGCATCTATTTGTGTCTGTATGGTTATACATATGAGACATTTTCTTATAAGTCCCCTACATTTTATATCATATGCTGACAACTGCATATATGATGCACTGTCAAAATACCTGGTCTAGCTTTCTGGCCATTATTGTAGAAAATACTATGAGAAACTTGATATTTCCCATGACACGTATCAGCTTCCCATCATGATTCATCTGTGTGTACTGCTGGTCGTGTATTTTTTATCATATAAACAGATTGGAGTAGAAAGTAATAAAAGAGGGAAATTTTATGCAGTCGTTTTTATTTACATTCATTACGTTCAATGAAAATTGATGTTTTGGATTATGGCTTGAGCACAAACTCATTTACTTGTTGATGAATGCTAACAGTCTTTAGCTGATAATTCTTTTTCCAGGTTCGTCCCAGTGTTACATTCATGGTTAGTGAGCCATGCTCTTGTTGTCACGCAACTGGACGTGTTGAAGCCATAGAAACATCATTTTCAAAGATTGAACATGAAATTTGCCGATTACTTGTGAGTGAAGTACTCGAGTTGTTTTCCCTTGAATTATTTCCTTGCATTGTTTATGAAAAATGTTTACTCTTGCAAAAAGACATCTGATTAGAGGCCTCAGTCATTTCCATTTTAGGTTTTAAAGTTAGACTTTACTTATTTCTCTTGTGGTTGAATTACTATAAGATGCATTTACATGCCCGTTGTTATTCAACTGGTTTGTGTAGAGCTTTATTTGAAATTTCTTTTTAAAAGAGTGAACTTTGATTTTTTGATCGCTGCGTGAGCTTTTTTTGCTTTCCTTTGTTGTCTCATATAAGATGCTTGAACTTATAAAACAACTTTTGATCATAGGCTGTCATATGAGCTAAAAAGGAGCATTAATATTCAAAGAAATAACTAGCTTATTATAGTAAATTTTAAATCGAGATATGCTTTGTTCATTAATTGCATGAAAGATTGAATCAGAAACAAGTATAAATATTGCAGGAAAATGAAACCTAGTGGTCAAGTGTTTAGTCATTTAATTCCACCAGGCTAGTCAATTACTGAAAGTAAATTTTTATTTAAATTTCTATTTTCTTGCTCATTCTTACTATTCATTAACCTAAAAATACCATATAATGCTTATATAGGTTTTGGCACATTTGTGTCGTTAGGTCGTCATAGTTTAGGATTTAAACTATGGTATTCGAGTATGAATCGTACTAGAAATGGTATATGTGTGATTATAGATAAGAGTTTGAAGGATAATGTTATAAAACTTAATAGAATTGAAGATAGAATTATAGCTTTAAAGATTATCGTTGATGCTAAGATTGTTAATATTTTAAGTGCTTATGCTCCTCAAGTAGGTTTGGATATGGGGTCAAAATTAAAATTTTGGAATGACTTAGAAGAATTAATACAAAAGATATCTCTAGAAGAAAGAGTTTTTATTAGAGGAGATTTAAATGGACATATTGGTAGAGAGGTAGATGATTTTAAAAGCATTCATGATGGCCATGAGTTTGGAATGACAAATGAAGTTGGTAAGACCATATTAGATTTTTCTTTAGCTTATGATTTTTTAATTGCTAATGCCTTATTTAAGAAAAGAGATGAGCATCTCATCACTTATAAAAATGGATATAGTAAAACTCAGATTAATTATTTTCTTATAAGAAAATTAGATCATTTAGATTGCAAAGATTGTAAAGTTATTCCGAGTGAAAATTTATGTACCCAACATCGATTATTAGTTTTGGACTTTAAGATAAAGGAGCAGAAAATAAAAAATAAAGTAAAACATTATTCTAGGATTAGATGGGGGCATTTAAAGAATATTGACAAAAATATTTTTGAGAGTAAGATTTTAGATCTTAAGATTTTGTCTGTGCATGAAGATGCTAATGTTGTGTGGGAAAAATAAACTTACAACTACAAGGATTTTAGATCGTCCGTTTGTCCCTCGTCGCACTCGTTCGTCGTGGTCGTGAGTCGTCCTCGTTGTCCGTTCGCCTCGCTCCAAGCAAAATAAATAAAGAAATTTAAGATAAACATGTAATTCTAGTGTGTAATCAAAGTAAACAAATTAATCATCACATAAGAAAATAATAGAATAGATTAGAAGTGTAGTTGAGTTCTGTAATACAATATAAGAAAAAAATGGTAACTGAGCTTTACCATAATTATAACTCAGCCTAGCTAAAACTATACATCAATAGAATGGTATGTGAGGTCTTGAATGCTTTTATCTGCATCATCAGTTAGTCTCTTGTCTTCTGAAATACTCTACATGGTTACATAGCTTTTTTAAACTGAAAAAGTATACGATTAAATAAATAATTACATATTTGCCCTACAAGAGAAAAGAGAGTTAATATAATTAAATATATGTTCATGTCACACTGGGTCTTTCATGAATTAATGCCAAGCTATATTTCTAGCTCCTATTGGTTATGCCTACTTAGAGCTTGAGCTCATTATTAAAGCACCTTCAAGCAAAATTAGTCACAAATTATTTAATTTTAATTGCTTCTTTATAGGCATGACTACCTATAAGATAAAATAGTGCATATATTTATCATAGTCATTTAAAGGCAAGTGCCCATAATATCACATCATAAGTTAGCAAAGAAACAAACCAAAATATCACATCACATCACAATATGCATAAAAAAAGTCCTAATTACACCCAAGTCTTAGAATGCCTAAGGGATGTGCCAATCACAGCACCTAGTGTATACTAAACCAGTGAGGGTGTCAATCTAGTTAAGCATTGTGTTGTTCAAATTACAAGTATGATTGAGTTTTGTTTAAATTTATTAGCCATGGGTGATTTTAATTTAAATCATCAATAATTTAACATCAATTTATTACATCTTTTATAATTTAGTAGTTTCATTATTAAGGGTTATGAAGAGCTCAAGTGTGATGCACATATCCCACCCGAAGATGGAATATGTAATCACAAAGTGTCTTCAAACCTATACCCTAAATTATGGTTTTAAAGAACCAAAAGATGGGGATTCCACCTTCTAGTCCTGAATCCTAAGCTAAGGCAAGGGTAGTGTGAAAGGTGCTAAGAGAGTGGAGGGGAGTTCATTCTCAGATTCTAAGGCACATGCTAATGATAGAGAGTTTGGTGCCAAGGAATGAGTTTGATCCCCATCCCAAATATCCTAGGCTTTCTAAGTCTAAGGTTTTATGATTTGTAAACGACTATGAGAATGATCATGGCCTACCCTGGGGTGGGTCATGTCTTTCTCAAAATCAGGAGGGTTGGCCTACAATGGCCTACAACTAACTTAGTTGCTACAAATCTATAGAGTCACTGATTAACCTAAAGTTACTAGACCTGCCTAGGGTGAGACTACAACCTAAGGGTTGAAAGGGCACCTTAATCTAATTTAGGCTCTTTAGGGTCATCCAAAAGTCTGCCTATTAGTTCACATAAGCTCTATTAAGGGGCTTGTTGCTAAATGTGATGGTCTCTATAAGGCTCACAATAATCCTAAATCACCAAGTATAGGAGCTAAGAGACCTATTGGGTATCCTATGATCAATAGACTCAGGCTATGAGGTAGCCTAGGGCCCACTAACACTAACAAGGAAGCTGTTAGTCCACCTAATCTCATCTAAGGAAAAGACTCAAGCTATGTAGGAAAGTCGTCAGACAATTCAAGTATTGCATGAAATTGTCTAAGACAATCCACTGGCTAGGGCTATGATCGCATAGAGTTATGCTAGTGTAGAAAATGCCAAGTCACCTAAGGATTGCTAAGGAGAGCTAGGGTCAAAGCGGGTCCTAATTGGCTGTACTAAGTATTTTTCAAAATTAGGGTTTTTATGAATTATAACAAAAGCTAAGAGGTTGGGTTTCAAATATTTTTGGGTTTTAAAATCATTTATTAACTTTCTTTTGGTGTCTATAGGGGTGTGTGTGTGCAACATTTGCAACAAACATAGAGGTCTTAACAACTTACAAAAATTATACCCAAGCCGGGCCTGTGACCGACTGGATTGAGAAGTGAACCGAAACACATGCGTATGCCCCAACAAACCAAAATGGGCCTCTCCTAAGGCCTGGGAACTATGACCCGACAATTGACATACGAAATGAGTTCCTCATAATTGGCACAAAAAGGAGAGTATATGTAAGCATGTAACGTGCATAATCAACACAAATAATCATGATGGAGATGCTATGCAATGCGATGTGTATGTTGAGGCTGATACATTCATACAAGAGATTTAGGAGCTATTTGGATGTAGGACTTGAGCAGGATTTATGCAAGAATGACAACTTAAAATCTTACAAGAAAAATGTTTTTTTTATGCTTACTAAACGATAAACAACAAACTTGATGACTTTAAATCCTACAGAAATCTAAAACCCACTCATTTGTTTTGCCTTAAATCCAAGATTTGGTAAACCTTAACAAACGACAAAATGACAACTTTATTCACTATAGAAACTTAAATCCTTTTCCTTCTTCATTTTACCTTAATCTAGGGTTTAGTTTACTTCTTTCCAATCCGCAAAAATGGCAACTTAAATCCTACTAAAACTTAAATCCCTTTCCTTCTTTGTTTGCCTTAGATCCTACTAAATAACAATATGGCAAATTTAAATCCTACAGCTACCTAAATCCCATTCCCTCTCCATTTTCCTTAACTCTAGGATTTAGTGGATTTAGCCGAAGAATTCAGGAGAGGGGGAAATATTGTTGCCTTCGATGAGGAGAGCTGTTCGATGAGCTCGACGACCAGTTAATGCAAGGGGAGATTAGCGACCGAGTGTGGGAAGCAAGGAGGGAAACAAGTCTTGCGTGAGGAGATGTTGGTGTATGAATCGCTTGGGAGATGAGTGTGCTTAAGTTTGAGATTTTTGTGAGTGTGAATGGCCGGATGGGCAACGATAGGAATGATGGTGTAGAGTTGGGAGCTCAAAGGTTGGGCAGTGGCTGGAGAGATAAGCTTGCATGAGAGCTGCAACCTGTGAGGTCCTGTGTGATGGTTTGGGAGAGTGTGCTGGGGAGGTCCATTAAGTGTGTTGGCTTCTTTTTTTGTTAATATTTTTTTGTGTGAGGTGGGAGTCCCACAGCATTCAAGTGCACTGCTTTTCCTAGGATATAATTGCTAAAATTATTTTGGGAAGAGAAAAATTCAGCCCATTTAATGCAAGAGAGAGGAAGAGAGAGATAATATAATATCATATAATGTAAAATTACAAATAAATATATAAATTAATAATATATTTATATATATTAAAATTAATATATGTATATATGTTAATTAATTTATGTAACAATTTAAAAATTTTAATTATATGATATTTTAGAGAATAATCCACTCAAACTCTGAATGCATATCTAACCAACCTTGATTTGGATGCGGACTAGCTCGTTTGAAAGGACTTAAAGATTTGTGCAGTCCATTTCGCAAAATGAGGCCCTAATTAAAAGTTCACGTAGGCAAAACCTCACACAAATGAGATTTCGTGTATACGAAACTACTTGAAAAAGTTGACGAATCATTATCGCACTTGTTGCATGCATCCCCATACATGATGACAGACACAATACAACTCATGGAATCCAAATCCGATCATGACAATGACTTGGGCTGACTACGAGTGACTCAAACTATTGTTGCGCACGCCCGAGGGAAAAAGAGAAAAATTAGACTCGATGAACTCCCTTGAGGCCATTGAGGGTCACAAATGACAGATTGTCCTACAGAGTGTAGGGATGAGTCCGAGGAGGATGTGTGCCAAATATGAGGTCAATAGGGGCGTGGAGGAAATTAGTTTGCTACATTACAATAGTTTGGTGAATAATATTATTGAAAATAATGATTTAATTAAAGACACCCTCGAGGCTATTGAGGGTCACGATCGACAAAGGACTGTCCTACAGAGCGTAGGAATGAGTCCGAGGAGTATGTGTGCCAAAATGAGGTCAACAGGAATGAGAGGAAATTAGTTTTCTACATTACAATAGTTTGGTGAATAATATTATTAAAAACTATAGCTCAAGTAGTTTAATTGAAGAATTAATTATGAAATGCTAATATATTTATATATACTTCTATATATCAAAATGATTGAAATGAAATGTAGAATTTAATAAAATTAGTTTGATAATTTCACATAGCGACAATTAATCTTTGTGGATTCAATTCACTTTTCATGAGTAGAGTTTTAGCATTTAATGGGAAAAATCTTAGGCTGTAACTTGAAAGATTGATCCTAGGTTGATCTGATCATTCTACTGCTGGTAGTTTCTTGATTGCAAAAATAATTTGAGTCATGTCCGTAAAGAAGGTGCGCGAAGTCCAAATATCTCTATTTAAGGCAATAAAAACTTGAATGCTTTGGGCGACTATCTCTATTTGTTGTTAGAGCACATTCCTCTCACCAGGAACAAGACCTTAAAAACTAGGGCGCTTCAATATCCTAGATTGACTTTACCTCCATTAAAAAAAATCATTAAAATTTCACCGTCTATCAAATGTACAGACCAAAATCTCATCTCAATTCAATCAAGTTAACCTTCCAACAAATCACTAATCACTTTGCAAGGAGTTCATGTGATCTTAGAAGGGTTCTTCTAGCCAATGCTGCTGTCAATTTCCCATAAGCATGCTCAAACACTTCTCGGAAAAATGTCTCAAGCTCGAGCAATTTCTATAAAAAGAAGCAAAGTTTTTATCCACGTTTAAGTCCATTGAGTTAGTTTACAGCGTTGTTGATTTCATGCAAGAGTTCCATTGCATGCACGATGAATTTAGGCTTTTCCAAATAAACTCCCCATGCAAAAACATTTGTGGTCGTTAGGAGCCTTTTTTGGGGCTTCTGGTAAAGGAATAAGGCAATAAAAAACTTGGTGGGAAGCACAATTCAAGTATTTTTGAGAAAAAAGTATAGTGACTTGAGCAATAATCCGTGACATTTTAATCCAAGAATAAACTAAAAACTACAAGGATCAAGTTCCTTTGTTACTATGACAAAGGGAAAAAAATGATGAAAATGAACGGTTCCTCGAAATATCTCCTTTGGCTTTATTATCCTTATCATCTTTAAATATCAACCATTCAAAGAGATGGATGAACTTTGTAAGATATATATATATATATATATTGATGTGTTAATTCACTGTTCGTTATTGGTGTTTTTTAACTTCTAAGCTATTTCATTAAACAATTATGATGCTTTTAGGCCGCTATGGATCATAAACCAGATCCTGAGAATGTAAAATCCTGGCCACAATTTGTGCTGAGGGTGGATCGATTCATGTGCAATTACCTAACTTCTGGAAAACGCACCAAACTGGCCGTCCTGAGTAGTGCGTTAAAAGTGTGGATTTTACTGAAGGTTTCCTCTCTCTCTCTCTCTTTTCCAGTAACTTGGTAGCTACTTATTCTCTTCCAAACAGTCAGTCTGTGAACATGTAAACTAGTTTACAGGTTCTCTTCTTTCCACAGCTTTAAGTTCACTGCTCTGTTCCCTCTCATTTGTGTCAGGTTGCTAGAGGATTTTCCAGAGGTACATTTGAAGTGAAGCCATTCACAGATGAGAAGGAGAATGACAGCCAAAGAGTAGCTATTTCCAGGTTAAGACATACAGGAGCTACAAGTTACATTCCAAACACCAAAGTAACCATCTTCCCAGTGAAAAAGTGGAAAGGGCGTATCAAATGATAAGTTTTATTTCAAATAAAAAGTGGTTTGTGTGGTTTGGTTCACAGCAGATGTCTGGCTGTTATTGATATCACACTTATTTGTTTTATCCATCTATGTATTTGATTTTGAGCTGTGATTGGTTGATTTTCGGCTTGGAAATGATCATTGAGCTGCTTATAATCTTTTTTTTTCTTTTTTCTCTGTATGTTTATGCCATTTGGAATTGTTGCAGGGATATTTAGATACATCACAATTTTTATTTATTTTATATTTCTGACACCTAAATTTTGATATTAATTTATATAACTCTTTAATATTTATATAACTCTTTAATATTTATTTTATATTTCTAACACCTAAATTCAACTCAAATATGAAAAATCTGAGATTAGAAAGATAAGTTCTATGTGAAATTCTCTATGTGAATTTTGATTTTGAAAGGTGGCTCCTCTTGGGCATATTGGTAATAGAGCTTGAATGCTTTGTTGATTCTATTAAGATTAAAGGTTTATTTGAGATAGTTATAGCTTCTTATAAAGCTGATTTAGAAGTTGCTGCAAGAAAAGTAATTTAATTATTTTGATTGTAAAAAGTTAATTTTTATCATAAAATTTTTGAAAAAATAGTGAAAAAGTAATAAAAAATGACAGCCAAATAAAATTAGGATTGTTACTTGAAAATAAAATAATGGGAAATCTATTCTAAATAAATTTTAAGATTTTGTTTGAGATAGCTTTC
Source organism: Dendrobium chrysotoxum (assembly GCA_019925795.1). NCBI lineage: Eukaryota > Viridiplantae > Streptophyta > Magnoliopsida > Asparagales > Orchidaceae > Dendrobium > Dendrobium chrysotoxum. The sequence goes on from CM034315.1 coordinate 71,316,678, forward strand.
TTATTGAAACAGTTTTTTAGTACAAATTTTTTTGAATTTGAAATTTTTGTGCTAGAAAGGTGTTTCATATATACATTGACAATCACTAACAATAACAAATGTTGTACGACCATTGTTGCCGGATAATGATCAAACAACAATCATCACCTGAATATTATCTTATGACCACTGTCGGTTGAATTTGATCTCCCAACTACCATCACCCCTCAACTTCATCACTGGTATTATCAAGATATGACATCATCTATAAAGTTGATACACATCATCGACGCAAGTATTGATGCTCACTATCATCAATAGTATTGATTCACGTCTTTATTTATAAGGATGATGTATATCCTTAAAGCTAAGATTGATGCGTATCGACTTCTTCATCTACTGTCGCTAACAAGTTTGATGCACGTGATTGCCTATAATGCCAATATCTGCCATCAAAATGAAATTTGACTCATGGCTTCAAGATTTATATTTAACTTCTTGGTCTTTGATCTCCTTTTCTTAAAGGAGAATATTCAAACATACTAAATAAGGTCTCTTGAAAATAACTCCAATACTCCATGACTCTTACAACTTCCTTTATAAAATCTATCATTCACAATTCAATCTCCTATATCATATCATTGTTTTCTCTAATTATGAAGATAAGTATCATTTATAATCTATGAGATAAACTAGTGCAATCATTTCAACTGAGTCAAATCACGTAAATTTTTTATGAACATTTTACATAAAAGTTTTATTGTTTCTTAAAATATTATTTTATATGTATATGTGCTAGATATTTTGATATAGTTAAGATGCAAATTTAATTTTTCTACTGTTGCAAACATGCAATAATATGTATAAGTGTGCATCTATCAATTACTAACTTGCGCACATACATACTTACATAAATTCTTGCACAAAATTCTAAAAGAATTTTTACATACATAACACCTAAAATTATTGTTATTACATAACTAACACCTAAATTATCATATTTATTTATATACTATCTAAATAATATTCCTAATATCTGAAATATCACTTCATAGTGTTAGAATAGATGAAAAATAAAAATTTTAGCTGGTATATAAATAAATATGATAATTTAATTATTAGATATATAATAATAATAATTTTAGATATTATGCACGTAAAAATTCCAATTCTAAAATATAGCTAACTTTATTCGCTCATTAGTTATTGCCCACACAACAATTTTACCCTTGATCGGAAATATTCCTTTGGAAAATAAGAGATTTTACTCTTCCCATAAAGGCATAAATGTAGAAGAGTCCCTCCTTTGGCTTCCTCTGCCGTCCGCATTATTTTCAGTTTTTTTTTTTTACGCTGTGAAGACCATGGCTGAAGAGAAGCCCGAAGTGATGGTACTAGAAGAAGAGAAGGCCATGACCGACGAGAAGTCCGAAGTGATGGTCCTGGAAGAAGAGAAGATGATTGATAATGGGGTCGGAAAGGGCTGTATTCATCGTGCACTCACCTCCGAGACCGCCACAAATCTCATCCGATCCGTTGATGCGTTCCTATTCGATTGTGATGGTTTCTCTTCCATCTCTTTTACTCTTGCTTCTAAGCTCTTCATGTACATATCCCCATTTTAAACCTCTTGGTTCCGTGGGTATCCATTAGGAGTCATTTGGAAGGGCGATAAGCTCATCGATGGTGTCCCCGAAGCGCTGCACGCCCTCCGATTATTGGTAATAGTGATGTTTAACTTCAAGCTAGCGTTTTGGAAGAAACTGGTTTTTGGTTTGGAATTTGGATCTTGAGTGTGAAGTGTTTGGCTTTTATGCAGGGGAAGAGGCTTGTTTTTGTAACCAATAATTCTACCAAATCGAGGAAGCAGTACGCGAGGAAGTTCGTTTCTCTCGGTCTCGATGTCAGCGAGGTATTCTGTTGGTTTTCTTTTGCTTGTTCTGCAGTTTGTGGGTTTTGATTACCAGGAGAATTCATCCTAGGTTTGTTATTTTAATGTTCTTTTCTTATTTCAACTATCAGGAAGAAATATTCTCGTCTTCGTATGCGGCAGCTATGTTTTTAAAGCTGAATGATTTCCCTCGAGATAAGAAGGTCAGGCATGCGTTTCTTTGTGGAAGTTTTTCAATTTATTTGTTGATTGGCGCTGTGGTGTCCTCTAGTACCATATATGCTGTTTGGATGCAAGTAGTGGATTAAAAAGGATCTAAATCCTTTTTTATCTTTTATTCCTATCAAAGAGGGAGGCAGGGAGTGCCTAACTAGCTTGAGGGAGGGAGGGAGGGAGTGCCTACAAACAACAACAACATCAAGCCTTTATCCCATTACGTGGGGTCGGCTACATGAATCCTTTTTCTCCATTGTGTCCTGTTAAAAGTCAAATTCTCGTTTAAATCTAATAAAGAAAGATCTTTTCTAATATTTTCTAACCAAGTCTTTTTAGGTCTGCCTCTACCTTTCTTAACATAAGTCAAATCTAAGATCTCTACTTTCATAACCGGGTCATCGGGAGGCCGCCGTTTTACGTGACCAAACCATCTAAGGCGACTCTCTCTAATCTTATCTTCCACTGGAGCTACTCCAACCTTTTCACGAATATGCTCATTTCGTATCCTATCTCTAAGGTTAAAGCCACTCATCCACCTGAGCATCCTCATCTCTGCAACACTTAACTTAGAATTATGCTTCTCTTTTAATGGCCAACATTCGGCACCATAAAGCATTGCAGGTCTCACCACCATCTTATAGAATTTTCCCTTAAATTTGAGGGGTACTTTTCCATCACACAATAAGCCCGATGCATTCCTCCACTTCAACCATCCAACTTGAATTCTGCTAATAATATCCCCATCTATATCACCATCACTCTGAACAATAGATCCAAGATATCTAAAACGTGTACTCTTATTAATGACTTGATCAGCCAAAGTCATAATGCCCTCACTAGGTCTATTATTACTAAAATTACACTCCATATATTCCGTTTTAGATCTACTCAAACGAAAACCTTTAGACTCTAAGGTTGACCTCCACAATTCTAGTTTACCTTCAACTCCTTCTCTAGTCTTATCAACAAGAAAAATATCATCAGTAAAAAGCATACACCAAGGTACATCCTCTTGCAAATGTCTAGTGAGAACATCCATGACTAAAGCAAAAAGATATGGGCTTAAGGCTGATCCTTGATGTAATCCAACCGAAATAGGGAAATACTTGGTCAAACCACCTTGTGTTTGAACACAAGTAATAGCTCATGCATACATATCTTTAATGATTTGAATATAAGCGTTATTAACTTATTTCTTTTCAAGAACTCTCCATAGCACTTCACTTGGAACTTTATCATATGCTTTTTCTAAATCAATAAATATCATATGTAAATCCTCCTTATTCTCTCTATATTTCTCCATCAAACCTCTTAATAAATGTATGGCTTCCATAGTAGGCCTACCCGGCATGAATCCAAATTGATTTTGAGAAACATTAGTATCACGCCGCAACCTATGCTCCATAACTCGTTCCCATAGTTTTAAAGTATGACACATTAACTTAATTCCTCTATAATTCGCACAATCTTGTGCATCACCTTTATTCTTAAAAATAGGAATTAATACACTCATTCTCCACTCATCTGACATCTTTTTAGTCTTCAAAACAATATTAAAAAGTTTAGTAAGCCAAGAAATTCCTTCATCTCCTAAGCATTTCCACACCTCTATTGGAATATCATCAGGTCCAACAGCTTTTCCACCCTTCATTTTCTTTAAAGCCTCTCTAAATTCGGTTTTACTAATACGTCGATAAAAACAGAAATTTTTATTTTCATTTAGGGTGCTAAGGTCACTACAGTCAATTTTATTTTCACATTCTTCATTAAAAAGTTTAGCAAAATATCTCATCCACCTTTGTTGAATATCATCTTCTAAAAAAAGTACTTTTTGATCTTCATCCTTAATACACTTCACTTGAACTAAATTCTTACTACTCCTATCTCTTTGTTTGGCTAGCTTATACATATATCTTTCTCCCTCCTTAATATCTAATCTATTATATAAATCACTAAAAGCTAAACTCTTTGCATCGCATATTACTTTCTTAGATTCCTTACATGCCTCTTTATATAATTTCCAATTATTAGAATTTTTATAATTAAATCAATTTTTATAACAAATCTTCTCATTTTTAATCTTTTTTGCACATTTGGATTCCACCACCAACTATTTTTACTATTAGGAGCTTTTCCCTTTGAAACTCCAAGCACATCTTTTGCAATATTCTTAATATTACTAGCCACTTTTTCCCACATAACATTAGCATCCTCATGCACAGACAAAATCTTAAGATCTAAAAGCTTACTCTCAAAAATATTTTTGTTAATATTCTTTAAATGGCCCCATCTAATCCTAGTAAATCGTTTTATTTTATTTTTTATTTTCTTCCCCTTTATCTTCAAGTCCAAAACTAATAAACGATGTTGGGTACATAAGTTTTCACTCGGAATAACTTTATAATCTTTGCAATCTAAACGATCTAATTTCCTTATAAGAAAATAATCAATCTGAGTTGTACTATATCCATTTTTATAAGTAATGAGATGCTTATTCCTTTTCTTAAATAAGATATTAGCGATTAAAAAATCATAAGCTAAAGAAAAAATTTAATATGGACTTACCACCTTCATTTGTCGTTCCAAACCCATGGCCACCATGAATACTTTTAAAATCATCTACCTCTCTACCAACATGTCCATTTAAATCTCCTCCAATAAAAAACCTTTTTCTTCAAGAGGTATCTTTTGTATTAATTCTTCTAAGTCATTTCAAAATTTTAATTTTGAATCCATATCCAAACCCACTTGAGGAGCTTAAGCACTTATAATGTTAACAATCTTAGCATCAACAATAATCTTTAAAGCTATAATTCTATTTACAATTCTATTAATATTTATAACATTATCCTTCAAATTATTATCTAAAATTACGCCTACACCATTTTTAGTACGATTCCTACCCGAATACCAAAGTTTAAATCCTAAAATATCAATCTCCTTAGCCTTCTTTCCAACCCATTTAGTTTCCTGAATGCACAGAATATTTATCTTTCTATGAATCATAATATCTATTAATTCCATTAATTTTCCTGTAAGGGAACCTATATTCCAAGTTCCTATCCTAATTTTAGTTTCATGGACTACTAGTTTCTTTGCCCACATCCGTCCTTGATATGGGAAACCTTGCCTATTTAACACTGCACCCGGGCGGCGGTGCAGCGGCCCTTGTACACTTGTCGTTGTATTCAGGCCACTTCACTTTAAGCTGGAGGGAGTGCCTAACTAGCTTAAATTAAAATCATAATTATTCATTAATGACTAGAAAAAATAAAATACTGATTAACTAATATATATCTTAGTATAACTAATTCTTAATTAACCCTATGAAGCAAACCATAGTTAGTCCTAATTAGCTTAACTTAGCATCCTAGTCATTAAGTATTACACTCAAGTTATTTAAATATTAGCATACTACTTTTTTGCTAGTTAAGTCTGAGTAAACCCTAATTAACACACAATAGTAAAAAGCCTAATAAATCCTTAATTAGCTTAAGTTAACATGAAACGGTTAATTAGGTGAAAATTCATTAAGGTAATTAATGTTCAATAATGAGTTTTAATATATTGATAAACTAATACCAATTTGTCAACTTATTCAATTAACACATAAGTATTCTTATAATAAGTTAATGCATTATTGATTAATTAATTAATTCCTAATTAATTAATGAACAAATTCAATGCAAATGGAAGAAGATGATTCCACATATAGAGGTTTGAATGGATTAGGGCTACCTTAAGAGGATATTTTATTTGTAGTGAGATATTTGATAAAGAACAATTCACTTGACCCCTGGGACCGACTTAATGAAAAGAACACCTTCAGGATGAGTACTATTGATCAATTTTTTGTCTTAAATGATGAAAAATATTGAACTAGATCATTTTTTATTTGTGGTGAGATATTTGATAAAGAACTATTCAATTGATGAAGCGTTAAGCCCCTAGTGGAGAGCCTCCTCTTGTATTTGTAACAAACAAAGCTTTTTATTATTATTATTTTTCACTCCCATTGAAATGAAGACTTTTGGAGGAATCATTAAATGGAACCCATTAAAATATTGGACATTCAAATTAAGATTGATGTTGGGAGATGGAGGATTTTCATCTTTCATACTATTGGCTAGCAAAGGCTCTTCAAATAAAATGTTTCAAATCAGAGAAAGGAAAAAGAGAAAAGAAAAAAAGATGATCTTCCTTTACTTTTTGAGTAAGAAGATATATTTTTTTCTTTATTACAAAATGAAGAATTTAATGAAAGGGGCTACTTTAAGCATATTGAAAAGAGGAAAAAGAAGGGTTGCAACATGGCAAATAAATGATTAGAAAAAGGTATCAAGTTGTTTCAAAGATCAAGCACAGGCTAGGCTCAATATATTATGAGAATCTTTAAGTCCTATCTACTCCCAAAGGATGTTTATGAGATGTGTGATCTATGGTAAAAATTCAAAGCCTATCCACAATCAAACCATGACTTTAATGATAGCTTTTCTTGCTCCCATTTTCTTATCTCTGCTTGTCGTTCTATCTTAGATTTTTACTTAGCTTGGTTGTATTACCTATTTAAACTGGTTACCTAATTCAAAGTAAATCTTGTATAGATAAATGCTGTACAAGGCAATAAAAAAGCATCTTAATATGGGAATAACAACATGGATGCTTTAGTAGAAGAACCTGTTTAAGAGGTTGTTCATGTATTTTGATAATACGGGTAGCGAGTATGGCATAAGGTAAGCTTAGCGGTTGGTTGTTATGGCGAAGAAGAGGAAGGGGTGTAATGGTAGTTGGAGGGGTGCTAAAAAAAGGTTTGAGGACAAAGATATGAAAGACTAGATGAATCTTCCTTTGAGGAAGAGTTAATGGATATGCCACTTTACTGACAATTGATTGAACCTGAAAGGGGCCGAAATAACATTTGGCTTGTTTGGTGTGGGTACGGTTAACTACAAAATTTTGACGAAAAGGTTGTAATTTAATCAAAACCTATTCACTTACTAACAATTGTAAATCACGTCGATTACGATCAACCATTATTTCATTCTATGTTGGGCTTGCTGCATACTAGTGCAGAGGGTTTGTAAAGGAGTCTGGCTGCTGGTTAATAATGAATCTAGAGTATGAATGTTTGATGTGCTGTTGACATAGGAAGGTATTGAGGGAGGTAAACGTCCATAGAGGCCCTGATATAGAGACATCATAATGGTTGTGTGAAAAGAAGTATTATAAGAGAGTTCGGCCTAACATAGGAAGATAGAACATAATTTTGGTGTGTTGGAATTGTAGGCACAAAGGTATTATTTCAAACATCTATTTAGGACCTCGATTTGGCCATCTGTTGTGGATGATACGATGTGCTATAGTGAAGTGTTTTGTTAGTTACAGTAAAAAGATGATGACAAAATTTACTTAAAAAAGTACTATCCCTATCTAAGACAATAGATTTTGGGAAACCGTGCAAATGGACAACCATTTTGGCAAAGAGAGTGGCAACTTGGGAGGCTAAATATGTGGTGGGCAAGGGACTAAAATGAGTGTATTTGGAAAGGAGATCAATAACAACCAAAATGGTAGTGTAACCTCTAGAATTTGGTAGACCTATTATTAAATCCATGGACAAATCCTCCCAAACTTGATAAGGTACTAGAAGAGGAGAGAATAGGCCAGCAGACGCCATGTACGAGGACTTGATTTCTTGACAAATGCTGCACTGACAAATAAATTCAGCAACATTATTATGTAAGCATTGTAAGTAAAAATTTGAAATGAGGCGTTTGATGGTTTGAAGTGTACCACTGTGATCTGCAAGAGGGGTGGAATGAAATTCAGTAAGTAAAATATTTTTCAGGGCATAATCTTTACTAATGTAAATGCGATTTTTATAATATAAAAGGTTATCCATGATATGGTAATTTTTCATGGAAAGTTCCCCTTTTGCCAATTGTAATGTAATTTGAAGTATCTTTGGGGACGTGAGAGATTCCTGCTTAATTGCTGAAGATAAATAAAAGTTTGTAATTAATGAAAATATTGAAGCAAGAGAAGAGATAGAAAACTCCCTGACATTTGGTATACGAGTAAGGAGTCGACGACAATATTAGATTCTCGGGCTTATATTCAATGATGAAGTTAAAACCTAAAAGCTTATGAAGGTAATATTACTGATCTGGGGTTTGTAAAATTTGATTATGTAGTTCTTCGAGGCTTTTATGGTCGGTGGGAATGATAAATTGATTATCTGAGAGATATTGGCACCATTTGCCAACAACCCCAGTAATGTCGTAGAGTTCTTTTAGGTAAGTGGAGGATTAAGACAAGTGTAGGCCTAATTTCTTACTAAAGAAAGCAATTAGATGATTATTTTGTACTAAAACAACAACAATAGCGGTGTTAGAGGCAATTGTTTCTAATACAAATGGTTTGTTGAAATAAGTTAGAGCTAACATAGTGGCAAAAGTCATGGCCAGTTTTAAATTTTGGAAAGTAGTGGAGGTAGTCGTGACCCATTTAAAGGCATCTTTTTTAAAAAAGGAAGATTGGTTAATGGAGCAGCAATGGAGGCATAGTTGGAAATAAAATTGTAGTAGTAACTGGTTTACCCCAAAAAATATCTTAAATGTTTTAAGGAAGATGGAATAGGCTAGTTAAGCATGACCTCAATTTTCTTTGGACCAGCTTTAACATTATCAGTGGTGACAATGTGGTCAAGATATTCAATTGAAGTTTGAAATAATTGACATTTTGTTAGTTTTAAAAAGAGATGATTATCATGTAGACATTGAAAAACTAGATGGAGATGATTTGTATGAAGAGATAGCGTAGAACTATTGATGAGAATATTATCAAAAAAATTATGAAGAACTTGCGAAGATAAGAACAAAAGTGATGCAGGACTAATATGCTTGAATGAAAATTGGGTTTTGCACGAGTTACTTAGAGAGCAATTAGTTGATTAAAATTCGCTAGCAATTGAACGATAAAGTAAAACAAAGGAGTGATGCTTGCGTTTAGGTTAAACCACATATAACAATGCTTGAACAAACAAATAGATTAGAGAATCAAAGTAAAGCTAATGTAGTAGGTGCTCACACATAATCCCTCCATTAATATTAAGACAAGAAAAACATAAAGGGTACACTCAAATGATCCTACGTTTACTAGGCTTTTAGCAGAGGAAATGGTTCAGCTCTTGCACGATTCCGTCATCACCTACAAGGTTAGGAGAATAACGAGATAATTGACAAGGCAAGAAAGTTTACCCTAATCGGAGAGGAATCGTTGTCGGATAGTCTCCACTTGTCGACCAATGGTACTGGTGAGAAATCGTAGGAGGCGAGCACGTCTAGGAGTGTGGGAGTATCCGGAGGGGAAGCCGCTATGAATCGGCCGCGGATAGCCCACCTTCCTTTCTTCCTTTGATCGTCGATCGTATCCACCAAAGTGATGTGGATCCGGTCAAGGTATTCTTCAACTCTACTCTCGTAGTCGAACCCGACGTCGAAGAACGGAGAACGGAGGATGTCGACGTTGTCGTCTTCGTCAAGTCTTAGTCCGTAATCCCTTGTGGGCACCTCCATTCATGTTGGAGAAGGATAGATGAGTAGTAGAAGATGAACCCTTGTTACCCTTGACGTTAATTCCTTGGAAAAGTAGGATCCCTACTTAGGAATCTAAGTAAAAGAGGGAAGGAGGGGGGGGCGGCCAAGTGGAGAGGGGTGGGGAGAAGTTAGGGTTCGGCTATGGGAGGGTGGGGGATTCCAAAATCTGGAATAATTTTCAGATTTTTGAAATTGGGAGGGAACTAAAGAAGGAAATTAAGATTTAATGGGAAGAGGGGTTGGGAAAAGAGAGAGAGGGATTGGAGAGAGAGAGGGGCCGGCGGTCATAAGGGGAGAGAAGGGCATTGGGGATGCATTTAATGCTTAATTGATTTGGAATTAAGGAATAGGAAAGTTTTAATTGGGTCCAATTAAATTTAAAATTTCAAAGGAGTTAAATTAAGAAACTTTCCTAAAATAGATTAGAGTTAATTAGGAAAGTATTTAACTCAAATCCAAGTGGAATTTGAATTTAGAATTCTTTCCAAATAATTCTAATTTAAATTAGGCAACTAAATTAAGGGAAGGGAGGGGGAAAAGTGGCCGGCGGGTGGGGGATTTGAGAGGGGCGGCCGTGAGGTGGTGGGAAGGATTTGGGTGGCGGTTTGGAGGGGGAAGGGCCGTGGGGTAGGGGACGGTGGGGAGGGGCTCGGTTTGGTGGAGGGAGGGGGAGAGGGGGAAAGGGCCGTGGGTTGGGGAAGAGGGGAAGGAGAAGGGGAAGGGGAGAGAAGAATTAAAATTTAAAACCACGAACCCGACACATCAAAGTTGGTGGATGATGCACTTCCTTCTCCAAAGGATCTCTCCAAGCTCTCAAACTCACATATGCAGAAAATTTTTTTATAATAATCATTCATCATCAACAAAAGAGACTAAAGGGGCTATATATAAGCCTCATACAAAGACTCAAGAAAGAAAAGACCACGTTGCCCTTAGGGCTTACAAACAACATAATAAAACACTCCCTTAAGTAAGGGTAAAACAGTCAACAGAAATAAAAGAAATAAAACCACATAACGAACTTAGAAATATAAAGACTCGATCGTGGCCGTAGATCGACGGCCACGTCTACGGTAAACTTTCCAAGTGTGGATGTCCTCATCAAAAAGACTTGATTCATTAAAGTCTGAAAAGTAGATGGTGCATTTGTAAGGCCAAAAGACATTACTAAGAATTCAGAATGACCATCATGTGTGCGAAAAGATGTTTTATGGATGTCTTTTGGGTGCATTCAAACTTGATGATATCCAGAATAGAGGTCAAGTTTAGAAAAGAAGGTTGCATTATGTAATTCGTCCAATAACTCGTTCACTATAGGGATTGAAATTTTTTTTTAATAGTTAGGAAATTAAGTGTACCATAATTGATGTAGAAATGCCAAGTACCATTACACTTCTTAACCAAGATAACTGTTGACCCACGGATCATACCCAAAGGAAACAAAAAATCACTAAATGCATACCTCGTATTCCTTTGGATCCAGGAATCCCGCTGATTCGGCGCCGTCGCAGTCGCATCTCGTGTACGAGGCCCGCGCTCGCCTCGACCCCCGCTCTGCCTTCTCGTCGTTAAATACCAAACGGGAGAGGCTCAGGCTCATTCATTCTTCCACACCCTTCTCCAACCCGCAAAGCTTCCGATCTCCCTATTCCAATCCTCCTTCGATCTCCACAACCAGCCTCCCTCTCCGCCTCTATCCGACTCCAAGCCGTCGATCTCCATCCAGCTCTGATCCCCTATCCTCTGCTACAATCCGACGCCTCCCTCTCTGCCATTCGAACCTGACATTGCCCGACCTCTTTGCTTCGTCGGCCGAGAGAGAGAGAGAGAGAGAGAGAGAGAGAGAGAGAGAGAGAGAGAGAGAGAGAGAGGTCCTACCTCATTCGCAAGTTCTAGCCGAACCTCCCCTTCCCACATTCGGCCGAATCCACAGAGCCAAGCAAAGCCCTGTCCAACACCTCCTCCCGTCGCCTCTATCCCGCCGACCGCCGAGAGAGAGAGGGGGAAGGGAGTTCTCCCTACCTGGCCGAATCGCAAGCCCACCCCATCTGCGACCGATCTCCCTCTCTACCCGCCGACTGCCCTAGACAACTTCGCTCCTTGTCCGACTTTCCCTTGCTGTCGGACTGGAAGTTACGACATTTTAATCGGAAGCAACGTTGGGAGCTCGCACACTGGGAAGGTGACTTTCTCCCTTACACGCGTTCCTTCGGCCTAATCTCCTAAATCGCAGACAGAGAGACAGAGAGAGGAGGGGAGGATTTTTGTTTCATTTTTATTTTATTTTTATTTTATTTTATATCATTAAATATAATTATTAATTAATTATAATTAATTTGTTAATTAAAATTATTAATTGATTATAATTAATTTATTAATTATAAATACTTATGATTAATTGTATTTAATAAATTAGTTATCGTTAATTAATAATTAGTAATTAATTATAAATTATAATTATTTGATTAATTATAATTTTAATTAATTATATTTAATCATTAATTAATGATAATGATTAATTAACTACTTATAATTAATTAATTAATAATTACTTAATTAATTATAAGTAATGATAATTAATTATGGTTAATTATTAATTAATTGTAATCATAATTAATTAATTGTACTTAATTAATTATTTATTATAATTAGTTAATTATCTATTATTAATTATAATTAATTATGATTAATTATAATTATTAATAATAAAAAAGGGGGGGGGGGGGGTCAAAGAGAGAGAATGCAAGTGCTCTTCTCTTGCTTGCCTCGGTCCACGTGTCATCACCCCACCAACGATTGCAAAGGTATAACCCTCCAACCCTAAAACTCTGAGAACTCGTTCTCGTCGTTGGCGGCGGACCGGAAAACCGCCTATACACGCTTTTCTTAGCGTGGTGGGATGGGACCCCGGTGCGGTGCCTACAACGAGCGGGTAATCACTTCGAGAGCTCACTCCGTCGTTCGCGACGCACCGGCAAACCGCCTATACATGCTTTTCGTAGCGTGGTGGGAAGGGAACCCGGTGCGGCGCCTACGACGAAGTGGGTGATCACCTAAAATCTCTTTTTCGGCACTCGCGGCGCACCGGCAAACCGCCTATACACGCTTTTCGTAGCGTGGTGGGAAGGAAACCCGGTGCGGCGCCTATGGCGAGAAGGGGATATTCATAAGTACCCGCTCGCGGGGAAATAACTGCGTTTTTCAAACAGGTACTGTCGAAGACCCATACACGCTTTTCGTAGCGTGGTGGGGATTGAAGATTTTACACGGCCGCGGTGTCCTCGAAAGAGGGCACCTACCATACACGCTTTTCTTAGCGTGGTGGGAAAGGCCCAGTTTTCCATAATTTCCCCTAAACGGGGGAGATGCCGGAATGCTGCCGAAATTTCGAGTGAACAGATGACCTGACTTGAACAATATTTGGACAATAGAGGACCCGGACTTGAACCCGAACTTAAGTGAACTTTAATATAACTCGAGAAGAAATCAAATTAAGTTTAAAATCAGATGATGTTGGATAGCGAGAGACTCAAATCTTGACTTTAACTTGAACCAAACAATAAGGATTTGAACTCAAGTCAACAAGCAAATAAGGGACTCGAACTAGAACGGGGCTTTGATTTGAACTCAATTTGAACTCATATGAATGGATACGAGGGAGTTGAATGAACCATATGGAACTGAACTTACAAGGATTACGAGGACTCTGATTGGATTGAATCTGAACTCATGAACTCAAACAAACCTTCATATTAAACTCAAGTTGAGTTAAGACTCAAATGCAAACGTGACTTGAACAATCAAAGGAACTTGAGCTTGATTTGGATATCAAGTGGGCAGAACTTGAATCATTTGAACAAGCCACTAAACTCAAACTGAGCAAGGACTTGAAGTTGACTTGAATACAACAACGAAGACTCACACTGGACTCGGATTTGAAATGACATTGATTTAAACATCAAAAGAACAAGACTTGAGCCCGCACTCGAACTTGCAAATGAATTACAACGAATACTTGAGAGAACGTTGTACTAAAACTGAACCACACAAAGTGTAACTTGAATCATTACAAGAGACCTAAGTGTATAGCAAAAGACTTGAACTTCCACTCAAACTTGCTCCAGGACTTGAACTCACAAATGATGGACTTGTAATAATCATTTCTATTGGAATGAAAGCATTGAGAAGTGTAGTATCAAAACTCGTCATGCATATGACAAATCCTCTTTGAAAGGTAGGAGATTGCAAGGGAAACTTGTTTGCAAACAAAGAAAGGATTGTGGAGGATACGGCTGGGTCACAAAGTCGTAGCATGAAATCTTCGTAGCATGATGACGAACTAGTATCATTGGATTTAACTTATCTCCGATATAGTTATGTGTAGTTTGATCATGATTAAAGATAGCTAAATGTTGCAAATCACAGAGAATCTACAGATTGACATACTAAACTCCTGCAAATTCATTCATAAAGATGATAACAAGATCAACTGCATTTTTGGTGGCTCAAGGTGATTGCAAGTACCAAGTATTCAAATAAAAGTCAGATGAAAGACTTGTGATGGACAAAACATTGATACAACTTGTTTGTAAGCTACATCCTCAAATCTTTCATGAGAAGATGATCAAATCAACCTACAAGCAAATACAACTCAGAGTGAATGCGATGATTCATGAGAATTAAGTCTTAAATGCATACAAATGGCGAGTAGATGCACAAGATGCAGCATATGACGAATGCAACAATACTTCTATGTTCAAGGTCATCGTACAAACAAGCAAGTGGAAGATAAAATCTCAATGCTTGTGAAAGATGATTTAGAATATTTTTAACCAAGTTGACTTGTAAATGAGAGCAAATAATACTTGTGTCAGTCATGCAATCAAAATGTTACCAAAGGGGTTTCAGCATATAACGGATTATTGATAAGGGATATATATTTAGAGTATCAAATGCAAATGCATACGAGTTGCTACAGGAAATTCGTTGTGCATACAATAAATTATATATGAATGAATATAGAAGATCTGCAACACGTACAATCTCTCTACGAAAATAGATGTGTGTACAACATGCCGTTCATGGGTAGATGCAGAAAGTCTACAGTAAATGCAGTATCCTGAAGTCAATTCCAATCTATGAATGAAAATATCTACCTGCCTACCAGCAACAGTTGTAGAGATCGTACAACAATACGCCACCGAATCTGCAACACCTATGCGAGCAGACAAAAGGCGTACAAATCCCCAAATGTAATCCCAGCGCCACGCCACCGGATCCGCAACTTTCATGCAAGCGGACAGAAGGCGTGTACAAATATTCCAAGAATACCCCCGCACGTGTGCACTTTACTTTGTATACACATAGGTACACTAAAAGGGGAAAATATAATCTTACAACCCGCATGGGCCCCGACGAGCGTGTTATTGGTACACACGTGACGTCTAGGGATGCTGCGCGGGTCAACAAATTCGAACCCGATCCTCCTATGCAAGCAGATAGGAGTAGACAAGGTTCAATAAATAACTATGAAATGCCCCCAAACACCTGCATGGGCCCCGGCGAGCATGTTATTGGTACACACGTGACGTCTAGGGATGCTGCGCGGGTTAATAAGTGAATTCTAGTTCGAGCCCGATCCTCCTATACGGGTAGATAGGAGTCGACACGACTCGAACCATTAAATACATATACGGTCGCGAGATCGACCGAGATATTTGTTTTATACGTTCATATTAGGCCTTCAAGGTCTATAATCAAGAGAATTCACTTATAGAGGCACAAAGCCTATGAAAACCCGATCTTCTGTTTAGCAGGTAAACAGAGTTGACAAGGTTCAATCCATAACCCCAAACACCCCGATGATGGCCGTGTTGAATGAAAATATCAACCGGAGGGGTCCATTTCAAATATCTCAAAGTACCACCCAAACTCCCACAAAATCCAAAACTCCACAAAACTCCTAAAATCCCAAATTCTCTACAAAATCTAATCTTCTGAAAAATCCCAAAATCCAAAAATCTTTCAAACTCCAGATATTTAAAAAAAATTGAAATCCAATCATCAACCATTTAAAGCAAAATTCATCCATCCTCCGCAACAGTTTGCCGAGGTGGACAAATCAAAATATACTTCAGCTCACATAGAGCTAATGCCTAGTCGAAAATATCACTAGGATCCATTCTCAAACAATCTCCTGCCAGCAAGGACGTGGTACGAGTCCTCTAACTGGCAGTTTCGCCGCCAAATGGCACTACAGGATAAACGGTTATGATTCGGGGCCCTCTGAACCAGGTGGTCGCCGCCAAATGGCACCATTATATTATGGTTATGGCCAGAGCCCGTATGCTCCCCAATGGCATCAAATCCTTGAGATATGAATCAATAGGATATGATCGATAGGGCACAAAGCCCTCTGTTAGCTAAGGTGGATTCAAATTTGTCCCCTTAGGCAAATATTCACCCCAGGTCTACAAGGTACCCTTGGACGAAGCAACCCATGGCTGCCGACAAGGATCCTTCTGTCAGGTTGGGTCGACTACCTCCTCTGACTAAGTAGACCAGGGACCACGATGGCCCAGGACGACGGAACCATGGGATCTTGATCGGGTCTATCATCCATTCCCCCTCCACCCGCTTTAAGTGCAAGATGGTGACATTTCCAATTTTAAATATGAAATCTCAAAATCTTTCAATCTTCCAAATTCTCAAACTTTCCAAAACCCCAAACTCATGCTGCTACTATATGCCAGATACGTGTCTCTACGTATCTGATTGACGACTAGCCTTAATCGAAAGTTCTCTCTCGTTATCGGGAGGGGTAATTAACTATAGGGGCTTGCGCCTATAGGAAACCAGAACTCAGATCATAAAGTCCTCGCAAAATGAGGGCGAAATCTCTGGGTAGTGTCTTATCTACTATCTCATCTGCCTTCCAAAATTTACCTCGGAACTTAGTTCGTTAAAACTCCCCCCTCGAAAAGCACAAAAAGGCGGGCGGAGGCCGGGGCCGAATTTTCGGAGCCCACAATAACATGACTGGAGAAGAGATTATGACTATGACGAATAATGTCTAATTGTAATATTTCTTTAACTTATTGTTCCATTGCATCTTTTTGATAGTGAGGATATTAGTAAAGATGAATATTGATTGGTTTGGAAAGTGGAGGAAGGTTTATGCGGTGATCGATAGGACACGAAAGTGGTAGGCCTTATGGGAGGTCAAATAAATATTTAAATTGTAGTAATAGATTGACAATAAAATCCGATAAAGTGTTAGTGATGTAAGTGATTCATGAAGAGTTTTGGAAGGTTGACTGTTATTAACTAGAAGATGAGAATGAAAGGTACAAATTTGTATTGATGGAAAATGTGATACTAAAGTATGAAATTGTTACAAAGATATGGGATCAACAATTAATTGTGGTTTCCCATGAAGAATGATGTTGCGGTTTTGCTCAATCAATTGCATGGTGAGATCCCAATAATTATGTAAAACTGAGCCTAATGATTGAAGCTATTGAATACCTAAGACAATATCAGCCCTTTACATAGAGAGAATGAATAAATCTAAAATGTCTGGATACCCTTGTATGTTTATTGCAACTTGGGAACATTTTGAATTGCAGAGAAGTAAATTGCCATTGCCAATGAAAACGTTAAATTGTTTAATTGGTTCTGGGTAAAGGCCAAGTTGATGTTATCTTGAATAAAGTTATGAGTGCTACTACTATCAATCAAAATATGGACATTATGTTTATCAATATAGCCGGCCAAACGAAAAGAACGTGTATTAAATTGGTAGAGTTGTAAGGGCTTCACATTAGGAAGGATTTTCTCCAATTGGAATTGGGAAGTATTGATTTAATTTTGGGGATGAAGTGGCTATAGATCTTGGGGGAGATCAAGGTAAACTGGAAAGCATTGGCCATGGAGATCCAAGTGGAAGGAAGAAAGGTGGTAATCAAGAGGACCCCAACTTATCCAAAGCAATAATTTCTTTGAAAACCATGGTTCGTGCCCTACAAGGGGAAGGAGGGGATTCTTGGTGGAGCTTCAGAGTCTGGAGGGAGGTGAGACAAAGGATGGAGAGGAAATTCCAGAAATTGTCCAGCCCCTTCTTCAACAATTCAAGGAGGTATTCCATCCTCCCCAGGGATTACCACCCCTATAGGAGCACGAGCATTCTATTGTTCTAAGGGAAGGAGTATCCCCCATCAGTGTCCAGCCATATCGCTATCCTCAGATCCAGAAGGATGAGATTGAGAAGCTAATTCGGGAGATGTTTGAAACTAAAATTATTAAGCTCAGTGTGAGCCCTTTCTCTAGTCATATATTGTTGGTGAAAAAGAAGGATGATAGCTGGAGGTTCTGTGTAGATTATCATGTCTTGGATAAGGAAATGATACCAGACAAGTTTCCCCTACCCGTCATTGATGAGCTGTTAGATGAGTTGCATGGATCTGTGATATTCTCCAAAATCGACTTGAAATCCGGATACCGCCAGATCAGAATGCGACTAGGAGACATCCACAAGGCAGCTTTCCGAACGTATGAGGGACACTATGAGTTCTTGGTGATGCCATTCGGCCTCACTAACACACCGCCACCTTCCAGTCCTTGATGAATAGGGTATTCCAACCACATATGATGGCATTGTATGTGCCCTTGGTGGTTGACTGGGAAGCACTAAGGAGAAGAGCGAACTTGATGCCAGGTTGAGGAAAATCAAGGAGCAGTTGGTAGGAAACAAGGACAGCCACCCGGGGTATTCAGTGGTGGGACATAAGTTGCTGCATTATGGGAGATTTGTGCTTCCCAAGACCTCTTCTTACATTCCTTGCTTACTTCAGTAGTTCTATGGGATAGTCATTAGGGGACATGCAGGGGTCCAAAAGACATATTGCCGGCTGTCTGCAAAGTTGTATTGGGAGGGTATGAAGAAGGATGATGAGATGATGGTGGCTAGCTGTGACATATGTCAGAGGCACAAGTATTTAGCAATGTCTCCAGGAGGGATCCTCTAGCCATTAGCTCTGTCAGAAAAGGTGTGGGAGGAGGTGACCATGGATTTCATTGAAGGACTGTCCAAGTCAGAAGGATACACTATGATTCTGGTGGTAGTGGATTGAGTAAGTATGCTCAATTTATTCCCCTTCGCCACCCGTATACTATAGTATTATTTGCGACGGTTTTCATGCGGGAGGTGGTGAGACTACATAGGATCCCGGAATCGATCGTTTCAGATCGAGATAAGATCTTTTTGAGCCAGTTCTGGAAGGAGTTGTTTAAGATGCAGAGAACCATTATGAAAAGAAACACTGCTTAACATCCTCAGACTGATGGGCAGACAGAGGTGGTCAATCGTAGTGTGAAAACTTATTTATGGTGCTTTATATCAGATACACCCAAGCTGTGGGCAAAATGGTTGACATGAGCAACATATTTGTATAACACTTCCTATCATTTAGCAGCTTAGACAACACCGTTCAAAGTGTTATACGGAAGAGATCTGCCGCACTTGATATATTATGGACAGGGTAGCATATTTGTGGCTTCAGTAGAGTATTACTTGGAGGATAGAGACAGAATATTGGTAGAATTGAAACGGCATTTGTTGAGAGCTGAACAAATTATGAAAAATAAAGCTAATGCACAAAGGAGGGACATTCAGTTCGAAGTGGGGGATATGGTTTACTTGAAGCATTACCCCTATAGATAGAAAACTTTGGCACAGAGATAGAATGATAAGTTATCCCCCCGATATTTTGGTCCTTATGAGATAGTGGAGCACATCGGGGCCGTGACTTATCGCCTATAGTTACCACCGTCGTCGGCCATCCACGCGGTGTTTCATGTGTCCCAGTTGTGACGGATGATAGGAGAAAGCACATTCCATCTTCTTTATTTCCCCCGACCTTGACGGATGACATAGATGTGTTGTTGGAACCATTAGAGGTCAAAGGAGTGCACAAGGGAGTAACAGGAAGAAAAGAGGTGTTGATCAGGTGGAAGAATCTAACGGAGTATGAGGCCACGTGGGAGATTTACCAGATTATTTAACAGCAGTTCCCTGCATTCCACCTTGAGGACAAGGTGGAACTTTTGGGGGGAAGTATTGATACGGCTCTCACTCCAGGCGGAGGCTTCGTTTTTGCGAGCATTAGTGCCCATACCAAGGAAGCCTTAGACTGGCCGGTCTAGGCAATTTCAGCTTAGGAGGAGGGGGCGAACAAAGGAAAGGGGGAGTCGGTTATGGAGGTGGGGCCCAGTACGAAATTAATACAATATATTAGGAGAGGGTCAATTAGGAAAGAAATTTCCTAATGGAAATTCACATAGGAGGGGGGAAATTTATTAGGAAGGTGGCTGATCTAGGAGGGAAGATTATGAGGGCTGATTTAAAGCTATGATTAGGGTTTCTTTGGTTTTATGCAGAATTTTCTATTTAAGTGCTGGAGTTTTTTTCGTGTGAGGGATCCTAGCGACATCTAGGGTTTGGAAGAGAAGATCCTCCTCTCGAAAGAGGATCAATTGTATATTGTTTGTTGTTATTTGATTTTCTAGCAATACAAATCTGTTTTGTTCATCGAATCTCGTTGAGTTTCTTGCTGTTTTTGATACCAAGGCGTATCAGAAACTAAATACCCAAAGGAGCATTAAGGTTGGCTTATATCCAACAACAGAATGGAGAAAAGAAGAGATAATAATAACCACAAAAGCTAATTTTGCATGTTTGGTTGTAATGTTTTATGTGCTGTGAAAGGCCAAAAAGACTAAAATGACCGTGAATAAAACTAAGTTCCATAATTAGATGAGAAATAAGCCAATACATAAATTGTCCACAATCATTAACAATTTATTATACATAATAAACGTTCTGTAATAAATTTTCAATAACATAACCCACAAAAAGCACACAACGTAATACTATGGATGAACCCGATTTCCCTTTTGACTATTATATTCTTGATATCCTCACCACCATTGCTCGCATAATTGACAACACTTGAATGGTGAATTGTTAGACTGGCCTAATCAACCGGTCCACACAGGATCAGTTCAGGCGGAACAGGCTGAAGAGTTCCGCCTCTTCCTGTACATGCGTCCGAGTTGCCAAAGCCAACGGAGCGATTTAGGAAGGATTTTTGAGAGAATTAGGAGGGAAATTTGAATGTAGGGACTGTTTAGAGATTTCCTTTTGGATTGAATGCATTAAATAGTTTATTTTCCTAGGGTTAGGGTATCTTGAATTTGGCTGAAATTTGAGATCTCTTAGTTTCTTTGGGCTCTAGCGGCGTCTAGAGATTTGGGGGAGAAAGATTCTCCTCTCGAATAGAGGATCAATTGTATCTTGGTATTTTTCATTTCTATTTCATCAAATAATATAAATTACTTACTGTTTTCTTGGTTTTGTGTGGATTTTTGTGAAGAATTCTCGCTGTTTTCTGAAGATGGATAAGAAATACTTGAGATCTACAAGTGTTTCCAATCAAATTGGTATCAGAGCTGTTCGATTTAGGCACCCATGGCTGGAAGAAAAGTAGACGTATTGAAGGGGGATATCTGGCAATTGAAATCAGATTGTGTAGAAAAGAATTCAGATTTCAAAAAGCTATTTTCAGCTATCCATGAGAAGATCGATGAGAAGTTTGCCATCATAGAGGAGATGGTGAGAAAGATACTCGAGTTCCAGACCAAAACGCCGTTACCAGAGGCAAGGGGAGCCACCAGTGACCAAGGGAGTGGAGGAAACTCTAATCCGATAAGGAGAGGGAAAGATCATGAGATGAAAATGTTGGGGGAGGAAGAGGGGATGCCACTTTTGGTGCCACTTCCAAGGAGAGAAAAAGGGTGGAGTGGGACTTTTAGTGGAGCTGCAGAATTTGGAAGGAGAAAAAGATTGGGAGAAGATAGAAGCACCATACATGATTCTACCATCCCTACAACAGTATCGAGGGGTGTTCCAACAAGTTCAAGGGTTGAATCCTTTGCGAGAATGTGAGCATGTTATCATCTTGAAGGAAGGAGTCCCACCTATCAGTGTTCGTCTATACCGTCATCCCCAAATCTAGAACGAAGAAATTGAGAGATTAATCTAAGAGATGCTCGAGGCAAGGATCATTCAATCTAGTGTCAGTTCATTTTTCAGTCCGATGGTATTAGTCAAGTGCTTCAGCAGCAGTTTTGTTCGTTCCACCTTGAGGACAAGGTGACACTTTCGTCCGAGCTGCCAAAGCCAACGGAGCGATTAGGACGGATTTTTGGGGTAGTTAGGAGGAAAATTTGAATGTAGGGACTGTTTATTGATTTCCTTTTGGATTGTATGCATTAAATAGTTTATTTTTCATAGGGTTAGGGCATCTTGAATTTGGCTGAAATTTGAGATCTCTTATTTTCTTTGGGCTCTAGCGGCGTCTAGAGATTTGGGAGAGAAAGATCCTCCTCTCGAATAGAGGATCAATTGTATCTTGGTATTTTCCGTTTCTATTTCATCAAATAATACAAATTATCTATTGTTTTCCTAGTTTTGTGAGGATTTTTGTGGAGAATTCTCGTTGTTTTCTAAAGATTGATAGAATATACTTGAGATCTACAAGTGTTTCCTATCATGAACCCAATAATCATCAAGGAGACCATATACTTCTACCCTCAATGCTCGTTGCACCTCCAAATCCACTAACTCATGTATTGCATTTCTCTCAAGTTGTATAAGCTTCATTTTGTCAATCGATAAAGACAAAGATATTGCCTCATCTGCAATTTGGATATAAAATAAATAGAGTTTTTATTTTATTGAAGGCATAATGTCAATTTTAGATAAGAACGGCATGAGGCTAGATAGAAAAAAATGGCACTAGGCCAAGAATAAACTGAATACCATGAAGGAACCTCTGAATATTCAATGAAAGCATCATGCAGACTTGACTTAAACCTATGTCACAACCCTAGGAATCAAGGAACATATCGTTTCAACTGGAGCTTGTTGGAATAATAATAATCATAATTGGTAAATAAATGTTACAAATTATTTGATCAAAGAGTAGTTAATAAATAACCATTTGGAATTTTTCATGCATCAATTGATTCATTTTAATTTTACACAATTTTTCATCTCTATTTCCTCCTCTCCATCAACAATATACTCATCATTATTGTCATCTAAATCATCCAAATTGGAAATGTATTGGCCAATGTGTGCTTATATGCTTTAGGATGAGCATAAGTTTCATGCTCATCACAGTTCCCAAATTCATGGTACAACCAAAACGGATGTTTTTTAATAAAATTTTATAATGTCATCATAACAATAACTCTTAAATCATTGCTTCTCAAAAGAAAATTTCAGCATGCCCTCAGTGTAACCCATATCTTTTCCTATATGTTGAGCTGCCTGTCAATGACAGCCCCTAGTGATAAGTGGCTTTGATTGAAAACCTCTTGGAGTATACATTGTACATTTCTAGCCCTTACCAAATTGAGTAAATGACACATTATAATTTTGTAAGGATTTTGGAAGCCTTTTTGTGAAGGATATCTATTGTCCACTAGCTAAAATTCTCATGTATATATGATATTTTTGTAAACCTTTAATTCTGCTAATCCGATTACCTGCATCCAAACGAATCTTCAGAACTAACTCGAATTAAAGGCATTGACGTCCAATTAATTTTAGGATTCAACAACGGCATGCTTTCTTAAATTCAAATTTTAGGCTTATGAAAGTGGGAGTTACTGAATCCTACTTAGGCCAAACGGCCAACTGCAGATGGCGTGTTTCGTTTGTCACAGTGCAAGTTTTTATTTTATTTTATTTTTAGTTTTTAACTTTATATCTTTCTAAAAATTTTGAAAAGTATGGCCGCCAAAATCTGCCTGCTGCATATACTATTATTACTGACTATATTCACTGATGAGACTTTTTTGTATTCAGGTTTACGTAGTCGGTGAAGAGGGTATATTGGAAGAACTTGAGCTTGCTGGTTTTACAGGCATAGGTGGACCGGTTAGGCATAAAATCACCCTTATTTTTTTATTCTGCGAAATTAGCTTAATAGATCTCACTTCATAAAATTTGAGAAAATTGGGAATACTTCTGAATCTATACATATGGAATGAAGAGCATTTACTTTTGTGCAAAAATAAACGAATATATGATATCCAGTGTACTAATCTTTTAAGTTTTTATTTTTTTCCAACTTTTTAATGATGGCAAACTTTGTTGCAGGATGATGGAAAAAAAACCATTCAACTCAAATCAAACTTCCTTTTTCAGCATGATAAAAATGTAACTTCCAGATTAATGGTTCTTTTCAAGCTGCTCTTATGACCAAAAAGGTTTTGTAAACTAGCTAAATGTTGACAAAGAAATTCCTTTTTCCAGGTTGGAGCGGTCATAGTTGGACTTGATCAGTACATAAACTATTACAAACTCCAGTAAGACTTTTATTTTCCTTTCTTCAAAGTATTTTCATTGTGGTGGAACTTACACAGCTACTTATACGTGGGCATAGATAAACTTTAGGGTAATTCCTGTTGGAGTATTGTAATAATCAATGCAAAATGATCAATTTAGAAAATTTGTGTGTATACCCACATATGCCTTCACAATTATCTAACAAGTGGCCGGCAGGTTATGGAGAGAAACTTGCCCTCAAGGTGTCCCACCGATGGAACTCGCAGGTAACCCACCGAGAGTGATCAGCAGACGCCACTCGCCCAGGCCCACCAAGGAGCTCGCCCTCTGCGGAGCGAACCAAGTATCCCTCATCAAGCAAATAACTCGCCACACCTGGATCACCACTTTAGTCACTCACTCCTCCGAGCGACCTCGATCACTCGCTCTCTCCCATAGCGACTATATTCCCTAGACTCGGCTACAGGAAAGCACCAAAATCAAAAAGCCCTCTCAGTTCGCCCTATCATGATCGGTCAATCGCTAAGCCTATCTTGTCCATAATCACAGGTCATTTTCCTTGTCCCCTAGGCTTTCCAAGGTTCAGAGTGGGCTGTCACCAACTTCTAGAGCGTTCAAGCATCTCCTACTCAGACTTCACTCTCATATATTCCCACTCCTACTCGATACTACCAAGCTTGCCCACACTACAGAGCATGCCCAGTGCATACTCGACACTATTGAACTCACCTCAACGCAAATTAACGGAGCTCAACTATCTCCGTTATCCCTCAACCAATCAGGGGGTGACATGTGTCTAGGGTAGTGTGTAGCATTGGATTTTTTTACTTTTTCTCTGTATTGTTTTTCTAGTAGCCATTATAACCCAATAAATAAGGGGTGATAAGGAATAGTTGAGAGACTTTTTAGCTGATATAGAGGATGCTTTACTAGTTTTGAGACTCATAGCTCCTTAAGCATTTTATAGATTTTCCTTTATTCTCTTCACTCTCCATTCTCATAGGTTCTAGCTCACCAGTTAGACTTGCCAGTGAGGTCGGATATCATTTATGGATAAATTTTGATCCAACATCCTCTCAGGTGCGGTGAGTGTGGATTGATGCTATTGATAAGAAGACAAGCCCTACTCGGTTAGTGAGTTCGATAGGAGCATTTCGGAATGTGGAGAAGTTGACTACACCACTTGTTGAGATCTGTAAGAATGGGAGGAAAGGATTATGAAGATGATTCAAGATGCCTTAGGTAGCTTTCAAAGGCGAGCGCAAGGAGACACCGCCCTAACTCGGCGGTTTGTTGCGGGCGGTCATAATATAGAGCTCTGACCTCAAAGCCGATTCTAATTACACTCGTGCACTGAGTGATGAAAATTATAGTCCGCCAATCAGGCGAGTTAGAAGGGAACTCGAACTTACTAATGCCTTCTCTGGGGTGATCGCTAAGGCTAGGTTGCCTCAAGTTCAAGGTGCATACTTGGAGTCTACAAGGGTAAGATTGACCCCACTGATCATGTTCCGACTAGTCGATGACTTTACTGTTGGACATTGATGATGCTCTTAAGTGCCGCCTCTTCTTCATGGCACCTAAGGAATCGACACTCAGTTAGTTAACTCACTTGCCTCTGGGAGGTATCATCTCCTTTTTTGAATTTAAGTAAATGTTTTTTACTCAATTTTTCAGCACACCAAAGCCCCAGAAGAGCTCGCAGGCTCTATTGAAGATGATACAAGAATCAAGGAACTCATTCAGGAGCTTCATAGTGAGGTTCCAGAGAGAGATGATAAAAGTGAAGTATCTAGAGCTTGTAGTCACTTAAGCCGCATTGACCCAAGGATTGAGAAAGGGTCTATTTAGGCATGCATTTGCCTTGCAATAGTCGAGGACTCTTGCAAAACTGTTGGAGTTGGTCCTCAACCACTTGCCCTTATGAATTCGTCGTTAGAAGAGAACAACAGTGAGGACGCGAAAGAGAAAGAACTATGCCGGGATAGGAGGCACAAGAGACCAAATCCGCCCCAGGATCAATGCTGCCTTGAAGAACAAAGGATACCACTGCAAGTTAGGCCATTGAGGATCGCAGGGATGCCAACACCAAGGGTGGAGGAGCTAATTCGAGCTACTCACCCATATCCAGAAGTGGTCTTGCTTCGTCTGCTGACCTACCCAACTTATACTCTGCTACGAGTATTCATGACTGAGTTTGTTGAGGCTATTCAGAATAAAAAATTATTCAGGCATTTAGCGCCTATGAAGGCAACCGCGTAACCCGGGATAATTCAATGTATTGCGCTTTCCACGACAACGACACGGTGGAGTGTTGTCATCTACGAAGCCTTGTGGAGGAGCTCATCATGGCTAAGAAATTGAAAGAGTTTGTACTCATCAATCTAGGATGATGCTAAGGAAAAGCACTAGTTGAAAGCAGTGAGAACATGCTAGTTCCTACTCCCTCAGTACACATTAATGAAGTGGTAGCGGATTCTTTGGTGAGTATGAAGAGAGACAAGGTTGGATAAGTGAATTCGATGTCCAACTCACAAGCTCCCGCAGTGGACATCGCCTCGATCACCTTCAGTGATCAACAGGCCCTCAGGAGGGAACCTTCATAATGGCGTTGTGGCTATCACTACCCTTATCACCAACTATCAGATTGACATCATTTTGATAGATCTAGGGAGTTTTTGTGAATATAATTTTTAAATATATATTTGAATAAATAAGTTTGCTCTCTTCTCAGCTCACTCTTAACTGTAGGACCACTCTATGGCTTCTATGGTGAGTGTAGAGAGACAGAAGTTCTTGCTCTATGCATCGCTTGGGGTTAGGGCGACCACCAGTACACTGCAATGATCGACTTTATCATAGTCGATACCCCGACGACTTATATCACCATCTTCGGGAGGCTATTGTTGAATACCTCAAGGCCGTGGTATCCACCTACCACGTCTTCGTCAAGTTCCTGTCAGAACAAAGATAGATCACGGTGAGAGGCAGCCTCACAAATCATGAACTTGCTACATTTGAGCTGTGGCGAAGTTGGCAACTTCCTTGAAGGAGGTATTGCAGTTGGATGTAGAGCTTGGTCCTGTCTTGGAGATTATAGAGGCCATGGAGGAAGTGCTTATGGTTAAAGGCGAGTCCAGCAGAACCCTTAGAATAAGTATGTCCTTGAAAGAGGAGCATTGAGGCGAACTGATCCAGGCCCTCAGGGCAACCTGGATGTCTTTGCTTGGATGGAACCAGAGGTGTCAGGGGTTGATGAGGAAGTCGCTATCACAGGCTCAATGTGATAAGGGATGCCAGGCCCATCAAGAAGACGGTCGCTACTATTATATGATGGCTACTTAATGCATATTAACTACTAGCCTTAATCAAAAGTTCTCTCCCATTTGTAGGAGGGGTAATTAACCATAGGGGCTTACATCTATAGAAAACCTCCAACTAAATTATAAAATCTTCATAAAATGTGGGAAAAATCTCTGGATAGTGTCTTATATTAAAATTAATTTGATTTTTAAAAATTTGACCTATAACTGATGAGGACATCTGACAGTGAAGAGTTTACCAGAGAAGAGGCCGGAGATCTATGGCCATGATTACACCACTTTATTTATGAGCTATTATTTGTATTTGATTTATTATTGTATCTTTTTCGATTTTACCCTCACTTGAGGGAGTAGGTTCATGTGACCCCAGGGGGCACTTTTGTCTTTTGGATTTACTATTGTATTTTGGCTATTTATAGCCCCCTCCTCTTCTTTGGAGGATGATGATGATTATTATGAAATTTCAGCACTTTGTTTCTTTGTGAGTTTTGAGGGTTCTTGTGAGAGCTTTGGCAAATTCCTTAGGTGAGGGCAAAGCATTACCCATCAACCGCAAGAAGTGTCCGAGCTCGTGGTCCTTCTCTTCTCCAACTTCTCCTTTCCCTCTCCCTTAGCCACCAGCCTTCTTGCCCCTTTCTCCTAGCCGCCGGCCTCGCTCTCCTCCTCCTAGCCGCTGGCCTAAATCCCCCTCTCCCCCTCCTAACCGCTGGCTCCCAAGTTCCCCTTCCCTCCTCCTAGCCACCGGCCAAGCCCCCAACCCCTTCTAGCCGTCGGCCCTAAAACCCTAACCATCCTCCTAGCCGCCGTCCACATCACCCCCCTCCTTTGCCTCCAAATTTCAAATTCCACATTGATACTTTTCATTTATAACTCATTTTAAATTAGGAAGGACTCTAAATTTAGATTCCAATCTATTTGAATTTAAATTTCCTTTCCTAAAATAGGATGATTTAATTTAGGAAAGTCTCTTCAATCATGCTTTATTTGAATTTTAAATAGGAGCTTATTTAAATACCCTTTCCTATTTTAAGATTCCAAATATAATAGCCCTTAACTCCTCAAAATCAAATCCCCATCCCCATGCTAGCTGCCGGCCCTACTCCCTCCCTCTTCCCTCTTTTGAAACTTGCCATAACACCTCCTTCCCTAAATAATAATATGCATTTGGCAAGTTCCTAAATTTCCTAAATCAAATCCCCCCATTCAAGTTAGCTGCCCCTCTCCCTTTCTCTTATTGCCTCTCTTGTTTTCCCAATTATTCTCCCATGATTACTCATCCCCAAGTTTGGAGATAACTTCCTTCTTCCTTTGGGCATCTTTCACCTCAATCCCTCCACCGTTGTTGTTGCTATTTGCTGCCATAACTCGCCATAGCCAACCACCACCTTCCCTAAAAAAAATTAGTTTATACATGGCTTTACGGGGAGTTTTGGCACAATTAGTTTATGTTGATGACATTATTTTGACAATTAGTGATGTGGAAGGGATGGAGAACTAAAAGAAAATATTACTAAAAAAATTTGAAGTTAGGAGGCTAGTTAAGGTATTTCCTCAACATTTTGGTTACACACTTTTGGCATGAAATCTTTATATAACAACAAAAATACATAACAAACTTGGTGGAAGATACATATAAGTTTGGGTGCAAACTTGTTTAGAAGCTCATATAAGTCGGTCATAAACTTGGAGATACTCTAGAAGACACAACATTCAAAAAAAAAAAATTTATAAAAAACTTGTGAAAAAACTTTTCTACTTATATTAGATATTTAGTTGACATTGTTTGCATAGCCCGTATTGTGAGTCAATTCATGCACAGTCCTAAAGAATTGCATCTTAGAACAATGTATGGAATTGTACAATATTTGAAGGGAACCTTTTATAAAGGAATTCTATTCAAAAAAGGGGATCTGACCCTTGAGGCTTTCATTGATAAGTATTATGCAATTTCTATGGTTGGCAGAAGATTAATTTTAAGATATTGCACATTTTTCAGAGGCAACCTCATGATTTGGAGAAATAGAAAAATAAAATCTAGAAACAAATATTTAATGATTAAAGTTTAAATTCAAAGACCCTATTAGGCTCTATCATGATAACAAGTTAGACATTAGTATTGTGTATAATTCTATGCAACATGACCGTATACAACATATTGAAATAGATGACATTTTATAAAGAAATTCAATAGTTGTCCAATCTATGCTTTTTTCTAAATCATAGATGAACAACTTGCGAACATACTTACCAAACAATTATTAGGGCAGTTTTTCAAAAATTATTGGGAAAACTTAGAATGGCATGAATCCATTCATTCACTTAAGGACCTTTGCTCTATTCCTTCCTTTATGCCGCCACCTCATAGATTCATAAGATCCTTGTGGCTAACTCACAAGTTTTTGGGAGTCGTGAAAGTAACTCTTTAACTTCTGTCCTATTCTTTCCTTGACATAGCTACCTCATGGATCGGTGGGATCCCTGTTGCCAACTCACTAATTGTTTGTAGTTACTTTTATTATTTCTTGATTTTTTATATTTTCTACTGGAAGCTCTCCTAAGATTACATAAATTATATACATGTTGAAATAAAAGATACAACAAGTTATTCTATAATTCATGTTAGTTCACCATCTTGATAATTAGGTAGCATCAATCCTGAAATAAATATTCTAGTATAAATTTTGTTTATTTTATTTTATCTATCAAAGACGACTTTAATAAATGTTGATTTTGGTTGCTGGTGTTAAAGCTGCGCATAGTAGCCACTTGCTCGACCCTATATTGCACATCAACCCCTCACTTGACCAAATATTGCTGGAACACATATTGTGGTTCATGCTTAGGTTTTATGTAAGTTTTATAACCACATCTTAATGCCAATTTTCTCTTCTCGG
Source organism: Dendrobium chrysotoxum (assembly GCA_019925795.1). Classification (NCBI taxonomy): domain Eukaryota; kingdom Viridiplantae; phylum Streptophyta; class Magnoliopsida; order Asparagales; family Orchidaceae; genus Dendrobium; species Dendrobium chrysotoxum. The sequence continues at coordinate 71,346,995 of CM034315.1, forward strand.
GGTGATGCCAAAAGATTTATTAGTGTGAAGCTAAGATCTTCATCTAGATGTGATTCTCACCCAATTATGAGCTTCTCACCTAATTATCCTAATAGTCCTCTAGCCTGCTCTTCCTCCTGTGTTACCTTAGAGCCAACTCAGTTCCTCTTATCCTACATCCACTTGGCACTGCTTGTAGCATGCTGTTCCCACTAGCTGCTGCTTGTGACTTGCTGCTCTCGCTGACATCATTCTTGTGTTAGTGTGTGATTAACAGATTTTATTTGAGATGCTATTGATTTTTCTGTAAAACTATTAATCAATAGCATTGAACCAAAAAGGAACCCTTGGATCTTGGAGGTTCATTCTTCTTTAGTAGGCATATCCATATATATGGTTCATGATTTTTCTTAAGATGTCACCCTTGTAAATGAATAAATGCCACCCTACTTGCAACTTGAAATGGATTGACCTTTTTAAAGGTAATTGCGTTACATGATTCGCTGAGATCTTGAGGTTTGGCCGATAGGTATGCAACTCTTTGTATTCGTGAGAATCCCGGATGCCTTTTCATTGCTACCAATCGTGATGCTGTTGGTCATCTCACAGACCTACAGGAATGGCCAGGTTCTTCTTGGATAAAAAAGTTCTTTTTAGTTTTTTTTTTTCTTTTTAAATGAATTTTCAGGTTCATGTTATTACTTCGTTTAGGATTGTAGGTGCAGGGTGTATGGTAGCTGCTGTATGTGGATCAGTGCAAAAGGAACCGGTTGTTGTTGGAAAGCCATCAACTTTTTTGATGGACTTTTTATTGGAGAGGTATGAAATACAATATAACTGTAATTAACTTCTTATGTTGAAGCTCTCGCTCGAATATTTTGCGTTGAAGCTCTCGAATTTGTTAATCATTTCCATGATTAAATTTTGGTAAAGGTTTGGTGCTTTCATATATGAAATATTGATCTAAATTCGATATATAGCCATTCTCTGCTAGAAAATTGGACTGATTAGCGTATATAACGGATAATTCCGTATATTTTGCGGAGTCTACAGAGGACGTGCTATTGTAAAAATACCTGCAACTTTAACTGTTTTAGGTTTTGTTTGGGACAGCTTTCTTATTGCTTTCTAAAACAGCTAAAAATATTTTGTATTAAAAAATTATTTTAAAAAACAGTAAGAAAGTCATCCCAAAGAAAATCTTAACGAAGTATTCTGTCTGATTGACAGTTGTGTCCTAAACTGAACAAAATCTCTTTTTAAATTGTGGCGATCAACAGATACCAGATTGATACTTCCAAGATGTGCATGGTTGGAGATAGGCTGGACACCGATATACTTTTTGGAAAAAATGCTGGTTGCAAGACTTTGCTCGTTCTTTCAGGTTTGCAACATGATCTGCCTATAAATAGAAGAAATTAGAAAAGCTCTCTCTTTTCTCCAATGCAATCGGTTTTTTGCAGGTGTGACAACTTTATCAGAACTCAAGGATTCATCGAACGATATCTATCCAGATTATTACACAAGTAATGTATCCGATATTGTTTTCTTATCAAGAAAATAGTATTCATGTTATAAATTGGCGGTGTTTCTTGAAATTTTTTCTAGTTAAGGAAGTCCTTGTAATTCTTCACATTAAAGATTTATTATATCATTATCATCATGAACTTATCCAACATCAGGAGGTCGGCTTTTTTGCAGCTAATTTAGGCTTCATTTGGGGCGACTTTCTTGCTGCTTCTTAAAATAATTTTTTAGTACAAAATTTTTTAATTTTTATACTAAAAAGTTGTGTTAAGAAGCAGTAAAAAAGTCGTCCCAAATGAGACTTTGAAATGAAAAATTTGCAGTCTTTATTTCACGTGGAAATTTATCCGATCTCACCCCCTAGAAAAAGAAAATTGATATGATAGGGTTTCTTTTTGTCTTAGTTGCTTCAATTGAAGCACAAAACTCTCAAAATATTATATTGAATTTTAATTTGAATTGAAATGGATTTATTTGGAATTAGATAACACCTCTCTATTAGATTTAAACGAGAATTTGACTTTGAACCGGACACAATGGAGAAAAAGGATTCATGTTGCCGACCCCACGTAGTGGGACAAAGGCTTGTTATTGTTGTTGTTGTTGTTGTAGATAACACCTGCTACTTTGAAAACAGATAAGTTTAGAAGAATTAAATTCCAAAATAAGTGGGTGCATTCACTACTTTTTTTCCACTTTAGTCTATGACTTTTTTTTAATATAATTGATAATATAAATAATGTGTATATAATGAAGTTTTGATTTGTGTTTGTAGGTTGAATAGTAAATGTTGAATGATTGTAGGATTCATAATTCTATCCGTTTTATTAGGGATCATTGAGTACATGAATGTAGGGTCTTTATCATTTGATCGATCTTACGATTCTTAGATTGTAATTCGTCTGCCTCCGCTTCCTTTTTTGCAATCGTTGGCCCCTCTTGGGGGTTTTATTTTTCATTTTGTACATGGCTTTGATTTATTTTAATTATAAAATTTTTAGAAAAGTTTATATATATTTTCATACTTTATATTTTTTTCATGCAATAAAATTCAAAGCAGCTTTTCTATTCTTCTACTTTTTCACAAGATAACATTCTTATTATTGAGTACTTCAATCGATAAAAATTTATTGACTTGAATTGGATTATTACCAAGATCTTAGGATGACATGCTGCAATGACGTGAAAATTTTCAAGCAATTTATAACAAGTAAAAATGTGTTTTAGTTTCTTGTATAATGACGACTTCGACCAAGTTTATTTTCAAATTTTAAGCAGAGAAAATCTACTATTGCTAAATGAAATTTTTTCTCATACGAGCTGAAGGACTATTATATGTCATGATAATTGTTGAACCCTAAGATAAGTGACTTATTGTTAAAAACTTATACCTAAAGAATCACAGCCTTTTTTTGAAGGTAATTTATGGTGCAATTTTTGTAAGAAGAAATGAAACATTAAAGAAAAATGTTAGAAACTCTATGAAAAAGCTCCAGGTTATGATGGAAATAAATAAGCTAAAAAAATTTTTAAAGCAGTTTTTTAATATAAAAAATTTATGAACAAAAAATTTTATACTAAAAAATTATTTTAAAAAATAGTAAGAAAATTATTCCAAAAAAAATCTTAATCGTACTAATGGTAATAACTAAAAAAGTCTTTTAGCAAAAAAGCTTAATCAGTGTTCTTTTAGGGTTAAATTAACAATTATATGTAGTTCAACGCTTCAACGTACATTAACTTTAAAGCTTCACTTGCAAACCGTATGATCACTTTATCAATAGTGCAAACTACATGAAGATTCATAAAGTCTCAAGCAGTCATGAAATTATTATATGCGGATACAGACGTCATCCGGAGACTTATCAGAATGTGTCATCACTTTTTTGTTGTGTACCGCAGCTGTGTACCGGATGACGTGACATATTTTGATTCGTCTTCAGATAGCATCCGTATCTCTGTATCTGAGTGACGTGGCGCATTCTGATTTGTCTCCGGACGGCGTCCGTATCCGTACAGAATAATTTCTCCAGACAGTCAAAACAAAATAAAAAAGCCAAAAGAGTTTACCCTCACGTGTAACGGATCTGGAGCAACAAACAAGCAGCGGTTAGTGAAGAGAAACAGCTTCAAACTCACCCTGCTACTTAACAAAGCCAAATACTCTTCAGAAAAACAGCAGTTCCATTAACAGCCGTTTCATCTTCCTCTTTAATTGTGAAGCTTAAACGCCTCACAGATCAAATCCAAAGGCCTTACCTTAGCTATAAAATGACCAAGCCTGCACCTACATTGCCAAACCCATTCACTTCCCCTTTAGCGGCTTCAATTGGAACATGGAGCCTATGACAATTGCAGCATTCACCGGCGGAATTATCGGTCAGATCGGCATTGTTGTCGTCTGGTGTCGACCCATCTTCTCTTTCGTTCAACGGCTCGTTGATTGTCTACGACACCCAAGGCCTCCCCCTCCAAGGGCAATTACAGCCCCATGGCATGCACACCAAAGCTAGGTGCTGAAAAGAACTTCCTCTTAATTCTACTTTCAGCGTCTCTTTTACGTATATGTAAACCAGGCCTGATCCAAACCCAAACTGTGTAATTCAGTGGCTTAAATATCTTTTTGATCTCATGGCCCTGACGCCAAAAAAACATATGCATTTCATGAGAACCTGCAGCAAACAAATAAGATTCATGTACTACAAATGAATTCGTATGAGATTTTTTTTTTTTTTACAGTTTTACTTTCCAAAAAAACTGTCATGATTCTATTTTAGTACAACTTTTTTTTTCTTAGTGCGGAACAACTTTTCTTTTTATTGCTTCTTAAAAGCAGCTTTTTAATACAAAAATTAAAATTTTACATTAAAAAGTTACTTTAAGAAGCAGTAAGAAAGCCGCCCCAAATGAAGCCTAAAATATGAGAATTATAAAAAAAATTATCTTTCAACTTTAAAAAAATTATAATGCTCATAATAGATTTTAAGAAATTTATTTTTTATCATAATTCAAAAATTCATCTACTGCTTTTCAAAACTCAAAAACATGCAAGTACACCTAATACATAAAGCTCCATGATCACAAGCACTTACATTTGCCGAGAATTTTTCTCATAATTGAGAGATTAACAACAACGATACAACACAACCATTATGTATGAAGCCTATATGACTTAACAACTTATTAAGAATCCAAGTAGCATAACTTCTATGTTGGATGTAAATATTCTATGGCAATAAAGAAATAAAAAATGTATCAATTTTAGTCCAGTCCAGCCCTGCCCTATAGAAAATCAATCAGTACAGTGGCTAGCAGGTGGCTGATAATTTAGACATTGGCATGCACAAAAGTTCATGGCTGCCGATATAGAAGAAAGCCTGATCTGATCATCACCTTCAGTTCCTATAGTACAAATAAGCACCAGCAACTGAAGCAATGGCCGCAACAATGGCGAGGGCAGCGTAGGTATCTCGCACCGGTTGCTTGAGCCATGTGGGTCTCATAAAATTCTTGTTTTGACTGGCGCTTTTACTGATGCTGCTGCTGCTGCTAGGGTTGCTTTCCCTGCCACCAGTCGTGTGATTGGCGTCTGGTTTAGCCATAATTGTGGCATTCTGGCAACAGCTGAGGTTACCATTGCCTTGGCAACAGCCTGATGCTCTATTCTCCACAATTGCAATATTTGGCTGGCGCCTAATGCTCTGAGCTTTTTTTTGTTCATCTACTGATAAACCCATCTGGCCTCTGATAGTTAATTGGGAGGATGAAATTGCTCAATGTATTAAAAGAAATTGAGTTCCAAACATTTAGGACTACATTGTAAGAAAGCACTACCAAATTTTACACAGAAAAAAGAAAAGAAAGAAAAATCTCAGGAGTTGAGCTTGAGACAAACATTAGCAATATTTTGAATCTAATAAATTCCTCAATTTTTAAAAGCGTCGCAAGCTTTTATTTGATCCTCTACTGGTTACCAAATGGCTTCATGTCACACTATTCGGCGTTAATCACCACAAATTGGAGTATTGAGTTTCTCATTAATTATTAAGAAATAATATTTCATCAGTAGAGATAATCATAAATCACACAGCATGAAGATGAAGCTAGCAGCAAAATTAAAAATTGAAAGGAAAAAAAAATCTTCTGGAGAACCCGAAAGCAGAAAGAAAAGGGCATATTCTTTTACCAACACATTAAATGAGCCATACAATTTACATAGCATTATGGACCAAGAGACATAAATACTATATTTCTTCCTTTTATAATTTTTAAAGATTCCATCATGGACGAATAAAATTAGCTCACATAAGGAGCAACATCGAAACAGGATTAATACTAACAAAGTTCAGTATCAAAAGCAAGGTGTAACTAAAACATCAATTAAGAAGGTTATATGAAGGAAAGTTAAACACTAATCTTGAAGGATGCTTGTAGATTGCAATTCCATTTTAATCACGAAAAGCAAAGTTAAACACCAACTTGAAGATGGAAATGCATTGCAAATAAATTTTTAGATTAACATGTTTATTGAAACTCTACTGATCAATGGCGTGTGATGGATTTCTATCAATTTTAAAGATGCACATGCAAATTATCAAAATGTTAAGGATTTCCTTCATGTAATGTCCAGACACCACCTCTAAACCCATTCTGGTGGCGTTTAGAGAATGTTTATTCAATAGGTACTAGGAGATCATGTTCTTGCTTGTGAGTTCCACCTTTTGCTACGAATCTTCTATTGCTGTCTACGAACTAGTTGTGTGCACTATTAATCCCCTGCTCTTGCTCACAGGTGGATTGTAGCATCCATTACAAGCTCCCTGCTATTATTCCTAGACAGACTGGCTTGTTTGATATGAGCTCCATGTCTACATCCATAAGATAATCATTATGGGCACTACGAATTCCCTAATCTGCTCACAGGTGAATTATAGTGTTATATAGGTTGTCTATCCTTGCATGCAGACGGGCTACTTATATTAGGAACCTCTTATTCATGCCCGTGGGTAATACATGTGTTCTTTCCAAGTCCACTTTTACCCTCCACAAACAAGATATCATACTTGTCATAGGTTCCCTGCTATTGCCTCATTTAAATTAGATTTGTATTTTTGTTGTATTTTTAATTATTCAGGTCAATTTTAAATTTATAGGTCTGATTATCGTTCAGCCGAAAATCTGGCAACCTCCTGGCGCCCCCTCTCCTCGCGAAGGGAGATTGGGAGGGTACTTTCTCTTTCAAATCCGCCCCGCTGGATAGATATTCAACTGCTGAGGGCTTTGGGGGAATAATCGACTCCAGAATCGATCTTCTAGTCTTCCAATTGAGCACGACCTACTAATTTTAATTTAAAACACACATTTTTGTTCTCCTTGAAAATCCGACAACCTTTTGGCAACTTGCCCTTTCAAATCCATCTGGCCGGACATATATTCAAATGTCGAGGGCTACAGGGGAATAATTGTGAGAACCCTTGAAAAATCAAGATTTTTGGTGCAGGTTCGTCCCGTACGAACCTGTACGAACTGAACAAAATTTTGACAGAGCCTATCATCCTACAAGTTCGTTTGTACGAACTGTTAGTACGAACTGAGTTCGTCTGTACGAACCGGTATGAACTGTCTGTACGAACTGAATAAAATTTTTTCTGAGCCGATCGTCCGGTAATATCGTCCGTACGATATGTGAATAGAGCAGTTTGTCCGCGACGAACGAAAATATCTCAGCCCATTAAATATCACATTTGTGTGATTTTGAAGAAAGAGAAACAGTTAGAGAGAGAAAGAGAAGGAGAAGGAGAAGAAGAGAAAATCCGCGTTTTGGGCGACTTCGGTCCGTTTTCGTCCGTCGCCGCAGTTGGAAAAGTTGATCGACTCGAGGTAAGGCACATTATGCCTTTCTCAATTTTCAGAAATGTGAGTTTTGACGAATTTTTTGATTAAAATTTTGTTTCAGTTAGCGAAAAACGGGTATAACTTTGCACCGGTAAAACTTTTACCGCGTAACTTTTAGTATGTTGTAGAGATTGTAATTTTGCACGTTTTGAATATTTTCTGGAAATTTTTCATTGGGTATTTTGAAATCTGCGGGATTTTTATCGAATAGAAAATTTTCCGGGTGTCGAAAAGTAGTGCTTCAGTACAGTCTTGAAATGATGTTGTACACGATCTCTGATAAATTGGTAATTTTTTGAAATTATGAATTTTGATTCGTTGGATTTTCTACTGTCTATCGTTATACATTCTGACGATATTCTGATACGCATCTGATTTCTTTGTATGTGATATGATTTGATGTTGTATATGATTTGAATGATATCAGAAGGGAATTATAAGGGGCCAGAATCCTTTGAGATTCTGTCTGGGTCCAGAAATATGAAAATGAATTCTGATCTGATAATTCAGTATATCTGATATGTTCTGGTGCTGTAAGCACAAAGGGAGGCATAAGAGGCCAGAATCCTTTGAGATTTTGTCTGTGTCTGGGAAGGGAGGCATAAGGGGCCAGAATCCTTTGAGATTCTGTCTGGGTCAGGGGCATGTGATCTGATATGTGATTTGAAATGTGATTTGTACGATTCTGTGATAGGAATTTGATTCAGTTTTTTTGTATCCGTTAATTGATTCATATGTTTTGTATGGATACCTGTTATCTGAATTATATGATTTATGTGAGAATATATGAATTCTGTTTGATTCTTTGAATTCTGTATGATTATTTGAACTTTACAAGGCTATCTGAATTAAAGAACGATTTGCTATGTATTTTGTGTTGAGATTTAAGTTCATTGAGTTCATTGATTATTTGATTGGAAATGAACTGTTTTTTTTTTAAGCTTCTGTGAAGTATTTTGAAGTGAGTGGATTTGGGAATTTAGATCGGCTTGTGTGATCTTGCTGAGCTGTTAGCTCACTGTGGTTATCTTCATGATTTTCAGGTTCTGGGAAAGGGAAGGAAGTTTTGGACTAGCCGTTCAGGATCTGATTTGAAGTTATCGGTACTTTTTTGGTACTTTTGATTTTTGTACAGTCATGGCTAGTTGCTTTTCTGTTATGTACTTCTGTTTATAGCCATGCACTGTAATGTACATGATTATTTTTGATGAAAGAAAGAAGGCAATTATGGATGAGTTTTCTGTATAATAGGATGTTTGTAGCAGCTCTATGGTTCTGTATTTCATTGTGTATTGAAAATTTCTGAAAGCAAATTCCAAAACTAGATCCTGGGGTTCGCTGTTGCAGCTTAACACGATAGGATCAGTTCTTGTCGTGTTGGGTTGTGACAATAATCAACCCTGGAATCGGTCTTCAGTGATCCCTATCGCAATACCTATATATACTACATAAGTTCGCCCCGCACTGCACTGCACTCACAGGAAGGAGTCAGAGGTGGATCAGAGATGGACGTTGGGTCGATTGGGCTGAATCGGCTTGATTGAGTCTGGTTTGTCGAACGGGTCAGGTCGACTTCTAGGATGGGACAGAGGCATAAGCGGGCAAAGTCGGGTCACTGGAGGATAGATCGGGTATGCTGAGGGATCGAGGTTGGCCATGTGGGAAGGCGGGCTGGACGTTGGGCGCTGGCGCGGGATCGGACCCAGGCCTATTTGACCGTATGGTATTGAGGTGACAGGAGAGGCTTCGAGCATGAGATTGGTGGCTGGGATCGGCCGGGTCAGTGCAAACGGGAGCAGAATTGCATGCCTAGGGCTAGGATCTACGGGGATCGGCGGGTTGGCTAGGGATTTCGATTGCTGGTGCGAACAGAAGGTCAGTGTCGACTTCGACTGCGGGCAGAAGGAAATCGAGTGAGAGGTGACGAACAGCCACGAGGTCGTTCCGTGCATGCAATAGAGATCAGGAGAGAGAGATGAGAGTTCAAATGCTTGGGGGGTCCGGATCGTACCGTGTGAGGGAGTTTTTGTGCCTTTAAGAGTGAACGTGGGTAATGGGATCGTGGGTGAGTAAGGGCTGGTTCGATCATGGGTTACATGTCAACATACTTTATATTGTGTTTTATTTCTATTCAAGTGTGATCATGATCATGTCTATAACAGTATGAATTTATTAAAGTGTCAAGTTATCTATAAACTTCGCAACCAGTTAATGACTGAGTGAAAAGTTTAGAGTTAAGTTACAATCATTTTGTAATTCTACAAAGTGAAAATTTCTTTTACTAAGGTGAGATTTCTGAGAACCCTATAAGGGTGAAGCTACTACATCTTCATCCATAGAGAGATTCCAAGACACAATACATAAACCTACATAAATATTTTCTTTTCCATCATCACCTCACATCAAATGGTACATACGACATCATATCACCCAGTAAACTCTTAAGCAAAGAGACTATCACACAATAGTAATGCCGAACACATGCTTAGAACCAAGGAATTTCTGCTATCACCACATGATATTCTCAGCCAATCATCAAAATGATCAAAGTTTTTGTTTGGTCATGTTGTGTTGTGTTCTTTTCAGTTATTATTAATCCTGTAAATATGACGATGTTACTCTACAAGTGTCGAGGCATGATTTTTTTAATTAATAGAAAATTTTCAACTGTAGTACATAGGCATAGGTTTACAAGATAAAAGGGATTCGACATCCCAACACAAAGACCCAAAAAAGACTAAAGAATAATTATTCAATTACAGATAATTAGCCTTCAACATTAGTAAACCGAAAAAGGGGGGAAGCCACCTCCAATTCTTCGATTACCTCAAACCATCCAATAAAACAAGACGACTAATTAAAAGTGCCTCAACATTACTCTCACATCCAAAATACATTAGCTTTTGCTTGAAGGATAATCAATAGGATTAGCCACCTTCATGCTTTTTTTTCCTGCATATTGGATGAAATAACCACAGAACCCACCTAAAAACATGGAGGAATCAACAGGAGCCACAATGACACCAAAGGCTGCTACTTTTTTATAATCCTTCTTATAACCCACCTTATTAAAACCATCTTCATCTACCAAAGATTCACCAACCCAAGAACTCCAAAACATTCTTCAACAAATAGATGTTTCAATACTCTGATGATTGGAGGTAGGCATTAGCAGTTTTTATTGGGTAGATCAACACTCGAATCAATGGTTTTTGCAGAAGGGAATTGTGTTGGCGTGGGATTGCTGGACACATACAATGTTGGGCAGTATATCAAACTTAATCTTAACTGTACTAGGTTGTAGGTCAAGAGAGGGAGGTTGAGCAACAACCATTATATTCCTCAATCTAGAAGGACTCCTCCACACTGAGCAGCAATAATAGTAGTGGCATTATTGGTAGCAGTGGCACTGTTGGTAGAGAGATTAGGGCAAGATGGTGAGTGAAGGGAAAAAAAAAATGGAAGTTGTACAAGATGAATGTTTCCTTATTATAAACCTACTCTTGTTCCCAACACAAAACCACCAAAATTTGGATAATCTTGTTAGTTAGAGAAGAGGAAAGCATAAAGTCACACAGCCACAAAGGTTATCAATTAGTATAGGTTTCCCAACAAAGCTATCAATTTCAAAGATATCATTCAGCGTCCAACAACTTTGAGGTATGCTTGACAATTTGATCGAAAAAAATGAATAGAGTGACGTTTCTCCTTAACAGACATAAAATCTCTTAAGCATTTATGCAAAATCAAAGGCTTCCCAGAGATAATTAACAGCCACTAATTCAAACAAATCCCAGATCATAAGAGATAATAAGTTAAAAAGAAAGAACCATCAATCATAGGGAAAACATCAACATTACTTTTTTATTTTTTCAAAGATTTCTTATTGTAGAGAACAAAACCATTGAATATGTCCTTTTAACAACATAGTAACACACTAGAAAAAAGCTCTAGGAAGCATATACGACATCAACCTCCACAGATAATATAATCATATTACTCTTCGGAGCTTCGAATGAAATAATGAAATCCCACATACATTAAATCACCTTAAAATATATTTTCAATTCAATGTAGCAGGTATAAAGGCAGACGCATGGGAGCCACTAAGGTTGAAGAAATAACCAAATAAACCAGTAGAGAGGATCAAATGGACCACAAAGATCTATTCTCTAAGGAATTAGAGAATGGTAACATAATGAATGATTAGACGAGAACGATTGAAATTAATTTTAGAGAGAGGCACTATCACAAAAGAAGGCAAAAGAGTAGAGATCTTGATGCCAAGGCCTAGCACCATGCTTAGAAGAAGATTAACGTCAAAGAAACAACAGAAAAAACCTTTAGAGGAGACACCACCGTCAAGATAGCCAATGCCAAACGGGTGGTTGGAGTGCTACAGCAACATGGCAATGGGGTGGCCAAAAACAGATATTGGCATGAAGTGGCTTCGAGAGGAAGGTGGTGTAAGCAAATCTAGAGGAAGGAGAAACGAAGTTGAAGATCAATGAGAAGGAAGAGAATCAACCTTAAGAGGAAAGGTGGATTCTTCAAACATTGCATGACACAAAGGATTCACTATATTTTATCAAAGAATTTACAGGAAATTCAATGAAATTATTGGAGTATTTGGTTATCTAGTTAGCGTCCTATTTAAGAACTATGAAGCTTAAGCATTTGAACCTCCACTTACATTCATTACATTAAATTACTGTGTACGAACCATTGTAACGAACCTTTGCAAACAATTGCTTGCTTATAGTTCAATCAGAGCAAAACAATAAAAATCCCATGAAATTGAGTATTTACCCTGTGATTACCATCACATGACTATTGACTACTAACACAAATATAGAACATGAAATAAAGGTTGAAGCTTTATGGTGTATAAAAAGTTTAGGATCCAAGTAATTTTTTTTTTAAAGACTAGTACAAGAAAATGAGTACCTCCATAGATGATCGATAATCTCCCCTTTCCCAATTTGCTGTTCAAGTAGCATAGGAATATCATCTGGACTAACATATCCATACCTATACAAGACAAAACCAGATAGGCAACAATCAAATTGATGGAGATTATACAAGAGATTTATGCTATTACCTAAGAAAAATTAAATTTTCACATGACCAAACAAAGCTCTGAACAGCGCTAAAATAATAAGGGTCATTTGCAGACATACTTGAACTGTTCATACTTTTTTTCTGTTTCAGAACCTTATTATTTATCTGGATATATAAACAACCATCATTATATAATTTGATGTTTAATAAATCATATCTAGGGCTTAGCGTAATGCTGGAATGCTACAGTGTAAAGTGTAACCTTTTAGGGTGGATATAAATATCCCTATCCCTACTAATATCAATGGCATAAGCCAAATAAGTGCTGAACCGTGCACAAACTCACCAGTTCCCAGACACTTCTCCAGTTTTACTTTGACTAAATATGATAACATTTCCAGCATATTTATGGCCTCCAATGTGTGAGCAAGGACTAACAAACACTTGACCTTCGAGACCACGTAAAGATATCTCCTCCTTAAATTTTTCAATAAGAATAGGCCCACAAACACCACACCTTTGATCACGACTACCATGAGCGCAAACAAAAACATATGAACCTGACAATGTCTCAACTGCTCCAGGCAACCATTCAGTGTCCTTCACAAGCACTAATTCAACAAAATTATCAACATCAGCATCTGTCAATCTCCTGCAAGCAACACTTGAATTTACTATTGTTCTTGCATATACACACATACATATATTATACGATAAAATAATTGATACCAATAGATTATCTAACCGATATCCAATCCTGTCAGGAAATATCAAAACATCTCCTTCTGATGAATCAGAAATATCTGTAGCTCCACATATGGTTAAACGAGTCTGTCAAAAAATTTGTAGCATTAGTATACTAAAAATACTCCCTAATAGCCAGTTCTATCAAAATGTCACTTTGATGAAACAATTTAGTTTGTGCTTATCTTAAAGATATCCAATTCAATGTTTAAAAGAAAGCTCACATAATAAAATTCAAAAGGAAAAAAAATGCTGACTAGAGTGAAATCCAGCAGTCTTTCTATCACGAAGCAGTCAGAGCTGCTTCAAAACAAAAACAAAGTCAAAATATAATTTCTTACTCTTTGGAGATCTATATATTACCAACAAATATACAATCAATTACATGTTAACAAATTCTATACCTTGGCCAAAATTATTATGAAATTAACACATGAATACTCAATAAAATTTGTATTCTGCAAGAAACAACTACATACCCTAAACCAAAAAAAAAAAAGGATAACTAGGAATCTAAAGTTTAAAATTGAAAGGAAACCCATGCTTATCCAGAACCTATGCAGCTAGTACGTAACAAAATATGGTGACCTTTTGGCTGGAAGAATAAAAGGAAATAAAGAGTTGTTTAAGAAAATATTGGAAAGACATGGTACAGAAATTTTGAGATAAAATCACGAAAGACATGGAAAACTATGAATGAGAATGGCCTCTCATCCATATCATTAATTAGGTTCACTGCGAGGTAGCAACAGCAGAACATAACAAAACTAGATAACAATATGTTGAAATCGTAAGAATTTAAGCTTGTTAATCATATTTGCACCCATCTTCAAACAAAATCAGAAATTAATTTCAGTAAGCATCAAACTAGTTGCAACCTAAGCAATTAAGAGAGAGGACCCTTCATTCAATTTTTTAAATGACTGAGATGTAGGGGTTGTTTGGGTGGTGATGGACCGGCCGATTTGATTGGGAGAGAGTAAGAAAGTTTCATAATCAAGAGGGAACTTTTTAGGAAGGTTCTTAATCAAAGGGAAATTGTTTAGGAAATTTTTTAATTACAATTAGGAGAGAATTACTTAGGGAAAGGGAGGACGAATCAAGAGGGAATTGTTTAGAAAAATTTTAATTACAATTGGGAGAGAATTATTTAGGGCAAGAGATCTAATTTAAATTCAAATATGCGAGGAATTACTTAGGAAAAGGGGGCTGATTTGAGAGGAAATTAGGGGAGCCTATTTAAGGCTAACAATAGGGTGATTTCATATTATGTTTTGAGTTTGATAAAATTAAAATTTCTTGGGTTGTGAGGGCTCTAGCCCCTATCTAGGGATTTGGGAGAGCCGGATCTTCCTCTCCAATTAAATATCCAACTGTATCCTGTTGTTTTCATTCATATATCTTGCAATAAAAAAAACGATTTGGTGTGATCTTCTTAATTTCTTACTGTCGTTCATTGATTTCGAGAAAATTATATCAACTTCCTATCAAATTGGTATTAGAGCCTAGATCCGTATACTTATGGTGGGAAGAAAGATAGAAATGCTGAAAAGGGAGATCGAACAATTGAAATTTGATTTTGTAGAAAAAATTTCAGGTTTCAAAAAACAATTTTCAGCCATCTATGAGAAGATTGATGATAAATTTGCCATCATGGAGGAGATGATAAAGAAGCTGCTTGAGGTCAAACCAAACCGACAACATCGGAGGTGAGAGCATCGTTGACCAAATAAGGAAATGGGAAAAACCCTGATATATGGATAATGACGGAGAATTATGAGGTAGAAATTTTGGGGGAAGAAGAGAAGATGCCATCTTTGGAACCACTTCCAAGGAGTAGAAAGGGCGAAGAAGTAAGATTTTTGGTGGAGCTGCAAAATTGCAAAGTTTGGAAGGAAAAGAAGATGGGTAGAAGATAGAAGCACTAGACATGGTTCAGCCGCTCCTACAGGAATATCGAGAGGTGTTCAAGCCAGTTCAGGGATTGCTTCATCCACGGGAATACGAGCATGCTATCATTTGGAAGGATGAAGTCTCACAAATCATTGTCCGTTCGTACCATTCTCCCCATCCCCAGAAGGATGAGATGGAGGGATTGATCAGGGAGATGTTGGAGGCAGGGATCATTCGACCTAGTGACAATCCATTTTTCAATCTAGTGCTATTAGTCAAGTGCTTCAACAGCAGTTTCCTTCGTTCTACCTTGAAGATAAGGTGACACTTTAGGAGGGGAATATTAATGGACCGGCCAATTTGATTGGGAGGGAATTAGAAAGTTTTCATAATCAAGAGGAATCTTCTTAGGAAGGTTCTTAATCAAAGGGGAATTGTTTAGAAAAATTTTTAATAACAATTGAAAGTGAATTATTTAGGATAAGATATCTAATTTGAATTCAAAATCTAAGAGGGAATTATTTAGGAAAATGGAGGAGAAATCAAGGGGGAATTGTTTAGGAAAGTTTTAATTATAACTGGGAGAAAATTATTTAGGACAAGAGATCTAATTTGAATTCAAATATGCGAGGGAATTATTTAGGAAAAGTGAGCTAATTTAAGAGGGAATTAGGGGAGCTTGTTTAAAGCTAACAATAGGGTGATTTCAAATTATCTTTTGAGTTTGTTGAAATTAGAATTTCTTAGGTTGTGAGGGCTCTAGCCGTCGGCTAGGGATTTTGGAGAGCCGGATCTTCCTCTCCAATTGAAGATCCAACTGTATCTTGTTGTTTTCTTTCATATATTGTGCAATAAAAAAAAGTTTTGGTGTCTTCTTCTTAGTTTCTTATTGTCATTCACTTATTTCGAGAAAATTGTATCCACTTCCTATCAGGTGGCTAAAAAAGGGATGCAGTGTAAAATGAATATTTTGGAGTTGTTTGGATGAGTGTAAAATAAATTTAGGTGAATAATTTTTTTGTTTGGTTTGAAGTAAAATGAATGTAGTGTAAAGTTTAAAAATGGTGGCCGGTGACAGGGCGGCAGTGGTGGCCGGTGGGTGGCGTCGGTTAGAGGGTGGTTGTGGTGGTGGCCGGCGGCGATGGCCGCCAGCAGGTGCGGTGGCCACCTAAGGCGGGTGGAGGTTGCCAGCAGTGATGGCCGGCGGCAGTCAAGCGAGCTTGCTTGCAGTTTAAAGTGTTCTCGCTCAAAAGTAGGCGAGTTTTCTTTACCTCAAAAATAAACTAGAATGGCTTACACCACATTTACTTTACTTCACTTTGAACTCTTTTTTCATCCAATCAAACACCAAAATTGTTAAAACCCTTGAATTTGGAATACTTTACACCCTGATGTATTCCAACCAAACAGCCCCTTAAAAGAGTTTAAAGTCATTAGCATTACAATAAATAAATAAAAATTATCTTTTAGCTACTTTCACTCTCAAGCTTTCAAGATTTTGAATGAACAACAGAAGACGTATACGAGCAATAGCTCCTATATATATAACTTGCTTCCCTGGTTTCTAATCAATAGGATTCTTATGTAATTCAGATTGCCATGATCTGAATTTTGGATCTTTCTTTTGAGAAGAAATGGTTGCACCTGGGAAATAGTCATTATCTTTTCCACTTATGAACATCATAATTGATTAGGCCCATCAGAAATAGTTTTGCCCATTCAATTTGTGTCTAATGAGTAGAATATTTTAGGAGAAGCTTCCATAACAGATGATATGGCCATGAACAATTGGTTCATTACTGGAGATGACATCGGAGAAGAAGCTTTTATCGAAGATCATTTCATGTTTAACCATAGTTATGATTAAGAGAGCAGAAGAGATGGCACGGTGGGAGATGTGAAAGCTCTAGAGAGGCAACTTGTGGGAGAGGTGAAAGCTCAGGAGAGACAAGACGTGTTAAATCACGGGTGTAGGTCAAGTGCATCTCACTCTAGAGTGATGGATCACGGGTGTAGGAGAAACGAGACTGAGTGTTTTGCTCTAGAAAGTTGCCTCACTCTGGAAGATGAAGCGAAATCAAGTGCATTTCAAAAGCGAAAGCATAAAAGTTTGGAAGACCTTTTACTAACATTTGTGCGATTCTCACAAAACTCTTCAGTGAGCAAACCAGAGACAAAATAACTTAGATCAATGTCTCTAATACCATGTTAAAAATAAGCGAATAAGAGAGGAGAAAATTTGAATCTTATTTCCTAATCCAAACTATAGAAGCGGTAAATATTTATAGGTGTTAAACAATCAACTATTAATCCTAAAATTACTGAACGAAGGAGTAAATTAGTGCATAATTAATGGAAAACAAAGAAGGAAGAACGAGCATTGATGGATTTTTTAGGTGAAAAAACATCACATGATTGATTTAATCAAAGAAAACGGATTGCTTCAACAAATGACAGCCCCACATATTCTAGATTTTCCACAAATTACAAAGTAGTCAACATCTTTAGCACTTTCCACATCTTTTTTTCATTTTCTTTCCAACTTTAAAAAAAAAACACAAAATTAAATATTTTGATGAAAAAACCTTTGGTATGTTTAAGATTAATAATGCATATACAAAAGTACATACACTCAAAATATGTAGTTAGAAAATTTTCTATCTTCGTTTACTACTTCCCATTTGATAATTACTTTAGACATGCTTCAGATGCAAATATATCATAAAAATATCAACTTCATTATTTTTTAATCTTGATAGCATATGCCTAAATATGTGAAATATTTATGATCTATGTGCATCTATCATAATAATATCAACTTCTTTTTTTTTTAATCTTGATAGCATATGCCTAAATATGTGAAATTTTTATGATCTACGTATGAGGTTTGTTTTTCTATTGCAATCAAGGTATATGTCATATAATAATGATTTACAGCTTTCTAGAATTGCTTTTTGATTTACTAGATTCTTTGTCAGATTAAAACTGAATTTTCTGTCGCATGTTATAAATTTTGAATCTTATATGTAAAACAAGTAATTTAATTTGTTACAAATCGCAGCAAGAACTCCAAAAAAAAGCTTCACAGCACAACTAATTAATCCTTTATTACACTCTAATTATCGCAAATAATATTATTATCATCTTCTAACTTAAACATTAATTAATTCAATGAATCAATTCAGCTGACAAATTTAATTTAAATTTCTTAAATCCAGTATTCCACTTATTTGTTGATCAGCCTGATGGTGTTTTTTGTGATTTTCTTATCAGATTGTGCTTAACTTCACACCCAACATCGTATTAATTTTCTTGTCATACTCTTTTAACTTCTAAATCCTAAAAATAACTTCCAAACACTTTTCCAGATTTAGCCAAATTTAATATCTATCATGCTAAATAGTTTTCAGGATTTAACACTCTGTGGATTTACTAAATCGCGATTTACACTTCACCCAGTACTGTTGAACAGTATGGGCATTTCATCAAGATTTTCACAGAAATAAACAGCGCCGGAGTTCAACACATATTTCAAACCAACGAGGATGCTCACCTTTTTCTTCATATCGCCCTTCCGAGCCTTCAACGCGGCAGCCAGGAGCTGCGGTAGACTGTCAGACTTCGCCGACTCAACATTAGGCAGCCAAAATTCGGGCGACTTGTGCCGCAAGAACACGTGCCGGTCGTACAGCTGTACCGTCCCCACAAGCGAATCCCGCCCGAACTCCGCTCGCCCGAATCCGAACTCCTTCACCGACTCTCCCTCGCCGATGGCTTCAGAAGCGGAGGAGGTGCGCAAGATCTCCTTTCCGGGGTCAGCGGCGGCCGATGAAGCATCGGCGGAGTCGATCGACGCGGAGAAAGAAGTGGTCTCCATGGACGAGTGAAAGAAGGAAAAGAAGGCGAGAGTTCGCAGAGATCGTATCCGATTGGAAGTGAAAGAGACCCAAGGAGCCAGAAGCGGCTGCCGCTGCATGCGACAATGCAGAAGAACTGGGAGGGGAAACGAAGGAAATGAAGGCGGAAACGGATTTTGGAAGATGTTTACTTTGCATAGAAAACATGATATATGTTGACCAGAGACGCTCCGAACGTGTAAACCAACAACACTAAGGGGCTGTTTGGTTTCTTTACCTTCTTTCTATTTCAAAAAAATCAATCTAAAAACGGAGTTGTTAATACCATAATATTTCTCAAAACTCTAAAGAAATAGAGTTTTTGAAAAAATATACGTTACATTCAAAGAGTGAAAAAAAATTATGTCGTTTTGAAATGAAAAAAGTAATAGGAACGGACAAACAAACCATGCCTAAGGGGTTGTTTGGCAACTGGGTTTATGCCCTTTTTGAGCAGGATTTAGGCTAAATCTTGTCAACAAGATTTATGGCCCCGTTGAAAGTTCCGGCAGAATAAATCCTTCGTCTTGTCATTTTTGTGATAAATTTTGGATTTACTAATTCCTACAGTTCGGCAGATTTAAGATTTCAGGGCGCTAGAGAGGAGGAGAGCGGCAACAGTACCTGACTTCTAGCATCAAGTTACAAATAACTGCCTTAAATCCGATTACATTGCCGCAGCTCCTCCAGAGGATTTAACCCTTACGTTACCAAACAATTTTTCAGCATTTAACTTTAGCAGGATTTACTAAATCCGATAAAGATAAATCCTACTTGTTGCCAAATAGCCCTCAAGGAAAATTATTCGGATTGAATATTCTGATTAAATTTTAGTAATGAATTTTTTTAATGTTATTAAATTTATTTTGAGATAAACTAATATATAAATTTAATTAAATTATATATATTATTGTGTGCTGGAACATTTATGATAGTGAGAGATATAGGGCAAAAGATTCAGTACGCATATAGATAAGAAAGAGGGGTGCACAAGTCATAAGAAATATAAGTATTTTTACATAAAAACCCTAAAAAGAGAGAAAATCGTGAGATCTTACCCATTTAAAATGATTTCACTAGTGTTTGTTATTGATTACAAATGATACCCTTCATCGAAGGAAGACAATGACTTAATGTAGCAAATATATATTATATAGAGTGCATTATATGATATGGGAGCTATCCTCAAGAGAACATTGGCTTGTTCATTTGGTCGGTAGGATCTTAGGTGGGCAACGATGGTCGGATGAACCATAGTCATAGGGCAACTGCGAAGGGACAATAGTCGGGCAATGGAGGTCAAAGGGACCGTAGTCGAGTGACGGAAGTCGAAGGGCCGTTATAATACCCAAAAATGTATGCATAAACTTTCCTTAAATGTTCATCTATTTTTCATTAAATCCGATTTTTAATTCCGAACATTTTGACATGTAGAAGTATATATAAATTATTAATCTAATTATTTGCAATTTATTATTTAAATGACAGCTAGATTAAACACTAAGTATTAGTAAATTATTAATTAGTATGTACCTCAATTACTGTAGCAATTCCACTCAATTACTGTTGCAATTCCACTTAAACCGGCATGCATAAAGCTGATGGGAATCCAAGGGCTAGGAATGGGTGAAAGGGTTTAGTGGAATTAGAAGTGTTATTATTATATTAATAGTGTGATAAGTTTTATTTTTTGTGGAGGCATTAGCTTCTTCTTTTCCCACTCGTCCCTCCTTGGACATCAAAAGCCAGCTGCAAGCTGAGGAGCGGGAGCCGCTTGTTGGGACTGCTACTGTAAGCTGCTTTGAAGAAAAAAATTCAGAGAACAAAATTTCTGAAATCAGGTTGCTGGAATTCAATATTTATTGGAACTGGTTGTGCGGAAGAGTAGGGAAAACTGCTGCGGGCTAAGTTGTTGTAATGGGCTGCTGTTGTAATGAAGAAGAAAAGAGGTCAGCAAATAAAAGTGTGTTGAAGTTAACTTTTTTATTTCAGGTTTGCTGAAATTAAATCCTGGAATTTAGTTCACATGCTGAATTTAATTGCTGAAATCAGTACTTGTGTGCTTAAACCAATATTTATAAAATCAAGAAGGAGAAGAGATAAATGTTGTTGCTATTGCTGAAAATCTATAGCTGAAATCAGTGGGGAGTTAAGAAGAAAGAAAAGAGAGGAAGAATTTTAGGAGAAGAAAGGGATGAATGGAATGAAGAAGAGTACAATTGAGGTTGTATATCAAAGGGAAAAAAATCGAGGTGAACCTGTTTACCCAATTATTCTGGAGGATGAGGTGAGATACCCAAACTATGCTATAGTAATTAGTAAAAGCTTTACTTCATTTCAATTCAGATCTACTACGTCTATGATAGCATTTATTTCAATTTTCTTCAGTTTACTCTTATATGAACATGTATGAATATGTTTATAATAACATATGTCTTGAGGGTTAAAAAGGATTGCTATTGAGAAAGTGAAGTAAGTCTTATATGGGGGATAGGCCTACACCAATAAAGGCGAAAGACCTGACGAGGTAAGCCTACGCTCTCAATTCTAGAAGTTGAGGAATATGAATCCAACCCTGAATAAGAGAGCAGCTTCAATTCTAAAAGTTGATAAGCTGGACCCAATCTTAAATTGGGAAGCTGATAAGATGTAAAAGCTTATAGCCATAATATGACTTGTTAAAGGTGTTGAACAATTGGCAAGATGTAAAGTACTACTATATATTTCTTGTGATCAATATGGCATTTCAAGGTGTTCTAACCATGTTATTATTTAGTTACTAATGTTATGCTTTTCTTAATGGTTAATAATGTTATTATTATTTCTTATACATTACTTGTGTATTTCATTGAGCAAAAGCTCATTAATAGTAGTTATACTGCAGGTAAGGGAAAGGAGCACGTAGGACATTAAATGGGTGATTATTCTTTTTGGGTGTACATATATTTTGGGTGTACAAGAAAATCGGAATGATAGCTAAGCAGATTTTTGGATATGTAAGTAAATTTTGAAGGTTTTTAATAAAGCTCTGTATGTCATTTGAGATGTACATTTCAATTAATATATATTATACGCTTCCTATTATGAACATGTTGAAGTGTTATGATAGTGAGGTTATGATAGTTTGAATAGACTACTTTTTACTTATCCAATTCTGTTATCAGTATTTAGAATGGGAGTAAGTAAGGAGACGGTCTATTTAGATTCTCCTTCTCTGTTACACTCTAGGTTGACTGTAGAGGTTAAAATGAGGTGTGACAGCCATAGTGAGGTGACGGAGGTTGGAGAGATAATAGTCGGGGGACTGAGGTTAAAGGACCGTTGTTGAGTGATAGAGGTTGAAGGGACTATAGCTGGAAGGTGACGGATGTCAGAGGGATTGTATTCGGGCAACTGAGATTGAAGGGACCATTGTAAGGTGATAGAGGCCCGAGGGATCTTAGTCAACAAGCGATGAAGATAGAACCATTTTCAGGTGATAAAAATCAAAAAGCCTATAGTTGGCGGGTGACGAAGGACCGTAGTCAAAGGGCGATGGAGATCAAAAGGATTGTTGTCATGTGATAGTAGTTGGGGGGAGGGGGACCATAGTCGGTGGACGACTATAGTCGAAGGGACCATAGTCAGATGACTAAGGTTGAAAGGATCATTGTCGGGTGACAAAGGTTGAGGGACCGTAGTTGACAAACAATGGAGATTGGAGGGGCCTGAGTTGACGGGCAATGGTGGTCAGAAAGACCGTAGTCGGGCGACTGCAGTCAAAGGGACCATTGTCGGGTGACAGAGGTTGGAGGGACCGAAGTCTGCGTGCAATGGAGGTCGGATGGTTCCAAATTTAAATTTGGAAGTTTCCTATTCATATATGCATCAAGATTCGCACCCGATCAAAGCAATTTTTGATGGCGTATATATTTATAAATGATGATTTTTCTTGTAATCATTTCATGATTTCTATCAAGTAATTTAGAGCTTTTTTTGTTTCTTAAAATTATAACATAAATTTTAAAATTTATATTTTTAAATTCTATGATTGGTGTAGTTAAGGATTTATATAGATCTTGAAATCTACAAACTTCTTCATAATCCCTAAACAATGAATGATAATTTCCATTTGCAAGATTTACATCCATAATACTCAAAATATTAACATTTATATATTTCACACTTAAACTTTACTATTTACATCGTGTAGCACTTCATTAACAAAGTTAGCGTTGGATCTTCCATGAGATGATGTTAGGCCCATCTACGTTGCCTCTTGGACCCATCGATGCCTTCCCTAGGCTTGTTGCCATCACCACCTGCACTCGTGCAATTTCGTCACTTATTTTTTCATATGAACTTAAAGAATTTTTGTAGTAGTGTAAACTCCCTACCTTGACCTAATATAGTCATGAGACATATCTAAAGAAAGATAATTCAGCTAGATGCACTTCTTACTGCCATGAATTATAACTTTACTAACCATGATTGAGGGAGTAGTTTGAATAGGTCAGCACAATATACATTACATAATCATCGAATTCTTATAACTCTCAATCAACATGAAGGCATAGGAGCTCAATCATAAATATTAATATAGAAGCATATGTAATTTAAATCATTAAACTAACTACAGAATTTCTAACAAACTTTATATATAACTAATATATACTAAAGGTCTTTAATTTACATCATTTACATTTTTTTATTTACATCCACCTACTCTGAGTTACTTGAAGGTCGAAAAGACACACCAAGAGTTGGGTGAATTAGTTCTTTTATTATTATTATTATTTTTGGTTAAAATTCAAAACTTGATATATGGAAGCGTTAAAGAGAATAAGTTATTAAAATAAAAAACAAACAACTAAAAGCAAAATGCGATTTTTTTTTGAAACTTTTAGAAAATAATATTTCTTTCTTTTTCAAAATAAAATTTCAACCAAATGTATTATCACCCAAAAGTTCTTTAACAAAGATAATAAAAAACCAAACAAAAGTGCAGAGAATAAATTACAATTAAAGTGTATGCAAATCAGATTTATAGTAGTTCGATCAAAATCGAACTATATCCAATCTCCAAAGGCCCTCCTCTTTGGTTATTGCACTAACTCAGACTCCTTCAGCACACAGCCAGGCAGAGAAGCCCTTCTCCCTTACCACAGAAAAAGAATAACCTTTATAGAGTCTGAAGAATCTCCCTCCACTCGCCTCCTCGACTCGGCGGAGATATTGTCCTTTCTCTTCCTCGGCCTAGCGGAGATGTTGATCCCTCCTCTCGACTCCTCACACCAGCAGAGATGCTAACCCTCCTTCTACTCCTCGCAATGACTGAGATACCATCCCTCCTCTCACCTCCTTGGCTCGACGGTGATGCTGATCCCTAGCCTCATCAGCTAGCGAGTCTTCAGACCAAAGACTTTCTTTCTTAGAGCTCCTCTCCAAGAGTTCCACCAAAACACAACTGAAGGACCCAAGGTGCAGGCTAGTGGAGCAACCGTGTGACCCCTCTCACACCCCTTGACTCCCTCCAGGTACTCTCCCTCTCTTAATCTCACCTCCTCTCTCTCCCTTATGAAGTGCCTCTCTCTCCCTTATGAAGTGGACCTCCAGGCTCTCTCCAAAGAAGAAAATATTTCTGAACGCTCAAGAACTCTTATCTTAAGGACATAACAATAGTTTATAAAGTGAACTCTCAAAAATTCTAATATTTAATTTTAAGCCTTCTATTTATACAGTATGATACATAGATCGTACAGTATGATTAGTTCAAACGAATCACAGATCGTCTAGGATTAATCGAGGTTTGTCTAGCGAGTTCTCGAGTGAATCGTACAGTACGATCATTAATACTAATTTAATCTAATATAATTCCTTAATCCTCATGATTAAATCAGGCAATTTTAACTAATGTTCATACATCATGAATTGTTCATATAGTATGAATTAGATCGTGCAGTATGATCATTTCAAATTTTAAATTTACCTTATTTAAGTAACCAGGATTCAATGGCAGTGTTTCTCAAAATAGCTGATCGTTCTGTACGATGTGGTGGTTGTATAGTACTATTAGTTATAGCCCAATTTAATTTAAACTCATTTAATTAAATATTTAAAGTAATTTCTATTTGAATAGATCATACAATACGAATTGGATTGTATAATATGCTTAATAGAAAATTTTAAATATTAAATTTTGTTCCCCTTGTGTGTGTGTGCACGGTGCACGGTTGCTTAACCAACATGTGCCTAATATAGAAAATGACTCAATAAATAAAAAACACAGACTCTGTCAAAAACAGACTGACTTATACACTGAAGCTACACTGTTTTGAGCCTTGATTCTTTACTTTTATTTGATGTATGTTGTACCTGAAATTACTAGCGACACATAAGAAAACATATACAATATATAATGCAAGAATAAGAAAATAAACATCCAAAAATTGTTGTAATCATCAAAACACAATGTCAGACTCCCGGATTACAACAAAATTACCATGAGTATTTTTTATTATAGATATAACTAGCTTAATGCAATAATAAACTTTAAATAAAGACTTGTTTGGATACTTATATAAATAAAAGTTTTAATTTTAAATAAAGATCATAAGATCATATTTTTATATAAGAAAATGAAGTACATCTATCAAATATCTAATCATTAAGTATACTATTCTAGTTAATTTCTTGTATTAAATTATTTGTTTTACTTGAATTTCTTTCTTATTCTTGTTGAGTATTGTTTTAAAATTATCATATAATATTTGTATAGACATTCAATACATTTATATTATTAGGTCGTTACCTAGCCCATCCACCATAATAACCCTAGATAGAGTTTGATCAGCCTTATATTGCATTTATCAACAACCGCTCGATAGAGGTGTGGCCTTCATAACTTTTTAGTATCAGGAGTCTTGAATCCCTTTTCATTTTTCTAGTGAGGCTGGTTTTATAGAACTTTTGCTTCTCCCTACGTAGATCATCATAGTCTGTCACCTTATCCCAAATGACATGATCTTTCATAGACTTCCTTTAATTTTTAACATCAGCAACAAAGATAAAGCAATGACATTTATAAAAGTCAACATTTACATATCTAATTATGTCTTAAATTTAATTAATAATTTTATAATTTGAATTAGTTAAATTATCTTGAAATCATTTGAACAAATAATCATATAAAATATATTGAACTTTGTAATAATATTTGGTACTATTAGCATGCACAATATGATGAAAAACTATGCCATACACATAATAGTTAAATATACTTGCAAGGAATTACAAATGGTAGGCCTAACAATAATTTGGATGGAATAAGGACAAATTGGGAATAGAATTTCTTGGTTATATTAATATATATAATTAATTATATAGTTAAACTATCTTATAGTCTATCCCAACCATCCATTTGTCAATTAGCTTTTACATGCCATGGAATTATGAAAATTCTAAAAAATTACTACTTTAGAAATATTATTTATAAATAGTTTAATTAAATAAACTAATATAATGATATCATTTTTTTGGACATCTATATATGAAAATGGTTGAAATGAAAACTAAAATTTTATAAAAATAACTTTAATTATTTTCAATATGCGGAAAAAGTGTGATATAAATTTCAGGAGAAACTTTAATTTTACCGTTTTGAAATTTTGGGGTATTACAGTTCTTTTCTTCTTATAAAAATTAATCTAATTATACTTTATATAGTTCTGACTTTCAAAAATAAAAAACCACGAACTTCATCTTTACGATTTTTTTTATTTAGGGTCATAATATTTTTGCTGGTGAACCTGAGCGACTTTTATCTTATCGATCTCTGATTAATTTGATTTCTCTAAAGCTTACGATCTTTCTCTCACTTCAACTAAGCTTAATAAAGTTCTGCACATCTAACATACAATGCTCCATAGGGTGCCATTATAAAATCATATTAGTAATTATTATTGGAAGTAAATTCTATCATTGGAACATGCTTCTCCCAATTATCTCTCAAATCTAATACACATAATCTCAATAAATCTTCTAGCGACTGAACAATCATTTATGATTGACCATTAATTTATTGATGAAATGTATATTGAGGTGTAGCTTTGCGTCCAAACCTTCATAAATATTTTTCTATAATTGAGAAGTGAATATATCATCTTTATAGGATATAATTACTTTTGGTATACCTTGTAATCATATAATTTCTTTAACATATAACTTTTTTTTTTATTTAATGGGCAAAAAGGAGCGAACTGTTAATATGTCAATTATCACACACATGCAATCATGACCTTTTTTGAATCTAGGAAATCTCATAAAAAATTTCAATGTAATTTCTTCCTACTTTCACCTTAGAGTAGGAAAATTTTTAACAACTATTGATTAATCAACAGTAATTTTCTTCCTCTTTTTTGGATGAAATTGGACAAATAATTTCTGATATTTTTGCTAACTCTCTAACCTAATTTAATTCTCTTATATTCACAACATGTGAAGTCCTCTAAAAAAAATAAAGATAAAAATAAAAAAATAAAACATGTGAGGTCCTCTAATTCAATAGAAGTGAGTTTTAACCATTCGCTAAAATGAAGTAATACTTATAGATTTTGACGAGTTTCAAGACATCTTAGTGTTGGGAACTTTTGTTCATAAATGCTCCTTAACGATCGGCTCGATAAGCACTAGTAAATGAGCCCGATTTTGAACATGAACCAAGCTCGAGCATGCTTTTTTTAAATGAGCTCGAGTTTGAACAAAAGTAAAAATTGCTTGTTTATTATCAAACTGAGCTCGAACATTTACCTAGCAAACGAGCTTCAACTCGAACAAGCTAAAGCTTGGCTCGGCTCGGCTCGATTTATTTACAGCCCTAGGTTTTAGGAAAATGTCTCATAGTTAGTGGCATTAGCTAGTGACCAACATATTGTCAATGAGCAAATAATGAGATGGCATTGAACAATGACCATTATATTATTGGTGAGCAACAAGAAGTTAGCACCCAGTGGACAGCGACAACGAAACAACATAGAGTGTGGCCAACTTGTTGGCAAGCACATTGTTATCGTCTTATCGATGGGACACAACAAGAAAAGTTCGGCTAGTGAAATGTTTGGCAAAGGCACTAGGTAATAGAAAGGGCATTATTGACTAGTGAAAATAAGGTGGCAGTTAGAGGACTCATCGTCAAAAAGGGTGGAAAGATAAATTTTTGCAATCTTTGATTCAATTGTGCACAATTTCATACTATTGTTTTAAGTCTTTGGGCAAAGCCATCGAGTCAAGTTGGCACTAGGCTACCACCAGTCATATTCTATAATGGTCAAAACTAGCTAGCTCAAGGCAAGTTTACTAAACCCTCTAGACCAAGAGGAGCCTCCTAAGGAGGCTAATTGATGTCTACAATGGGTCAACTAACCTAGATTTTGGCCCTAGGGTGGTCATCTAGAATCTCCTAAGATTAGGATGATTAGGCCAAGATCTACATGATAAACCCAGGAAGTACAAATCTCACAAGAATGATTCATCTCAACCTTAAATCCTTAATTGCACCATGCACCAGCACCTTTCTACATTGCATAATATGCAAGAACTTATGCATCAGCATAGCACAAACCCATTGATTCCATGTGACTGAAGCCGGGCGTCTGAGACTTATCCTGATGGCTGGGCCATCAATCTGACAATGGCATATTGGTTTGTACTATCAACCTCATTACTCACACGTATACTTCAAAAGATTCACATAAATTTAAAGTCATTCTCAATTCATTTAACACAAAAGCATCACAGAAGAGTTATAGATGATGAAATACCATACTGATGGAAATTTGAATCAGGTACACGATTGTCCAGACAGAAAAAACAACTCATTCCCAAGCATTACATAAACAACCAGAAGCACAAGAAGAGCTCCAATGGCTCCAGTTAAGGCATCTGATTACAGTTCTGGAGAAAAAAATAACAGCATGTGAAACAAGCTCCGCCAGCTTGAGCTATACACAACGCGGGCCCATCCAGTCACATTCTTGATTCAGGTCTCGATCTAAATCAAACTAAATCAATCCCAGAGGCAATTCTGAGATTATGAAATAGGAAACAATCATGCATGCTTCTCATGTTTCTCATTTTGAGTAAAGGATGGCGACCCGCTGCCATCAGCATGGCTCTTCTTCCTGTTGAACATGCCGCTAAGAACTGGAATCAGAGCCTTCTTTGTGGGCGTCCTGTTCTCCTTGCGCTCATTTTTCTCCATGGGTGGCAGTGGATTCGCCTTTGGAATTTTAGCCCTTGGTGGCGTAGATTGGACAGAACCCTGGGCGGTGGTCTCTGCTAGAATCTGGGTTGCAGTTTCAGCAACTCTCTTCTGCTCCTTCTCACGCCACCTCCTCAACTCTCCTTCCACTGCTTTCTTTGCTGCTTCTGCCATGTCTGCTCGCTTCAGCGCGTCTTCTGCAGCCAAACCCATGTCTTCAATCTCCTTCCGGACAGCCTCCAGCCTCTTGATTGCCTCATTTTCGCTAGCTCTCACAGCTTCCACCTGAGCCATTGCGGCGGCAACTTTCATCTCTGTCAACTTCTCTGACTCCTCAACCTTCCGGCTCAAAGACTCATACTCCTCTCTGGAGATCGTGATTTTTGCGCCAGATTCTGAGGTTGAGGACCGGACTGCATTGGCCTTTTCTGATAGTTCCTTGATCTGATTAAGGGCCCTTGTCTCTGCCGCCTTTGCCTCTTCAGCATCTCTCAAGGCAACCTGCAGCTTCACCTCTGCCTCTGCTAAGGTAATCTTGGCTGCTTCAGCTTCACTCCTCAGCTCATCAGCCTTCATCTTCATCTCTTCAGCTTCTTTCTGTGCAGATAAGGACTCCGCAGACAACTGCTGGAGGGCTGATGTTAGATCATCAGAAGTTGAGCTTGCCTTTGACTCAGCAAGCATGGCAGACTCAAGTTCAGACTTGCATTTTTGAAGCTTCAAATGAAGATTTCCAGCAAGGGCTTCAGTTTCTGCATCCTTAACTTGAAGTTCAGAATTCTCCTTCTTCAAAATTTCCAGCTGCAGCTTCAATGACTCCAGCTCACTCCTGAGAGAGGTTTCCTCCTCTACGACTTTCTGAAGAAACTCTTTTGCACCATCTAGCTCAGTGGTCACCGTGGCAATAGATTCTATATCTGATGCCCTCGCCTCTTTCATTTGCTTCTGAATCGCATCAATTTGAGCTTCAGTCTCCTCCAGCTTCTTCTTTAGGTCTTCATGAAGTTCAGGATTAAAATCTTTCTTTAAAGAGGCCAATTTGGCCTCATTCTCTGCTAAGGCCAGCTTGTAAGACTGTCTACTGGTCTCCTTTTCTGAACGGATTTTTGACTCATCCTGTTGGGCCTGTTCAGTAGCAAGTTTCACATGCACGAGTGACTCCTGCACAGCTGCAATATCCTTAGCAAGTTGAACGGCCTTCTCTTTATTGGCATCAGAGAGCTGCTTTGCTTCAAATTCCTGGTGGATGGCAGTGACTTTAGCATCCATTGACGTATTGAATTCCTTCCGGATCCTCCTAAGCTCCAGCTTTGCTGCATCCAGTTTGGAGAGGGCAGCAGCATACTGCTCTCTGGCACTATCTAGTTCGTTCTTCCAGGAAACATCCTTTTCAGAATGGTCCATAGGGCTTTCCTGTTCAAGTAGCTTTGTTTGGCTTTTTGCAGCTTCTGTTACTTTTAATGCTTCCTCCTTAGACTCATTGATTGTAATCAGTTTTTGTGTCAGCTCCTCAACTGCTTCCTTAGCTTTTTCTAATTCAGCAAGTGCTTGAACCCTTGTTGTTTCTGCATTATGCAGCTGCTCCTTAAACTTGTTTAGCTCTTTCTGGGCAATATGGAGTTTAGTCTCTGTTGCTAATGTTTTCTGTTACAAATGAAAATACTTATCAATAATAATTTCAAAAATAATTCAGTCAGAAAGTAAAATCATCAGCATGCAGAAAAGAAAGCATTCAGCAGAGGCAGAGGCAGATATCCAAATCGAGCAAAAAAACTCATAATCTCATGCTCCAACCTACGGACTATGGAGGTCAAAACTATCTGTTAATGCTCGAAGTTCTAGTGAGAATTAACCCATTATTAGATTGTCATAAAGATCATGAGCATCAAATTACAAAAGTAACTGTTGCCTTCATAATTAAGTTCTATTTGTCAGAGGCATAATTTCGAACTCAAATTTCTCCTTTGAAGAGTTTTTGCTACAATAGTAGTTTATGCTTTTTGATTAACTATTTCATGTCTTGTTTAAACTATAATTGACTTAAATTGAGACTGGCTGAAGCCAAATATTTGTAACATGAAAGGAAAAGCAGCGTTAAAGTAAAAATTGGCATTGTTAAATCCCCTCAAGGTCTTATTTAGCCTGAGTAAAACCAAAATCAAACTAAAAAACTATTCTTTCATTCCGTGTGCATATTTTCTGTTAGAAAGAAATGCCTGCTTCATACCCAAGCAAGCGGCAGCATAGACAGTTGCAATAATTTAAATTTCAGGTATCATTTTTTAAGTTCTAATCAATCAAAATTAGAACTGACGATAGAAAGTTTATCAATCAATGATCAATCTAATGCCAAAATAGAAGAAACTATGCTGATTTTTAGCTCATGAAACAAAAAATGAAATAATGTCACAGATGTTACAAAAAAGAATTGAGAAAAATAGTTTGTAAGAATAAAAAAAGAAAACATGCTAACAGTAACGGCACTGCAATATAATTAGAGTTACTAATGATATAACAGGAAGAGACAAAGATCCATATTGACAATGGAGATTGTTTGGTGAAGCCACAAATTCTTATGATATAATTAATGTTACCAATAAATGAAATCTACCAACAATTGTTAGCAAGTAGTTTTTCTAAAAGATTTTACAGGTAAAATCCCGCAGGTATCTCAGACTTAAGGGTGGAGGCTCAGTTAGCAAAGCAATGAGGTGGTTGTAAAAACAGAGAGAGCAGACAGAAGCCCTATATGAGTTTCAAAGATCAAAATAAACATAAATATATTCTTCCAGGAAGAGTTTTTTTTCTAAACAATACAAACCACAATGGAGAGAAAACAAATTCTATTTGCAGACTACAGCAAAGGCCCATCAAACAAGCCAATTCTTTTGACTGAGCAATTTCGGAAGGCATAAGGTAAAACTTTGCCATTATAACCATATGGTTCAAGGAAAAAAAGCTTTGGTTTCGCTTATCAAGTAGTACAAGCAACAAGTTCGCAAGTTCTCCTCGAGGAAATAAATAACCATGCTAACTATAATCACACTCCAGTACCAAAGAACAGTACAAACAGCACAAAATCTACAGGTTTGCAATCTAAGAGTATCCATCAGCAGGACCATCATTAGCCTTATCCCAAATGAGATCAATGTACTAGTTCTACAATTAAGCATCATATATTCTTTCTTGTTATCTCTTGCCTTGTAAGATCGTTCAATCAAAAGAAGAGAGTGCTGTTATTTGATACGTTACTGTGAACATAGTTAGCATGTCGTCACCTTTCAGAATTATTGCAATAATTCTCATTATTCATTCATTACTATTAAGTGTTGCTTCATATTTTAAATTTATTTTGTGCAAATTTTATTGTACTTCTACTATTCATGTTGCTTTTAGCATATCCACTTTTGCTCTCAATCCCTACACATTGATTTTATCTACCATTTATATTGTGTATTTGCTACCCTTTTTTGAACAATCCCGAACCACCTAAGAGCCCAGGCATAAACAAAATCAGAGTCAAATAAATTAATCAGTTCAATAATTCGTAGGATTTCATTACTCAGTAACTTCTTAGGACTAGCTCCCACTGCAATGCAGATCTTTTAAAGTTGATGTAAAATATTATCTGCGTCTATGCATGTATGTGAATTATACAGTCGCGTGTATGTGAATTATACAGTCACATAGCAATTAGCAAGTTACAACACTAGCTGCATCTACTTTATAGGAGAAATGCTAAAACAAAGAATGGAGATAAAAAATTTGCAGTACATGGTGGAGAACATACCTTTAAAATCGCAGCTGCATATCCAAAATATCACATTGAGATTGGCAAGTATTGATTCATGTATCCAAAGAGACTATAGAAATAGATTTGAAAGATTCACAGACACTACAATTTCACCTGGCTACTTTTATCTCTATTTCTATTATTGAGTAATTTGTTAACTTGCTTACAAATTCAAATTGCTGGTAATACCGTACAATAAAATTCATGGAGATATTGAATAAACAAAGGGAAAGTTAGACAAACCATTTCGCAAAGTTTACCTCATATGATGGACTCTTTTGCTTTCTTGAAGCTGATTTATCACCAGAAAATGCAACCTCACCAAATAAGCTGACAGCAGCTTTGACAGATTCGAAGGGTGCCCTAGTGTCTATCTCTCCCACCTCTTTTTTGGGTGAATTAGTGGAAGCTGGCTGAGCCTTGATGCCCATCATGTTTGTTTCTTATTTTGGAATCCTACAAGCATGCAAAAAGAAGAGATGACAAAATCAAACAAAGATGAAGTCCAAGAGCCAATAATAGGTTAATGCTATCCTGGAACTAAAATAAAGCTTCAAATACAAAGTTGAAAATTATGGAACAGCTATTCAAAAGTATAAGAACAATTATATGCGTTTGCTTCACAATAGTAAAAAAATGTCAACGAGAACAAGAAAGATGTGCCAAGATCTAAGCGGGTAATTAATGATGAATCTGAATTTCTACTAGTAATTACTAAGCAGCCTTGTTAAATTCATTGCATCAATATTAGACATCTTCAGCGAGTGACATGTAAATTACAATTTTTGCACACAGGAACAACAAAAGTTTATAATGGCTGGTGCATGGTTTGAAATTGCTCAAGATGAGGCACGTCTCAACCGTTTTTTTGGAAAATTCACAATGCGGTCAAATCAGGCGTGCCTCACATTAGTTTTGGTGAAATGTGCACAATTTATAGTTAGTGTATATTTATTAAAAAAAACAAATATGAGAAACATAAACTTAATAAAACACTTCTACTTATCCAAATAATACTCACACACACATTCAATCTCATAGGATAGGTCAATACCAAAGCACCTCTTCTTTCACTCAATCCCTTCACCATGCCTCCTCACACACGCCACACCCATCTCCTTCCTAGCCGCCTCCTTGCCAAGTTTACTTCCTCCACAAGGAAGTCTTACTTTGATGTTTATATAATACTTCTTACTTCATTATTTGATGTTGGGATGTTAACTTGCTACTTGATATGTTGCGCAATTTCTTACTCAGTATATTTGAATGTTAATGGGCTACTTTTTAATATATTAATTAGTAAAAAACTAATGTTATTTCTTGGTTCATACTTTGATGTGTGTACAATTCTTATTACTTGCGCAATTGGTTGATTATGAGGCTCACACCTCAAAACGTTTCGCCTCATGGACAAAAAACACTTTAACCACTTGTGCAATCTTAAACCTTGAGCCGATGCATTGCACTTCACTACTTTAGCATGTTCAATAGATAAGCATTGTTCCTTAAAAAATTACCACTCAAAACAATACAAAGATTCTAAACAAGATAAATCAATTTAATTTGAGGACTCGCTCATGAAACGCAAGTCATCAAGATTAAGAACAAATCATATTGCATAGAATATGCCAGTACCCACTAAGAAGGTTACTTCTCCACACAATGCAACTTTTTGAGGAACTTCAAGGGAAAACATAGAAGTAATTAAATTGAAAAAAAAAACATACAAAAACACACGCAAATATAGAATCCTGATACAAAAACACCTTGCCATATCAAATTGGGTTGATTGTATAAATCCTAATTCACTGATTCAAGTTTAAGTGATTGGGACCATTTGGTGTTAAGTATTGGTGAAACCCCCTTCTTCCAATCCATTTAACATCTTTTTTTTTACATTGCCCATACTTGTCAATGGTGAATGACGCATCATAGTATAAAGTTTCCCGTAGAGCCATATCACATAGCACACAGGACGAGACGTGCAATTTTAAACATAGCGCACAATATTATATAACTATAAATAAAAATATATATTGTTGAATCACGCAGCCAAGGGGAGGCCACGTCAGCAATCCGTGGGCAGCAATCTGAGGGCTGCAGTTGGAGATTCGTGGGTAGCAATCCGAGGGCTACAGTTGGAGATTCGAGGGCAGTAATCCGAGGGCTACAGTTGGAGATCCATGTGCAGGAATCCGAGGGCTGCAATATGATTATTATAATTAATTAGATTAAATTGCTTTCCTTTTTCTGTTTATTCTCCTAGAATGTACATATATGGAATGATTTCAAAGAATAGAATAGAATTTGAATTTCTCTCTAAACAATTTCTTCATATATTAATATGAAATATCATTAAATAGAAAGATAAATCAACATGATAATAAAAACATCCAAAGTGATGTTTAAATTCAATTAATCAACACCTCAATGATCATGAATATTTCAATAGTAAACATGTTAAATATATTTTTTAATTACATTATTCTTATGCTACTCTCACAAGATTTTTTAATATAATTTTATTATGCCTTTGCATTCTAATTTTTGACACATTATACCTTTTTGTTTATATAAACTTGTAAACTCAAAACCTAGATCTAGAGCACAATAGGTTTTATTTTCATTTTTAATATTGCTCTTTAAATTGTCATATATTTCTTATCATAAAGCACTAGTCACCTCAAATTCTAAACTATTAGCCAAAAACCTAATAGCTTCCATACCAATATATCAATCTATCATCTTTTAACCTGAGATGATCTTTGCTTATTGACATTTTCAAATTCGTGGCGATAGAAATATAGTTTCACATCTTAACTTTTCACGAAGATCCAACAAACACATAGATAACAAAGAATGCAATAGACACCAAAAAATGTAGAAAAAAATCACAAGGAATCGCCCAGATAAAATGATCAATTATATAAATAGGTTACAAAAGTATGTTCTTCCCTTTAATTGGAGATGGGATTATAAAGTATGTAAAACAAGTTTGTAATTCTATAAATGTGAAAGTATGCTAGAAATACAACAATTGGATAATGATAGTTAGACAAAAGTAATCAAGCGATAGTGGTTAGGAGATGTCAGCCTGATGATGGCAGTTGAGTGATAGCAATTAAACAATGGAAGCCAGACAACGACGATCAAACAATGACAGTCAGACAATGATGGTCAGACAATGACAATCAAGCAACGCTAGTGGCTGATTATAATCGTCGGGTTGAACGTTAAGTAGAGCTCTTAAATTCTTCAGATCATCAAGCTCTCCAAATTCAAGTCTAGGTCACCTTCATGTAAAGAATGAAGGTCTATTTATAATACTTTTAAAGTGGGCATTTTAACAAATTTAGTCATAATTCCATAACACTATCGAATGTCTCATATTGAAACTTTTGATCATAGCCTCAAAATCAAGTGATTTTAGGTTTGTTTGATTTGTCTCATCGAGTTGCTCATTTTGACTATAAGTATGCAAGATTTGGATACAATTTGTTCCTCTAATTAATGCCCAAAAATTTTTTACTATCTTTCAAGTACTTAATCTGGACTCATTTGGAGTCGAATATGATCACCCTAGTTATCATTGGGATCATCTTGTCAAGACGCTCAATTTAACTATGAGTTAGTTGAATTAGACTACGAATGATTCTAAATTTAATTATGAAAATTTCCAATATAAACATTGCATCAAGTTTCGTGCTAATCAAAGTGAATTTTTTTAAGGTATATCAAACCTTATCAAATGCCATTTAGCCCATCATTTTTCCAATAACTCAAGCCACTCATACTAAAAATGTGCTCATCGATTGATCTAACAATACATTGAATCCAACCATTATCTCACATATTAGAACTGTATTATCAGCATATATTAGTAAAGCCGGAAGAAATATATTTGATATAGAATAGGTTGATGTTTCTTGTAAACGCTTCAAAGGGTAAAATTATGTTCTTGCTTCATGCTAAATGAGTTCTTGGAATCCTCTAAGGAAGAAAGAAGCCTCTCAATTTCTGGAAGTATGCAAACCTAAACCTATATACCATTATATTACTTTCAACCACAACGAATGATGAATATTAAACTTATAGAAAGCCAAGACTTAAACCTAATAAATGTAGTCAATCGTTGAAGCCAAATCCTCACAATACAATAAAAAGGAAATAAAATTTAAATCCAAATAAAAAACTAAAATATAGGACTACTACAATACAAGGAGCAATGCCTACACAATAATGGGAACGATAACATTGTAGTGCCATGAATAATGCTGTGAAAATGATTGATAATGTTATAAGCATACAATATCAAAATAGTTCCTTAAACAGTAGCTTGACCAAGTTGTCAAAGAAATCCCCATGAGTCCATGGTATCATCATGATATTCAATAATTAGACTATAAATAAATAGCATCTAGTTTTAGGCACATCATTTATTAAAAAATGATGACAGTGTCAATAGAATACATAGTTGATGAGAAAACACTATGTGCCTATTGCTTATCACTTACTAAAGACAAATATATATAGAGTGTCAACTAATTTTAAAGCCATCATGGAGTGATCAAAGAATTTCCAGTAGGCTTATGACAAAGATAAGCATTTAGTGGTTATGAGATGCTTGAATAGGATATCCAAAGTGAAGTGTCTTGCTGTACACATTTTGCAAATGGCATAATTTTAATCAATGAGATCTTTTTTTAAGAATAAGAGAAAGATAAAACAATGGAAAAAATATTTAGAATATAAATGTCTTAGAATTAATAGAACAAAAAATAGACCATAATTTATAATTTTGATGGGTACGATATTAATAATTATTAGTAAATATTATTCAAAAATAAAGTAATATGTAGTGAAATAGATTTAAATACCTTGGGTTTATTATATAAAGAGGTGAGGGCATAGTTAATGATATAATTTAGAGTTAAATTTGAGTCAGTGGTTAAAACGGAGAATGATCTTAGAAGCATTATGCAATAAGAGAGAATTATGGAGAATTCAAGCTAATGTTATAAAAATATAATTAGGTTGGCAACAAAAAAAAATGACAACAAAGTTGAGCAAGACAAAAATGAGAATGCTAAAATAAATTTGACAAATTATAAAGGACAATTATGGAATTATTATATTAAAGGGGCATAGAAATATCTATTAAAAATAATGTTACTGCAAATTAACTTAAGTGGTTTGAACACGCCCAATGAGGTGTAGAAAATAAGCCAATTGAGTAGAAGAAGTTATGATTGAAGTATTATAAAGGAAAATGGGTAAGGCGGATAGAAGTTGTTCATAAAAATTTTGTGAAAAATAGGTAACACCCTTCTATAGCACTCAACGATAACTAATGAAAAATGAGGATTTATAAAGTCAACTCCAAGTAATTGAGATAAGGCTAATGATGATGATGATATGCTCATAACTTGTCAAATTAATATAAGTAACATGATTCCTCACTTTTTTTAAAATAATTTCCAAGTATACTAGGGATACAACCAAGCCCAAATGACTGAACAACCCAATGCTCAGTTTGTAGCTAAAAAGTAGATAAAGAGCAATATGAAGTCTCTTCCATTTTTTTGCCATTGATAACTAAAACTCAAAACGAAAGCCAGTCATCTATCTGTTTAAATCAACTTTGACCATCATTTTCCCCAAAACCAATAAGTTTTTTTTTTAACCTAAAAACAAAACAGAGAGAATATGGTTATTTGAGAAGTGTTGCTACAGGAATTCAAAAACTATTGCCTTTTGTACAAACAGTTAATCGTGATATGAATATTTATACTGCCAATAAGCATATCAATATTGTTAATTTTTTCAAGTAAAGCATCTGCCAATAGATTGCCCTCACAATATTTAAATAAATTTCTTCCATCCTAATGTCTACGCTATAAACTACTGAGCCATTACCAAAAACAAGTGCATCGTTTCTCATAAAATAAAGTTAAACTAGCGAAACAGCATTAATAATCAAAATATCACTTTCCAAACCATATAAATCATGGCAAGTTACCATTCTCTCTTAAATATAACGATCCACTATCAATTTAAACTACATGCAAGCAGTGTGACTAACATAGAAAGAACACCAAACCAAATTTGACAATCCACAGCCACCTCACAATCATATCTTACGAGCTATGAAAAATAATGAACATTCTGTATCAGGGAATACAAGGAAACATAACCAATTAATTGGGGAAAGTAAGAAAAGGAACGGGAAGAACATAATCAGAATTAGTGGATGAAGTGAATACTTACTTTTTTCAACCTCAGGCAAAACTAAAAAGCTTCTACTGAACCCCAATCTTACAAGTAACACTGCCACCAACTTTCAGAAGAAGGGAAAGGATGCAAGCGGATCAGGATGCTTTAATTAACCCAAATACCATCAGTAGCGTCCAGCAGAGAGGAAATACAGTAAAACCACTGGCAAAACTTCGGAGACAGGCAGAAGCATGAGATCGGCTGCCAGCTGGCATGTGTGGAACCGCAGAAAACGACGGTTAGGGTTAGGAACAAGAACGAGGACGATCTCTTGACCAACGCGATATGATATGAGGGCAAAGCAAATGGTAACATGGGAGGATTGCGGCGACCAGAAGAATGTCGCCGCCGTGGACAGTGGTGTTTTTAGGGTTTAAGAGATTAAGCGGACGAATGGGTCACGTGAGAGGGAAAACTCAAAGATCGAAGACGCCTAACAATTTCAAGAAAGCAAAAAAATATAGGGGATGTTTGTAAAATGGATGTAAGTGGATTTTGGAGCAGTTATTTTGTGCGGATACCAGATGGGAGAATTGTCCGGTTCATTTTTAGAAAAATTATTAGGTGCGGACACCGGATGTAGCTCTAGGTCCGGACTCCACTAGAACGGCGCCACATATTTAGCACGTGTTATGACAACTTCCGCTTGGCCCGACGACCCGACCCGGATTGGACGCGAAAAATTAAAAAAACCTGCCCTTTTTTGACTAATTCCTAGGTAATACTGAGTATTTTTTCGGTAATACCAAGTAATACTGAGTAATTTTTGGTAATACCGAGTAATTTTTGGTAATACTGAGTAATTCCTAGGTAATACCGAGTAATACCTAGGTAATACCGAGTAATACCTAGGTAATACCGAGTAATTCTTCAGTAATACCTAGTAATTCCTAGGTAATACCGAGTAATACCTAGGTAATTCATATGTAATACCGAGTAATTCTTTGGTAATACCGAGTAATACCGGAGTAATTCTTCAGTAATACCGCACGTGCATCATTTGAACTTCTCGGCGAAACGGGTCGCCGGGTCTTCGGGTCGCTACGTGGTGCTATTCTAGTGGAGTCCGGACGTAGAGCTACGTCCGGTGTCCGCACCTAATAATTTTTCTCATTTTTAGGTATCGAGCAGTACGTATCGAGCTAAATGCAGGACGTGACGTATTTTTATTGGAATCTGGTATCCGCACAGAATAAATTTTCTGGATTTTAAGGTTTTGAAAATTTTGATGTTTGGTTGGATGAAAAAGAATAGTAAAATATAATAAATACAGTGTAAAATAATTTAGCACATCTTTTACGTAAAAAGTTCTCATTTAATTTGAGTCAAAATCATTTACGTTGCAAGTAAGTTTGGCCACAATTGGCCGCCACCACACATTGTTCCGGCCACCAGGCCGACCGTCGTCGCTTGCCAACCACTACCCTCATATCCCGCAGATCATCATAATCTTTAAACTTTACACTACATTCATTTATTTAAAATCAAATAAAAAAATTTATTCAATTGAATTTACTTTACACTCATCTAAATAAGTTCATAATTTTTTTTATATTGTATTCTTTTTACACTGTATTTATTTTTTAGCCGATAAAACTATTATTTTTACTTTTGAATTAAGACAGAATCCATATTTGTCTTCATCGTTATCTTTCAAATTTAATTAGAAGTATTATTAGAATTTAATTATAATTATTAATTTTAGTTTTTTTTATTTAGGGGATTTATGTTCCCAATCATAAAAAAATAAAGTAATTTAAAATTATTTTATTTATTTTAAAATTAGTACTTTAATTTAAAATATAATTAATAATTTTAAATACATTTTAATATAATTTATTTCATAACATCATGACATTTTCTCATAAAATTTAAATTTCAATTATTTAAATTAATTAAATTTGAGATGTTATTGACTATTAATTTTAATATATATAATTATATATAGTAACAACTTTACATCACCAGCAGGGTTTAGTCAAAGATTTGTTAGCATGTCGTTAACCACCCAAAAGCTTTGGGTTCAACGAGCATTTTATTATTGTTAATGGGAAAGTTGAAGGGTGTACTATTGGAAAGAATGTTAGGCCATCTAAAATATAAGTTTAAATTATTCATTATTATGAATAATTTTGTTCTCAAATTTATCAATCCCTTTTTATTTTTATTTCTTATTTTTAATGATCATCCAAGCCATTGATGCTAAAATGTATAAATAGTTAAGTAAATTTGACTCTATATGTGTCTCATAATAGATGTATTTGGTTAAATATCTATAGGTTTGAAAGCTATTTTCAAATCGAAATATTTATGCCCCATAAAAATATAAGTCGTAATCCTCTATCGAGAGACACGTGAACTTTTGAACAACTAAGATGCTTGAATGTCCATCTAACTAGTTTCACTTCTCCTGTGATCTCAAAGTTGTTGTGGTTGGTCTGCAGCAGTAAAAGTCTCTATGTTCAAACCATATTTTATTCATGGTTAGTGATCTTATATTTTTGGTTATTCAAATTTGAAAAGCATTCATCACTAACAATTACGGAATATAATAAGAAGGAGAATAAAGGAAAACGTAGGTTTAAAACATGAATAAGGCAGTAACTCATAATAGTAGTTTCGAACCTTATTTGCGCATTAAAATCTAAACCCAAAATTGCATTAAATATCATATTAGATGCTATAACCATGATCAAACAACGTTCAAACCATGTTTGAACCTACAATAAACCATATCCAAACTTAGCATATGTAATAGCCTAATTTTCAGAAATTGCTCTATGGGCTCCACAGTGTCGAGGTTAGTGGCACCCCGGCTTTGTGCCATCAAAAAAATGGACAAAATTGAGGATTAGAGTGTGCGTTGCGGCCCTGGGTAGCTCGGCCCGGTTTGGAGTCTCAGGTGAAAATATTCTGGGAGAATTTAGAAGATTCTATTGGAGCGTAGCGACACTGGGAAGTTAAGCGTCATGGTGCTATATCGGAATGATGGTTTTTAAATATTAAAATATCTAAATCCATTTCATTAACTCATCACCCCAGCCATCCCTCTCTCATTTGCATGCCTTCCCACGGAAGAAAGGAGAACATAAAGAGAGAGAAAGATGAGAGAGAAAGCTCATTCTAAATCATTATTATCTGACAATCCAATTAAGAAAAATGTCATGATCGTTGCAAGTAACATGAATCCTATTTATGCTTTCAGTGGTTTTGATTTCTCAGATTCTATCTCTCCTAAATTTAATTGAAATGCAATATCTCTCATTATAGTGATTTTCCATTGTGATAAACATCGTCATCATGAGCATTTTCACTGGTTGATATTAAAATTTTACTAAGTAATTTTGCTTATATATCATTTTAAATGAATAATATTAATTATAAAATAATCAGAAATAAATGTGCTGCATTTAGACATGGAATACACGATATGCACATATTTACTATTCATTTAGTTTAATTCGCATTTTTGACATACTATATGCATACTAATAAGTATATTGGAAATTAAATTGTTGATTTTTGGTATTAGCTACTATGGTTTATATGATATAAAGTGTGTGTAAAAGCAAGAAATGCTAGCTAAAAAAGACTGACTAATTCAGGTTGGTTGGAGACAAGTTATCCAGTACATGATGGTGAGCTGACGAGCTTTTCTTTAAATAAGATTTATAGTATAATCCTAAGTGATATGAAAAAGAGAGATATAGGAAGACCAATTGATATGATATGATATATCGATGGGCAGAAAGTGATGACTTTTTATATGAAAGACATCGGACTAATGACTTGTGATAAGACTGATTTCTAGAAACATGACTGATATGATTGAAACTAATTCTTACAGGGTTAGCCTACATGACTGATATAGGAAAAATATCATAATTAGATGGAGGTCATATCTTGCTTACATTATTTACATATGCACATGACAATAGTATACATGATAAATTGCATAAGTGATGTAATAACCCAAAAAAATAAAAAAGTGTTAAAATTTTGAATTTATATTTGGACTAAAGTGTAGTGGTGCTATGATCTAAAGCACTAGAAATGACAGTTGTGGGAGCATGACGCTCTGTTTTACAATAATTCTAGATTCAACATGCAACGTTGTGATGCTGAATCTGAGCGTTGTGGTGCTAGGCCACTAACAATATATATATATATATATATATATATATATATATAAAAGCCTAAGCACTAAACCACCCAGTCGAGACTTGATGCGCAAGGAAGAGAGGTTGGGAGGAGAAGAAGAAAGAGAGAGTGAGGAGAGAGAAGGGTGTTTGGGGCATTTTTGTCTGTCAATTTTATTGTATGTAACCCAAATCTCATTTTAGTTTTCAATGATTTTGAGTTTGACGGATT
The DNA here is from genome assembly GCA_019925795.1 of Dendrobium chrysotoxum. Lineage (NCBI taxonomy): Eukaryota > Viridiplantae > Streptophyta > Magnoliopsida > Asparagales > Orchidaceae > Dendrobium > Dendrobium chrysotoxum. The sequence continues at coordinate 71,390,664 of CM034315.1, forward strand.
TATTCTCTCCTAAATCAATAAAATTATATATTTTTTTCCTGATTTACTGCACTTTCATCATGTAACTTGTTGTATATGATAGATACGAATTTTATAGATGTTTTGATTATAATATTATTAAATTTTATCAGATAAATTAGAAGTTATAATTTTTTAAAATTATAGGATATTATATAGATTTTCTTGTCTTTTATAGATTTGAGCATTTTGTTGTATTTTATAAATGATATTGTACAGTGACAATGATTCAATTGATATTAGATAAATGTAATATTTTCATAAGCAAGGAATGTTGGTTGTTAATATTATAAATTAATATGGGATGACTCTTAAAACAGGTGGATGAGCTAACAGGCTTATCTTTAAATATGGTTTATGGTAGGGGTGTAAATAAGTTAAGTATCTGCCTAATCGAGCTAAGCTTGTTTAGTTGTTATTGAGCTCGAGCTCGACACAAGCTCGTTTATTAAGCTCGAGCTCGGGTAGTTAAAAAATTCATATGCTAGAGCTCGACTCGATTGCTCAAGCTCGGCACGATTGTTGAGCTCGATTTCTTAATTTTAAATTAAAATTTTAAATTTTTTTTAAATTTTTATTTTTAATATAAAATTATTAAAATATATTATATAATACTATTTAATTTTATTATTAAATATATTTTAATTTAATCGAGCGGCTCAATGAGATTTTGAGCTGAGCCAGGCTTGAGCTCGAGCTCGAGTATAGGCTCGAGCTCGAACTCGTGGCGAGCTCGAACTCATGGCTCGATAATCTCCACTCGTGAGCTCGTTAATGAATCGAGCTCGAGTCAGCTTGCAAGCTGGCTCGGCTAGCTTCGACCCCAAAATTGTGGTGTGATCCCGGTTGTAGCTTATAATAGATGATCATTTATGCCATCGAGCAGAGGGTGACGACACTTTATTAATTTATTGAAAGCCACCTGTAATGAAAATGATAATGATAATAAAAATGATAATGATATGATATTACAATATGAATGAATAAAAATACCACATAAAAACTGGATGTCCTGCCTTATTGAACTACATACTGATGCATGTATATATTCAGGGGCAGAGCCAGGATTTTGTTCATGTGGGGGCACAAACCATTAAAGTAATTAAAAAATCCTCAACCTTTATCATCCGGGCTTGGGACCGACATTAGCGGTTTAAAAAAAATTTAATCGTTACTTCATGTACATAAATTGAATGAAAACAATATTAATAATTTGATCATAATAACAATATATTTGCTTTTACAGATAAGCAAAGTCCAAAAGAAAGCAATAGCAACATAAATGTGACTTAATACAACTATACAAGGATAAGTGTAGTAAGCCCAGTTAAAATTGAAGAACAAGCCTTTTTTTAAACATTTACTTCATGTACATTGTCGCCAATATAACCTAGTAACCTTTTAAACGTTCTTAAGATCAGAATCGAAAAGAAGTCGAGTTTTCGGTTAGAACCGATTTTAACTCGACTTTTAGAAATCGATCGACAGGAAAATAATCTTTCATTCAATTTGATCAAGATGAACTTAAATTAAAATATAATTGCAATTTGAGATACAGTTAAATTTTTTATCAAGTTGATCAGTTATTTCCATTATTTTTGGCTTTTTACTTCAAAACCAAGTCATGAGCTTGATCAAATTTAAAACAAATAGATGTTCTTCTCAATAAACAATGTCGCATAAGGCATATCTAATATCTTGGTGTAGATTTTCATAAAAAATCAACATCGTTTTTTTGGGCAAATGTAAAAAAAAAAAAAAAACATGCCAAGATCCATAGATTAAAAATTGGGAGGATGAGAAGTTAGAAGTCCATACCAATCCAAAGATGAAGAACCAGGACAAATTTGATTCACAAGATGTCGAGATCTGCTGCCTGTTGGACAAAACAAAGGCGAATAGCCGAATATCCCTACTGGCTGCTGCGCTCGCTCGAACTCGAAAGAGCCAAAGAGGGCGATTGGGCGGCGGCGTTCGGGCTCAGAAGAGGGCGACAGGCATTTGGGCGGCAGCGTTTAGGCTGGACGAAGGCGACTGGGTGGCCGGAGGTGGCTTTCGGAGTTCTGACTTCTCTCTTCCGAGCGGTTGAGTTCCGCACCCACGCGTGGAGTTGGAGAGTTGCAGTGGGATAGGTAGGCAGGTAGGCGAATAGGAGAACAACTATTAGGATGAAAAAAAGATTTTTTTTTTAATTTAAACGCTACTTAATACATCATAAATAATGTTAATTACTTGCTATTTTCAAAGTCAGTGGGGACCTGTGCCCCCAGGGCCCCCACACTGCATCCACCGCTATATATATTAATAGCATAGTAATGTTTGTGCATAAATTTCGTATGAATTGTAGTGGATGTATAATATATAAGATAGATAAGATTGATGAAATTGACAATGATACCTGTATATTTATGATTCATCTATAGACTCACATATAATTTTAATATCGATGAGTTACTTTTTATTGTATGGATTTATTATTCTAGTGGTTTTATTATCCTACTGATATTGATATTGATTATTATTACTGCTTACCAATGCATTTATAGTCTTGCACAGATGTTGATTTACGGATTTAAGTATAATGATTCCTACTTTTCATTATTAATCATATTGAATCGTATAAGTGATAATTGAGCATTGATGATATTGAACACTATTGAGTCTATTGATTGAGATGAACATTCATATTTATTTTTTAGATCTTGTATTGAAATCTTTAGTGAGTTTTTGATTTTTGGTGGGCTTTATAAGCTCATTATGTGCTTTTAATTGACTTCAGGTCAGGTAATGGATTAGGATCAGGTGGAGTGAGATTAGCAGAGGTTTTCAAGCTTTTCTTTAGGTTTTGCTTTGCATTTTCTTTTATTCTTTTATAGTCATGAGCCATTAATATATTATTGTTTGCTTTGATCTTCTAGTTATTGTATACATAATTTTAACAGAATGAATATAATAAAATATTTTGATATATATATATAATTGTTAGATGCTTCAACTGAATACATTGAATTATATTGATGATATATAGAACCTCTGGTGTATTATTAAAAAAATAAATAAATAATTCTTCCAAATTAGATTTTGGGGCATAACAAATTATGGTATCAGAGCAGTTGTAGGAAGAATTGAATTGTAACTAGAGTTAAAGGAATTGATGAAGAATAGGGTAGAAGTTGGGTAATATAGATTTTTCATTTCTTTCTTTAATTGATTAAATTGCATGTATGCATGTTGAATTTGTGTGATTTGATATAATGTGACATGTATATGATACATGATATGATTGATATAGGCAAGTGATATGACTGATGTGATAGATATAAGGGCACATGATTCATATGAACTATATGACATATATGATTCACATTGCATTTAATATTGATATTTTAAGACATATATATGATAAAGTATGGGTGTCAATATTGGACCCGACCCGAACCAGAACCGGGTCGGGTTCGGATCTGGATAATCAACCCGTTTGTAAAATCGGGTCGGGTTGACCTGGAAACCCGGGTTTGACCCGGAATGACCCTGAAAAAAATGAGTTCATGCGCCTGATTTTGCCCGCTCGCGTTCGTCACAGCGCGTCAGCACAGTCGGTCAGTCTGCGTCACATCGAGCTGTCAAGCAAGCCATCGAGTCGCTGCCGCCTGCCGCTGCCGCCACCGAGGTCAGCTTCTCATCGCATCCCACTCGAGGCTTGCTTCCCGCTCAAGTTTCGCATTGCGTCCAGCGTCGTGTTGCGTCCAGCGTCAGTCGTCGGCCACTTCCGCTGGCTTTTGCTGCCGTCGGCCCACTGTAGTTGCCGACCCGCCGCTGCCAGAGTTGTTGTGTCCGTGGGTCAGGTTCGGGTCCAAAAAATTGACCCGTTTGCAAAAATGGGTCAGGTTGACTCGAACCCGAATAGTGCCGGGTCAATTTCAGGTTCGACCCGAACCCGACCCGTGACCCAAAATTGACACCCCAATGATAAAGGCAACTGTACTGATTTTATAAAGCGATAAATAAACTATTTTATAATTGATAGGCATAGGAATGATAGATCCTACTGGTCCTTTACATGGCTACTTATCACTGCTCATAAGATGTATAAGTGCACTAATTGTATTGCTTATATAATATGACATTGTTCATATTGACTGCTACATGCTTTTACGATTACATGTTCATATTGATGTTGATTGAATGATTGCATATATATATATATATATATATATATATATAATTTCCACTATCTTGCATTGATTGCAATTGGAGATTCCAGTAAACTACTAAATCGTTAGCTCACTCCATGGTTTTTTTGTATGTTTTTAGTAAAGGGTAAGTATCCAGTGGAGCGAGACAGATCGAGCTTTCCCATGTTTTCTTTTATTATGTATTTTGATTTATTATTTTGTATTCTGAAGTTTAAAATGATAGACTGATGTATTGTTTGACCTCCTAACTATTGTATATGAATTTTGGGAAATGAATAAAAATAATTGAAATTTAGAGATAGTTTCCACTGTTTTCTATTTATTGAAATAAGATCAGTGGCTCTGGTAGATTAATTAATAAGTAAATAAATAATTCTTCCAAACTATACTCTATTGCATTACAGCATAAAACTTGCTCAATTGTGGTTTGACGATGGTTGAACCATACACTTTTCTGTTGTGCTGCCTAATTTTTATAGAATTAAGTCATTTGAATTGGTTTGTTATATATGCAAATGTTCACTCTAATCATATTTGCAGATATATAATTGTGGATTGGATTGATAAATTTGTTAGATAGTATGATGCTTTTGATCTTCTAAGAAGAGTATAAATTTAGGATTTTACAACATTCAAGATATGAAGATACATTTAGGCACTTTATAATAATATATATCATCATTATTATGATAAATGGGAAGAGACTGACATCATCAGTATGAAGTGGTTGTAACACTCACCTAAGACACTAGACAAAAATTGTAACTTGGATGTATCAAAATTATAGTATGTTGTGCTATGGATGTTGTGATTGTACTATGATTTATTTAAGTTATATTCCATTTTGTTATAGTTATTATGATTGCTCTTTGGTGTGTTATTGTCTGCAATTATAGCTTGTTTAAAGCATGTTTAAATCATTTTTAACAAGGCTCAAACATTATTTGAATAGGGTTCGAACAAGATTTGGATATTGTTCGAATTTTGATCAAACCTTGTGTAAACATGCTACAATTAAAACCTACATGCTTGAATCATCAAGAGTTGCACATAAATAATATACTATTGATATATCTTCAAAAAATTATCTTGATCAGGCACGAATCTCGATGCAAAATCAAGTTGGAAATTTCAAAAATTAAATCAAAGACCATCTACACTCCAATTTCAGCAAACTTACAGTCAAACTAAACGTCTCGAAAATACGAACCCAACGACACCAAATTCGACCCAATCCAAGCTCAAATGGGTCGAAATCATAGACCCGAAGCATATTTGGAAGGTTCAAACCATAATTTGAATTACCAAATGGTCTCCAAACGTGACATTCTTATAGTCGAATCGAGCGACTCAACGAGACGAATCCAACGAGCCCAAGATCACCAAATTCTTATATCATTAAGATATTCAAATGTCCAATAAACAGTCCATGATTAAGGGAGTCAACATTAGCCGCCCATTCATACCACTCCCAATTTACCCTTTATCTTTCTCCTATTTACTGGCTATGCCACTCTAAAAAAACTATAAATAGACCTCTCATTTCTCATGGATGGAGGGAGGAAGGAGGGCCCCAAGCAAGGAAGGAAGAAGAGAACGAAGAGAGCTCCCTTGCCACCAAACTCCTCCTCGACCACCGTCGGGCTTCCACCCGGTAGCCGATCAACGCCGAAGTTTTGCCCGACAGCCGACTGACGCCGGAGTGCTACTTGACCGTCGATTAATGCCGAATTTCTATCTGGCCACCAACTGAAGCCAAAATTTTGCCCGGACACCAACTGACGTCAGACTTCGGACCGTCGCAGAATTTCTACCCGACGGCAAACTTTCGCCCGTCCCTGAATTTCTACCCGAAGCAGGACTTCTGACCAACGCCAGACTTCCACGCATCACCAAATTTTTGTCCAACTTCTACCTGACGCCAAACTTCTGCCCGTCACAGATTTCTACCCGAAGCAGGACTTCTACTGGATGCCAAACTTTCATTAGACTTCTACCCGACGCAGGACTTTTGCCTGCCACCAGATTTCTATCTGATGCTAGACTTCAGCCCGTCCCCAGACTTCTGTCATTCACCAGACTTCCGTCAGACTTCTATTTGACGCCAGACTTCCGTACATTGTTGAACTTTTGCCTGACACTAGACTTCCGCCCATCGCTAGACTTTTGACCTCCGTCACCAGCCGACTATGGTCCTTTCGACCTCCTTCACCGACTATGATCCTTTCGACCTCATTCCCCAGAAAACGATCTTTCTGACCTCCGTCGCTCCCCAACTATGGTATTGTTGACCTAGAAAATATATCAATAGTGATTCTTTCAAGTCTGGTCATGTAATGCAATTTATAAGATGTAGCCAAGGCCTTCCCCCAAGGAAGAGCCTCATCTGTAATTGACTGTAAAAACTAGAGGATTCATTCAAACTGGGCCAGGCCCCATGATTTTTCCCCCTTTTAGGATTTTCCACATAAAAATCTTAGTATCTCTTATGAATGTTGCACCCTCTCTCTTTCAACTATTTATGTGTTGGATCTTCGTATAAAGCTAAGACATTAGTGTTGCAAATCTAATTTTGATGATGACAAACATGTTTCTATTGTATTTTACTTGGCTAACCTATTTCAGGTACAAAAGATCAAGAGCAACTCAAGCCAACTCAAGATCGGGTCCAACTGTGTCTAAATGTACTGTTTTCTTTTCTTGAGTCAATTATAATGTAACTGATCCCCTACCTAAGTAACCTTGCACACACATACTTAGGGGGAGAGCTTGAGTGAATTAGAGTTTCTGTTCAATTTTTATTCAGATCGTCCTGGACGATATTCACATCGTCCTGGACGATCAAGTAAAAACAGAAATCCTAATTAGGGTGACCAAGTTAACTCTGTCTGATTAAACCGATCGTCCTGGACGATCATTACATCGTACGGGACGATAGGCTCAAATTAGAAATTCTCAACCGCCAGATCAAGTTAGGTAAGTTTTATTTTTAGATATTTGGACTAATCGTCCTGGACGATATGTGTATCTTTCTGGACGATCCAGTATAATCATGCCTAAATTAGTCTGGTAACTAAGGAAAGTAATTAATATTTGATTGATACGATCATATCGTCCTGGACGATCGTAGGATCGTCCTGGACGATCATGATCGTCTAGTGTGTTTCAGCTGTACGTCCAGAGCGGTGCTCAGGACGATTTTGCCACTATTTGAACTAATCGTACAGGATGATATCCGTATCGTCCTGGACGATCAAGTCATTTTTAGGTCGTCCAGCACAAGTTTCTCTGGACGACCAGAGCGGTCTTCTGGATGAAATTCCTTAATTTACACTAATCGTCCCGGACGATCGCAGAATCGTACGGGACGATATGAACAATTTTTTCTACTGATCGTCCAGAAGAGGCAGATCGTTCAGGCTGAAACAACTGATTTTGAACTGATCGTACAGGACGATCTATAGATCGTCCTGGACGATCTTGGCCGACCAGTTGAGATTTAGGATAAATTTTTAGCCCTCCTATAAAAGATCTTTTTCTTTCAACAAGAAAAGTCTTTTGTCACTTTCCTTTCTAGAGAAACCCTAGAGAGAGAGAGAGAGGATCTTATGAGGGAGAGTTTGTGAGGGATTCACGAAGGTTGCTCCAAGCAAGGATCAGAGTCGTCTTCTCCGCTCGTCGTCTTTCGTCGTGTTGGTGTTCTTTGTGAGAGGATCATTCGCAAGAAGATCCGGGGTTCTCTGCCCGCTTCAGGAGGAAGTGAAAGGAGTCCAAGGTTCTCTGCCTGCTTTAGGAGGAAGCAAAAGGAGGTTAGGTTCTATGCCTCATCGTGTCGGTGAAAATGAGATTTTTGTACAGGCTTCTCCGCCTTGCTGTGGGAGCAAAAGGAGAGACACTTTGAGTTAGTGCAATACCCGGAGGGGAGGCTTCGAGGAGTGGACATAGGTCAAGTTGACCGAACCACTATAAAAATTTGTTGTGTTCTTTCTGATTACTTTCTGCACTTTAGTTTTCTTTTATTAACTACTTGGGTGAAATCTGTATTTGATCTTTTCGTTTGTGTGTTTTACTTGTTTCCGCTACAAATCATCGAAAAGATTTTTTACCGTTGCTCTAAAATTTTTAAATAACCAATTCACCCCCCCCCCCCTCTTGGTTAGCCTCGGGACTAGTTCATCAGGGCTTAACATCCCTATCGAACTTTCAAGTGGTATCAGAGCGGGATTCATAAAATCTAGTTTTCAAAAACTTTTGAATTTGATCCATGGCTAACTTTGGTAATCATAATACTGCTGAAGGTTATTCAATTACACGACCGTCATTATTTGATAACATACCTTTTGATTTTTGGAAAACTCGCATGTCCACTTTTCTTCAATCAATTGATTATCGTATGTGGATGCTTGTTAAGGATGGATACGAACTACCTTTTAGAATGATTAACAATGTGAAAATTAAACTGCCCTTTACTGACTGGACTTTTGATGATCGTGATTTAGCACAATTGAATGCCAAATGCTTGAACTATTTTTTCTGTGCTTTAAAATCTGAGAATTATATGCGTGTTTCAACTTGTATAACTGGAAAAGTGATTTGGGATAGATTGTGCATCACTTATGAGGGTACAACTGAAGTCAAACAGTCTAGGTTAAACATATTGCTTCATGGCTATGGACTGCTTCGCATGAAACCTACTGAATCTATTTCTGAAATGTATACATGGTTCACTCAAATTATCACCTCTTTGCATGCCTTAGATAGAGAACTTACAAACTATGAAAGAGTGAACAAAATTCTTAGATGTTTACCTTCTTCGTATGATGCTAAGATAACAGCAATCACTGAATCTAAAGATTTGAATACTTACTCTATTGATAGCTTACTTGGATCACTCATTGCCTACAAGCAAGGGGTAAACCAAAGACAGCTTGATGCAGGTGAAAAGAAAAAGGAGAAAACAGTGGCACTGAAGGCCAACGAGAGTGATACTAGTTCTTCCGGGTCTGATAACGATGATGTTGCCTTAATAACTAGGCAATTTAAAAGCTTTCTAAGGAAGAAATAAAAGAACTTTCAGAAGTGGAACAAGGGTAAGTCCAACAAAAATTTTAAAGGTTCATCTGAAACTGTATGTTTTGAATGCAGGAAGCCTGGACATATTAAGGCTGATTGTCCTACACTTAAAGCTCACCCAAGCAAGGAGAAGGGTGAGGAGAAACACAAGTTTAGAAAGGACAATAAGTGAAATTCAGAAGGTGTTCTGGGTAGATTCTGCATCTGACTCCTCTGAGACTGAAGCTGAAGAGGAGGAAACAAATTTGTGTCTAATGACTGATGATCATCCTGGTCAGTCTGACCAAGAAGAGGTATGTGAGCTTACTTACAATCAATTACTTGAAATATCTGAAAGAATTCATACATCGTATAGGAAGCTTAAGAAAACTCATGCTAGCCTGAAACTAGAATTTCTGAATTTACAAAAAGAGCATGAAATTTTAATTAAAGATCATTCTACTGTTGATTGCAATTACATCTCTTTACTTGATGAGTTTGATGAATTGAACAAAAAATATTTTGATCTGACTACTAAGCATGATTTACTGAAAACTACACATGTTGATTTAGAGAAAGCTTTCAAGGAATTAGACAATCTAGCATGTGAAGTGGAGAGTAGCAATGGTTCTTTGAAATTTGAAATTGTAAGTTTAAAGAAAGAAAATAAGTTTTTGAAAGTTAAGATTAGTGCTTTTGAGAAACATGAAACACCTCCTACGTTTGCACAATTTTATACACCTCCACCTTTTGTAGAATCTGGTTCAAAATCATCAAAGCATATTTTATACAAACCTAGGAAGAGGCACTATCACCCACGTAGATTAGTTAACCCTTTTCCTGGTGTTAGATATTTTTTCTGTGGCATGTTAGGACACATTTTTCACACCTGCACTGTTCACCATAGTACACATTAGGTGTGGAGGCCCAAAATGCCTGTTTCACAGTACAGCACACATGCATTTCATTCTTCTTTTCATAAGAAGGAACCCAAACCTGTTTGGGTTCCTAAATCTGACATTTGATGATTTTGTAGGTGTGCTCTCACACAAGACCTCATGAGAGCATGTGGTACCTGGAAAGTGGATGTTCAAGACACATGATTGGAGATGCAAATCAGTTCATTTTGCTGGAGGCCAGGGCTGGAGGCAAGGTTACACTTGGAGATAACACCACCAGAAAGGTGGTAGGTTCAGGTATAATTGGTGATTCAAAGAATTTTATGATTGACAATATTTTACTTGTAGATGGACTGAAACACAACCTGCTGAGTATCAGTCAACTCTGTTACAAAGGATACAACATCAAATTCATGCCCACTTGCTGTATTTTAAGCTTAAATGATAAAGTTGTTTTGCAGGGATAAAGGATCAACAATATCTACAAGCTGGATGTAAGTTACATTAACGCTGAAAATTTAATTTGCTTAAAAACTGCTGCTGATGAGTCTTGGTTGTGGCATAGGAGATTGTGTCATGCCAGTATGAAAACCCTTAGGAGTGTCACCCAAAAGGACTTAGTTAGAGGTGTGCCCAAGCTTAAGTTCACTAAGGACCACCTGTGTGATGCCTGTTAGTTAGAGAAGCAAATCAAGTCATCCTTTCACTCTGTTAAGGACATTAGCACCTCTAAACCTTTAGAAGTCCTTCACATTGACCTTTTTGGACCCATTAGCACTGCCAGCTTAGGGGGAAAAGTCTATGGTTTTGTAATTGTTGATGATTACTCCAGGTTCACTTGGATTAAATTTCTGTCACATAAATCTGAGTCATTTGATGAATTTAAATCCTTCTCCACTTAGATTCAGAGGAAGTTAGGTTGTGAGATCTTGACTATTCATAGTGATCATGGTGGAGAGTTTGAAAATATAAAATTTGGAAGTTTTTGTGAGGAGCAAGGGATTAGTCACAATTTTTCAGCTCCTAGGACCCCTCAGCAGAATGGGGTAGCTGAAAGGAAGAGCAGGACCTTAGTGGAAGCCGCTAGAGCCATGCTTGCTGAGTATTCACTTCCAAAATACTTTTGGGCTGAAGCGGTGAACACTGCCTGTTATGTGCTGAATAGAGTGAATGTAAGATCAAATCTGAACAAAACAACTTATGAGATCATCAAAGGTAAAACTCCAAACCTGTCCCACCTCCATGTCTTTGGCTATAAGGTTTTTATTCTGAACAACGGGAAATCATCCTTAGGAAAGTTTGACCCCAAATTTGATGAAGGAGTGTTCTTAGGTTATTCTAGTGTGGGGAAATCCTTTAGGGTGTTCAATAAGAGGACTTTGGTGGTGGAAGAGACAACTCATGTGGTGTTTGATGAATCTGATCCTAAGGTGACTAGAGTTGAGGAAGAAGAAGAGGTAGAGGAGATTACCCAAGGGGTTGAAAATGCAAATCTAGAGGAAAGGGTAGAACCTTAAACCACACTGCCTAGAGATTGGAGATATTCTTCGAGTCATCCTAAAGAACTGATCTTAGGAGACCCTTCTGAAGGTGTTAGGACTAGGCATGGACTTAAGAAGGAAGTAAACCACTCTGCCTTTATCTCAATGACTGAATCCACCAACATCAATCAAGCCCTTTCAGATGAGTTTTGGATCTTAGCTATGCAAGAAAAATTGAATCAATTTATAAGGAATGATGTTTTGGAGTTAGTAGAAAGACCTAGAAATCAAAGTATAGTAGGAACCAAGTGGGTCTTTAAGAATAAGATGAATGATTTTGGTGTGGTGGTTAGGAATAAGGCAAGATTGGTGGCTAAGGGGTATAATTAGATTGAAAGGATTGATTTCAAGGAGACCTTTTGCCCCTGTAGCTAGATTGGAAGCCATTAGAGTGCTACTAGCCTTTGCCTGTTATAAGGAATTTAAGCTGTTTCAAATGGATGTCAAGAGTGCCTTTTTAAATGGGGTAATAAAAGAGGATATTTTTGTAAAATAACCCCCAGGTTTTGAGAGTTTCCAATATCCAAATCATGTTTACAAATTAAAAAAGGCCTTATATAGATTAAAACATGCACCCAGAGCTTGGTATGAGAGGCTTAGCACATTCCTGTTAGAAAGAGAGTTTGTTAAGGGGAGCGAAGACACCACCCTTTTTCTGAGGAGAATAGGGGATGACTTACTCATTGTCCAGATCTATGTTGATGATATAATTTTTAGATCTTCTGATAAATATTTATGTGATGAATTTTCTAAAATAATGAGTAAGGAGTTTGAGATGAGTATGATGGGAGAATTGTCCTACTTTTTGGGGTTTAGCATAAGGCAAATTGATTATGGAACCTTTCTCAATCAATCTAAATACACTAAGAATATTTTAAAGAAATATGAAATGGAAAAAGCCAAGCCAATCAACACTCCCATGAGCTCCTCTGTTCAGTTAGATAAGGATTCAAGTGGAAAATCTGTTGATCAGAAGAAGTATAGAGGAATAATTGGATCACTACTTTACCTAACTGCTAGCCGACCTAATATCATATTTAGTGTTTGTCTTTGTGTTAGGTTTCACGCTGATCCTAAAGAGTTTCACCTGACTGCTGTTAAGAGAATTCTCAGATATCTTTTAGGAACCCCAAACCTAGAAATCTGGTACCCTAGGCACAGCACCTCTTTTGAGATTATTGAATATTCTGATTCTGACTTTGCAGGGTATAGGGTGGATAGAAAGAGCACTTCTGAAACTTATCAATTCATAGGACAGTCTTTAGTCTCCTAGTCCAGTAGAAAATAGAACTCAGTTTCACTTTTCACTGCTGAAGCTGAGTACATTGCCTTAGGGAGTTGTGTGGCCCAAGTTCTTTGGTTGAAGCAACAAGTCTTGGATTTAGGATTACATGTGGGCACAATTTCTATTCTGTGTGATAATACTAGTGCCATCTGCATCTCTAAGAATCCAATCCAATATTCTAGAACCAAATATATTGATATAAGGCATCACTTCATTAGGGACCATGTTACGAAATGGGACATTGAGCTACATCATGTAGCACCTGAAAATCAGTTGGCTGAAATATTTACTAAACCACTGGCCTTTGACTCGTTCAGCATTTTGAGGATCAAATCAGGAGTGATTGATATAAATGCCTGATTCTGATGACTGCTGATTTCTAATTTTTTTTATTTTTATTCTATTTCTATTAGTTAGCTGCTTGATTTGATTATTTACTTTCAGTTGTTTTTATTTTTTTCTTCTGCTGATTTCTGTGTTAGCCTTGGTGTTAGGTTGATTTAAGTATTTATATTGATGAAAAAAAAATTTATACCTATTTTTATTTACTGGTTCATCTCTTTTATTTACTGTTTTATGCTTTTCAAAATCTGATCACTGCTCGCTACTTCTGATAAACTAGATTTCTGACTGAGAGTTTTACCTTATTTTTATTTGGAAGCTGGTAAGCAGTGATTGACTCCACTGGATCTGTTAAATTTAAGAAACATTGATGATTGTTTCTCTTCCTCTAACTCCTTTACTAGTGTATTATTTCTTTTGGATAAATATCATCTTCAAAATTAAAATATTAGTTTTTGAAATAGAGATTTATTTTATCTTCGTACAGTAATCTACCTCATATGAATAGTATTTTCAAAGTCTTGAGTCATTATTATGATTTTCTAAACCAAGTGATTGTACTTATCATACGACGTATGGCTTTTATTTTGTGAATTACTCTTCCTTATTGTGGAGAGCGTCTCCTATATCTGGAAGGTACTTTTACAGCTGAGATCCTTTAACGAGTTTGAGAGGAAGAAAGCTTACAAAAGATGTGCAGTGCGCCAAACAAATTGAAAAAGAGGCACAAAATGAGCCCAAAGCTGAAAAGATGTGAAATGTCGCCAAACTAAAAGATACACAAAGTGTATCAAAAATTAAAAGATGCGCTAAGCGCTAAATAAATTGAAAAAGAGGCACAAAATGAGCCCAAACCAAGCTTTCTTCCCTTTCAGATCGTTAAATGTCTTAGAAAAATCCGTGCGCCACTTAATATTTTTAAAAGTTTGAGTTTGAAAATCTTGATTTTTGATTTATTACTTTGTAACACTATTATATCAGATATTTTTCTGGAACGAGGCTTGAAAGGATCTCTTTTCGAATCTAATTTATTTTATTCTAAATTAAAATTTTGTTTTAAAAGAGATTTGTATCTATAAGGTGTCCGAGATGGGAGTTATGAAAGTCAATTTTTTCAATTTTTTCTAGATTTCAGCGATGTCAATCGTCTTTTTATTGGTTTTTGGATTTAAAATCAAGGGAAAATTCTGATTTACTGGAGCAGAATGATTCAAAAAAAAAATCATTGGTTTTTGGTGTTCTCGTTTCGAGTTTTATTCACTTTGGTTTTATTTTTTCATTTTACTATTTGTGTTTTAGGGATCCCTGATCTTTCATCTCCATCCTCCATCTTTTTCCTGTTTTCTTCACATCATCCTGGACGATCCACAGATCATCCTAGACGATCTTCTTCATCCTGGACGATCCAACAATCGTCCTGGACGATCAATTCAAATCGTCCCCACTCTGATCATTCTGTTGAGAAACACCAATTATTGGTGATCGTCTTGGACGATCCTTACATCGTCCTGGACGATATGATCCATTTCTTCCTAATCTGATCGAACGGCTGAGAATGCGCCAATTATTGGTCATCATCCTGGACGATCCACCACATCGTTCCGGACGGTCCACGTGTCAGCAGCTGGATGATTCGAATTCGGCCTGTCTGACACACTTATTGCACATCGTCCGGGACGATCCACCTAATCGTCCTGGACGATACTTTTCATCAACGGTCGTCCGGCTTGACTCCTCGGGACGATCGCGTGTGTCTAATCGTCCTGAACGATCTCTGATCGTCCTGGATGATCCGACTGCCTTTTTGACCAATCTTCTTGGCCGTCATAAATGCTCATATCGTCCTGGACGATCTCGCGATCGTACGGGATGATCCGACCGACTTCTATTTAAACAGTCAATTTCTTCAATTTTTTCCACACCTCTCCTTCCACTCTCCCTCACTTGTGCTTTCTAATAGCTGGTGGGAAGCATTCTAGGCAAAAGGGTGCGAGCTCCTCGCGGGGGAATGTTGATCCCCGCTTTCCCAATACAGCCGATCAGGCTGCCTTCGAGCGCTATCTTGAGGTGGGGATCACACAGTCAAAAATAATAAACCCCCGTACCCTTACCTATCCTGTTCTCAATCTTTTTGTGCACACCTCCCTCACTTTCATCCTTACCCTCACATTTTCATTTAGCCTTGAACTTCTTCAAGTCTTCTTTGCCAATCTGCACATTTCTGCTGACTATTCCACCCTCCGCTCCTATGTGAATCAACGTCCAGTAGAACTCATAGCCCAGGACTTTCATAACATCCTTCAACTCTCTGTGACTGGCGATAAAATCCACACTCTTATTACTGACCCTGACTATGATTGGAGTGTCACCATTCGAAATACGAATGCACCCTACCACAACAATGCTTGCACTTCCCTCCTTAAGGATGCATGGACCATTTAGCACGTCATTCGTTCCTCTGTCATCCCAAAGGCTGGGGATCGAATTCACATCACCCTGTTACTATCTCTGACCATATATTACATCTTGGACCACCAGGACTTCAATGCCACTGACCTTCTTATCAGATACATCGAGCACCTCACCACTATTAGGGATCCGGGTCATAGACATCGTCCCAATCTAGCTTTAGGACATATCATTGCATATGCCTTGGAAATCAAATATGACCTGTAGTATCCAGTTCCTCCCAATATCCCTCCTTCCTTCTTCACCAACAATTCATTCCATGTACTCCACAGCACCCGACTACATCCGGAGCCTGCCCCGGTTGCTGAGGAGGAAGAGGAAGAAGCTGTTCCCGTTCCAGCTGCACCTGCTCCCCTTCGCATTACTTCTTTTTTTGACCATCAGGTGCAGCAGTTCGACCAGTGGGAGGCCCGCTTCAATTCCTATGTTGCTGCCCAGGAGCAGCAGCACGCAGAGGATCTGAAGCGCTTTACTGAATATGCTGCTCAGCAGAACAGCAACACGACCAGGACATTGCCTGGATTGGAGCCCACTTCACCGCCATTCACAGTTACTTTACACCACCATAGCCACCTCCTCCTTCTGATCAGGATCCGCCTCCGTTTTAGTTTTGTGTTTTGTAGTTATTTTTTTTTCTGGTTGTACTGTTGTTTCTATTTTTCTGTTTGCCCTCCTCCTTTTTGTGATGTCAAAAGGGGGAGTCAGTTGTATTAGTTTTTGTTCTTGATTTTAGTTATAGTAGTTTTTGTTCTTGTCTTGTATTGCTTACTTCATGTGTAGTTGTGTTTCCTGTACTATTCTGGTTGTTCAATGAAATTTAAAAAAAATTTGTTTTTCGATCTCCTAGTTTTTTTTATTTTTTAAACTACTGCACATATATTTGTCATCATCAAAAAGGAGGAGATTGTTGCAAATCTGGTTTTAATGATGACAAACATATTTCTATTGTATTTTGCTTGGCTAACCCATTTCAGGTACAAAAGATCAAGAGCAACTCAATCCAACTCAAGATCGGGTCCAAGTGTGTCTAAATGTACTGTTTTCCTTTTCTTGAGTCAATTGTAATGTAACTGATCCCCTAGCTAAACCTTGCACACACACACTCAGGAGGAGAGCTTGAGTGAATTAGAGTTTCTGTTCAATTTTTGTTCAGATCGTCCTGGACGATATTCATATCGTCCTGAACGATCAAGTTAAGTCTGTCTGATTAAGTAGATTGTCCTAGACGATCATTAGATCATACGGGATGATAGGCTCAAATCAGAAATTCTCAGATGCCAGATCAAGTTATGCAAGTTTTATTTTTAGATATTTGGACTGATCGTGTATCGTCCGGGACGATCCAGTACAATCATGCCTAAATTAGTCTGGTAATTAAGGAAAGTAATTAATATTTGATTGATACGATCATAGGATCGTCCTGGACGATCATGATCGTCTAGTGTGTTTCAGCTGTACGTCCAGAGCGGTGCTCAGAATGATTTTGCCACTATTTAAACTAATCGTACATGATGATATCCGTATCGTCCTGGACGATCAAGTCATTTTTAGGTCGTCCAGCACAAGTTTCTCTGGACGACCAGAGTGGTCTTCTGGACGAAATTCCTTAATTTATACTAATCATCCCGGACGATCGCAGACCAGGCTGAAATAGCTGATTTTGAACTGATCGTACAGGACGATCTATAGATCGTCCTGGATGATCTTGGCCGACCAGTTAAGATTTAGGGCAAATTTTGAGCCCTCCTATAAAAGATCTTTTTCTTTCAACAAGAAAAATCTTTTGCCACTTTCCTTTCCAGAGAAACCCTAGAGAGAGAGAGGATCTTGTGAGGGGAGTTTGTGAGGGATTCACGAAGGTTGCTCCAAGCAAGGATCAGAGTCGTCTTCTCCGCTCGTCGTCTTTCATCGTGTTGGTATTCTTTGTGAGAGGATCGTTCGCAAGAAGATCCGGGGTTCTCTGCCCACTTCAGTAGGAAGCGAAAGGAGTCTAAGGTTCTCTTCCTGCTTCAGGAGGAAGCGAAAGGAGTCCAAGGTTCTCTGCCTACTTCAGGATGAAGCAAAAGGAGGTTAGGTTCTCTGCCTCACCGTGTCGGTGGAAAGGAGGTTTTTGTACAGGCTTCTCTACCTTGCTGTTGGAGCAAAAGGAGAGATACTTTGAGTTAGTGCAATACCCAGAGGGGAGGCTCCGGGGAGTGGATGTAGGTCAAGTTGACCGAACTACTATAAAAATCTGGTGTGTTCTTTCTGATTACTTTCTGCACTTTAGTTTTCTTTTATTAACTGCTTGGGTGAAATCTGTATATGATCTTTTCATTTGTGTGTTTTACTTGTTTCCGCTGTAAATCATCGAAAAGATTTTTTACCGTTGCTCTCGAATTTTTAAATAACCAATTCACCCTCCCTCTTGGTTAGCCTCGGGACTAGTTCATCAGGGCTTAACATCCCTATCAAACTTTCAGTTAGTCTATATATTTCTCTATCATCACGAATATTCCCGGACGCAACAGTTTGACGCCATCTTTGGGAAAGTGGTTGCTGATTAGGGGGCAATTTTTACTCCAATCTCAAAAGGTCGTTCGTGTTAATGTCCTGTCTTAAGCTATTGCTGCATCAATTTCATGGGAACTAAATGTGGACTGGGGGGCAATCTTGACTACAACCTTGATCAAGAAGATTCCTCCAACTCTTCCAATATTAAAGACAATATCTTAGGATCATAAAGCTTCTAGTAAATGTAACGATGCTTCCACTAAATTTCAAGCTTTATACAATCCCTAGCTAGACTTCTACTCCTTGGGCAAGGTCTTAATCTCGACCTCAAAAAGGTAATAACGGTCTAAAGATAGATCATTCTTCACCTTTGATTCGGGATACAAGTAATGTTCGCCCCCTCCCAATTAAGGCAAAATTGATCCCAGGGGGATTCGATTCGACCTCTTCCATATAGGTTAACTTCATCGAGCAGTACTCTGATATATAACCTTGGATAGGTCATACATCCTTGATGGATTCTCTCGACCTCTTCCATATAAGTTAACATCATCGAGCAATGCTCTGACATACAACCCCGAATAGGTCATACATCCTTGGTGGATTCTCTCAACCTCTTCCATATATGTTAACGTCATCGAGTAGTGTTCTGACATATAACTTCGGAAAGGTTATACATCATTGGTGGATTCTCTTGACCTTTTTTATATAGGTTAACGTCATCAAGCAGTGCTTTGACATGCAATCTCGGATAGGTTATACATTCTTGGTAGATTCTCTCGACCTCTTCCATATAGGTTAATGTCATCGAGCAGTGCTCTGATATACAACCTCAAAAGGGTCATACATCCTTGGTGGATTCTCTCGACTTCTTTCATATAAGTTAACATCATCGAGCAATGCTCTGACATACAACCTCAAAAAGGTCATACATCCTTGGAAGATTCCCTCGACCTCTTCCATATAGGTTAACATCATCGAGCAGTGCTCTGACATACAACCTTGGATAGGTCATACATCCTTGGTGGATTCTCTCAACCTCTTTCACATAAGTTAACGTTATCGAGCAACGCTCTGACACAATCTCGGATAGGTCATACATCCTTAATGGATTCTCTGGACCTCTTCCACAGAGGTCAACATCCTCGAACAATGCTCTGTGTGGACAACATTCTCTTTAGAAAGATTTCATAAAAGTAAGTGGTTGATAAAATCATCACTTATATGAAGACCTTAGCAGGCTAAAAAGCCTCGAAAAGGCATGTGAAACAATATATTAAAGCATGTCTCAAAGATGCATAAACTAGTTTTCTCTTGGGGACAAGTTTATTTCAAATGAAAAACAAGCATCGAGCTCATACAATAATCTCAACTTCATCATTAGAGTTACATATATTTAATAACAGGTTCAAGTATACATTCATTTTGACAAGAATATGAAAGTAAAGTTACACCAGCATCAATCATACAAGTTAACGTCATCAAGCAACAAACAACTTCAAAAAGACCAAATATCCTTGGTGGATTCTATTGACACTGAAGCATCTCCTACAACTTTTTCTTTAAAGAAAAGTTTTAAGCTGATCATCATCAGGCCTCCACTCATTTGACACTATAAGTGTGTCGTCAGACTACTAACATGGCACACTGCTTCGACCCCTTCAATCGGGGATTTCTGATATCCGCACATGTCAGTATGGATGCATATTGCCTTAACAGAATGCAACTAGACCACCGCCATCATCAGCCCTTCATCTGATGTATGTCATCGATCCTTTACTTTATATCATCCATCATCAGCTTCTCGCCGGACCGCTATTAGCAGCACACCCTCCAACTCTCTCCTTTAGCTCTCCACTAGATTGTCGACTGCCACAAAATTTCCTCCTGACCATTGATCGACATTAGACTTCCACTCGATCGTAAATCACCAACGGACTTCCACTCAAATATCATCAAAATTCTTCCCGTCTACTGAGAATCATTGGTTCTCCTCCCGAGTACTATTATGCTAGATCTTCTCAAATCACTCTTGCATACAAGCAGCATTTGATCTTCTTCTGTCAAGGGTTGTCTATTCTCTCATCGTGACTTTTTCTACACAAAAGAGGGGCATTGAAGCTCAATAGGGGATGCCACCTATCTAAAACAATGAAAAGCCTCTAAAGTAAGAAGGAAAGTGGGGAAGAAAAGGAGAGGAATGCCAAAAATTCTAACTTTTACACAAGAGAGGGGCATTGAATTTGTATAGGGGATGCCACCTACAAAAATAGTGAAAAGCCTCAACTGCAAGAAAGTTAGAGGGAGAAAAGAGAAGAGGAGAATGAGCAATTTTCATCCTACCACAAGGGGGTATTTATAGAAAAAAAAAGGGGGGGGGGGGAACGGTTTGAAATTGGAGAGAATTTTACCTCCAAAATTGTTTGAAAATCCTTCTAGAAGCTTTTTCAAAATTTTTGGCCCCATTCTAGAATTTTCGGAATTCTAAAAAAAAAGGTGCCCAAACATATAAATAAATACTAATAATAATAATAATAATGAGCTGGTTACTTTAAATGCCCCTCTAAAGAGGCGGCAGAGCAGCCCACCATAGGGCTTAAAATAATAATAATAATAATAATAATATAGCCGCGCCTCTCAGAACTACGCGCCCCTTAGGGGGCGTGACTCTTCGGTCGGGCCGCTCCACTGGCGGCGGCTGCCAGAGGCTACCTAGCCGGCCGGCCGGTTCGGCTGCTTAAGCTAGTTTGGGCCTGATTTTCGGCCTGGACAGTCCAAATTGGCTATTTTTTGGGTCCCCGGAACCATTTTTTGATGTTCTAGATCTAATTTTGACACTTTTAGAACCTAACGGAGTCTTTATAAGCAATTTTGGGCACTTTGAAATATTTTGGAATGTTAAATCGCATCAAAAAATTCCCCAAAAAGGTATGACAAGTATTTTTTGACTTCTAGAGCTTCAACGTTCGAAAATACGGGGCAACTAATATAACATCAAAAATTTATCTTGATCAGGCACGAATCTCGACGCAAAATCAAGTTGGAAACTTCAAAAATTAAATTGGAGATCATTTAAACTCCAATTTTAGCAACCTTATAGTCGAACTGAACGTCTCAGAAATGCGAACCCAATGACACCAAATTCGACCCAATCCGAGCACAAATGGATCCAAATCAAAGACCCGAAGCACATTTAGAAGGTTCAAACCATAATTTGGATTACCAAACGATCTCCAAACATGACATGCTTATAGTCAAATCGAGCGGCTCGGCGAGACGAATCTAATGAGCCTAAGATCACCTAATTCTAATATCATTAAGATATTCAAATGTCCAATAAACGGTCCGTGATCAAGGGAATCAACATCGGCCGTCCATTCAAACCACTCTATTGAACTGGACCACGCACCGTGGTTTTTTCCCTTTTCAGGGTTTTTCATGTAAAATTTTTGATGTCTCTTATGAATGTTGCACCCTCTCTCTTTCATCTGTTTATGTGTTGGATCTTTGTATAAAAACTAAGACGTTAGTCTATATATTTCTCTACCGCCGCGAATATTTTAGGACGCAACAACTATCATAATACATTATGAAATAGAATCAAATAACATTTACAAATATTTATATAAAACAAAGAACACTCTATCGACTACATGAATTAACAAGACTTACATATATCTAATAGAAGCAAGAATTCATCATAAGAATGGTTAATTAGCAGATTATTATAAACTAAAAATACAAGACATTTACATTAAATACAATACACAAAGCAATGTTTAAATTATGAGAAAGCACTAGTTGGGGTCTACATCAAGTAACCACACATCAAAAGAATTGGAGGTATGTGTTAAAATTTTCTTCATTTTGTAAGTTTGAATGTGATGATCACCCCTCTAAATGCCAAAAAACTCAATGTATAATATAAAGGAGAAAAAATCATTTTTGTTTCTATTAATGAATTAATGGACACATTATCCATCAAGTTTATTTCTCATTTAAATATCATTTTTGTTGCCTTCAGACCAGCCTTCTCAAACATCATTCTATCTGTATGAGTATGTTTAAGTGCACAAGAAGGTGAAGCCATAGAGAACTTGGTTTGAACCATAGTCAAATGAGATTTGAACCTAATTCGAACATGTTTCAAATAAAATTCAAATGAGGTTTGAACCTCATTTGAACAATCGAGACATGTTCATGACATTCAGACCTTGTTCGATGATTTCATTGAATTTGATTCGGCATCTAATGGTCAAATCTTGATTTCAAAACAGACGTTCGATCTTTGTTTGGACAAGGGTCGAATACTGAATATAGTGTTCAAAACTTATTCGTTTTTGAACCTAGGGCCTATTAATGCCTCATTTCTATTATAAAGATGGACCGATTACTATATTTTGATTTTTATAATCAATAAAATATGAACCCTAAACTATGTTCATTTGAATGAGCTCATAGTGAAGCTTTATAATCGGCAAAGAATCACTCAAAGCAAAAGAAAGTCGTTGCTAGCGATGAGGCTTATAAAAGTGATGTTTTAGCAACTATGTTTTTCGAGATGTCGCAATCCCAATAAAAAATCTCTCTTATATTGTCATCTCAAGGGTAATCTGATTTGAAAATAACTTTCGGCTATATTTCTCAAAAAATAAATATAAAAATACTTGACCTATTTCCTATAATAAGATACACATAAAATCAAATTTTGTCAAACTGTGGCTGAAAAAGGAGCCTTTAAAAGCAAAAACAGAAAAGCTTAAACTGCTCAAACAAAATCTAAATTCAAAGTCATTGGAGTTTATAACTATAAAATATATCATCGAATAACATTTATAGAAAGAGAAATGTTTTGAATCAAACACAATCACATTAAAAAAAGAAAAAAGAAACATAGATTGATTAAATCAAAAAGTAAATCAATGGTATAATTTATATCAAACACAGAGAAATTTCCCTTTTCCTATTTTAATAAAGAAGCTTTTCTTGATTTATAACTCTATGATCATCAAACTAAACTATAAAGCAAAATATATGTATATATACAATCAAAATCATCAAAATTCAATAAAATTTCTTAAAATCAATGCACAAAACTCACCTCAAAATGCTCAACGTACGTTCAAATTAAATAAGGACTCATCAAATATCAATTGCTCCCAACTATCCCTCTCTTTTCCTCTTCTGCAATAAGCAATCAAGAAGAAAAATTCAAACTTTGGCCTAAATAAATCCAGAAGAAATGAGATGAAAAGACAGAGAAATAGAGAGAGAGAGAGAGAGAGAGAGAGAGATTGGAACCTCTGAGAGAAAAAGGAAGGAGAGGGGGGGCTTCAAATCAGACGATTTGAAAGGGGAAGGGAAGGGAAGGGAAGGAAGATGGAAGCTCTATCTATTTTTATTTTCTTGCATTTTTAATATGGCGTATTAATGTAATTTTTTAAATTAAATTTGTAACTATTTTGGCTGAAAGGCTGGAAAAGGGTCAAAAAGGGTTGCCAGGTCATATTTTTTTAATATTTATTTTATTTATTTTTTATTTATTTGTGGACCACCTCGAGAAGGTTAAGCGTTGGTCTTTAGAGTCCCTATTGGCTTTCCTTACTTGGCGGATGCTTAGCTGTGACTATGACGCTCATAATGGGACCAAGCCAAATAAATTAGTATAAAAAATAATTTAAAAAAAAAAAGAATTTCTTGTTTTAACATGAGACTTGTTATTTATTTATTTATTTATTTATTTATTATGGTTTTGTATTCTCACAAAGACTTGGATATTAGTTACTGTCTTCTCGGTTGAAAAAATTATTTCAGGATTTGAAGCTTGCGTATGTGATATATGTGTTGAATTTTATATTTATGTCACTAGCCAAACTAGTCTGAAATGGACCAAATGGTCTCCTTTCTTTAGGCTTGCGGTGACCACCTGGCATCATTGCTCTAGCTGTAGCAACCTTTTAATGAAAGTGTCTCGACTATGACATTCAATCATATTATGATTTGTTGGATTTCATGTATTTTGTTTGCTTAGAATTAGTATTTTTACAGTTATTGCAATCTCTTTAAGTCATTGATTCATGAACTATTTGCAACTTTTGATTACCCTCAAAAAGACATATTCTTACAAAAAATAAAGAATTTCATTGCTATTTTTCAATTATCCTATAATTCATTCACAAATATTCTCTAAAAAATATAGCCAATCTAATAGTCAAAATTGTAGTATGTTTGCTCCGCAGAATTTAGGGCAATGAGAGATTTGAAATTGTATATTATGTTCATTGATTATGGGTGTCTCTAATAGCAACCATTCATGAACCCATAGTGGGTCGGTCGAGCTTGCCCCAACCTAGACTGGTTCATTGAGTTAGCCTTGGGTGAAACCGTTCGGTCATCTTCCCAATCAAAGAGAGCATGATATGAAGCATCAAATGTCAAAGCGAATATAGGCTTTAAATTCTAAAGCTCCTTACGTTTGGGAACAAACTAATGAATAAAAAAAGTACTTTTTTGGGAGTTTAAGTAAATTATGATAATACACTACCAAGGGATTGTACCCTCTTATGAGAACTTGATATTCCTAATTCAAAGATTTATTCATGGGCATAAACTCTCATGATTAATTATTCCTTTATTAATGAAGAGAAACCTTTATTAAAGCTAGTAGTGTAGGCTTTCTAATAGATTTATGTTTCAAAAGCTTTCTCAATATTGAAGGTTGAGAGAATAATGATAATATGAATCAAAATCTTAAGAGGCCAATTTTAAGATAACATAGAATAATATAGGGTTTTTAATGTCCATTATATATATTAGACAAACTAAAACCTCAAATTCATGCCATAAAAAAATAGATTAGGCTTTAGGCATAATTGTAATATAATAATAT
Organism: Dendrobium chrysotoxum; assembly: GCA_019925795.1. Lineage (NCBI taxonomy): Eukaryota > Viridiplantae > Streptophyta > Magnoliopsida > Asparagales > Orchidaceae > Dendrobium > Dendrobium chrysotoxum. The sequence continues at coordinate 71,415,848 of CM034315.1, forward strand.
CAATATGTTCATGCTAACCAGTCAACTAGAGAGCACATCTAACATCCTTACTAGCATAAAATTTTTAGTAGGATTTATTTGATGATATTATTATACATTGGCTCATTTGTAAGCTTGGGTCAATTATGTATTTAGCACCCTAACTTAACTTAGTGCAAATGGAGAAATTTGCTTAAAGCAAAAAAGTGAACATTTTTTTATGGATTTTATGCATTTATATTTTTAATATTTTAAGGCATGGTTTGTCACATCCCAAGATCTAGTGGAAGAACGTCTTTTTTATTCTCTTTTTTTATACAATATTCATTCATTTATCAACCAGATTAATACAAATATCCATAGCTAATTAATTGCATTAAAGAAAATCAATAAAATATGAAAAATATAATTCACATTACTATTGTTAATAATTACAATCTACAGAAAGAGTCCAAAATAATATATACAATAGCAACACTGGCTACAAAATACATATACCAAAATTAACATAAAAATTATCCTAGCATCAGTACACAGCCTCAAGCTACATGATCTTTATCTGAAATCATTTAAAATCACATAATGAGCATGAGCAAGTAACCAAAACTCTATCACTGCTTTCAATACAAGACAAAAGAATCAATATATATGTTAGTCAATTTCAATCATCACTTAATATGAGTAATAAAAACCTCAAAAATCAATAATAAAATCAATATGATTAGTGTTGCGGGCTAGAATATACGCGGCGATAGAGTTAAAATACTACGTCTTAGCGTTGTACGGATATCCAGCCCACACACAGAGAACACAAGATTTTTACGTGGAAAACCCTAAAAAGGGGAAAAACCACGGGGCCTGGCCCAGTTGAAATGATTCCACTAGAACTTGAGCAGATTACAGGGGACTGACTCGCCTCTAAGGACGATCAGATTACAAGTATCACCCGGAGGGTGGAACTTAAAGGCTTTTGAAGGCCTAGATTTGTGCTGGCAGAACTTCGGGGTCTCCCGGTGGTCTGGCGGATTTTCGGTCCCTAGGTAGTTGTCGGGCAGAGGTGAGGACGTCAGATGGTGGTCCGGCGGAACTCCGGCGTCAGGCGGTGGTCCGGCGAAGAGAAGGGCCTTAGGTGGTGGTCCGGCGAAGAGCAGGGCCTCAGGTGGTGGTCCGGCGTAGTGCAGGGCCTCAGGTGGTGGTCCGGCAAAGTGCAGGGCCTCAGGTGGTGGTCCGGCGAAGAGCAGGGCCTCAGGTGGTGGTCCGGCGAAGTGCAGGGCCTCAGGTGGTGGTCCGGCGAAGTGCAGGGCCTCATGTGGTGGTCCGGCGAAGAGCAGAGCCTCAGGTGGTGCTCCGGCGAAGAGCAGGGCCTCAGGTGGTGGTCCGGCGAAGTGCAGGGCCTCAGGTGGTGGTCCGACGAAGAGCAGGGCCTCAGGTGGTGGTTCGGCAGAACTCCGGCGTCAGGCGGTGGTCCGGCGAAACTCCGGCGGTGGTCGAGGAGGAGCGAGGGGGCAAGAGCTCTCTCTTTTTCTCCTTAGGATTAGGTGTTTTTTGAAGAGGAGAGGGGGTTTTATTTATAGATTTTCGTGAGTGACATGGCTTGTAAATAGGTGGAAGATCAAGGGTAGTTAGGGAGTTGTTTGAATGGACGGCCGATCTTGAATCCCTTGATCATAGACCTTTTGTTGGACATTTGAAGGTCTTAATGATGTCAGAATTTGGCGACCTTGGGCTCGTTGGATTCCTCTCGTCGAGACGCTCAATTTGAATATAAGCATGTTACATTTGGAGACCGTTTGGTAATCCAAATTATGGTTTGAATCTTCTAACAGCGCTTCAGAATCTTGATTTGGGCCCATTTGGGCTCAGATTGGGTCGAACTTGGTGTCGTTGGGTTTGTATTTCCGAGACGCTCAGTTTGACTATAAGTTTGCTGGAATCGGAGTTCGGATCGTCCCAAAATTAATTTCGGAAGTTTCCACCTTGATTTTGCCTCGAGATTTGTGCCCGATTAAGATAATTTTTTGAGGATGTATCAATTAGTAAAATCAAAAGAGATCTACCAACTATCAAATCACCCAATAAATTATATCAATATTGTATGATATGTTATATCAATATTAATGTCATAATAAGCTATAAGTATGTCAATCAGTTTAATATACTATCAATTAATTTAATGTACTATCAGGTAAATATCTTCATGAGTATAATTATAAAAAGCAAGGCATGACTTTCAGCTTTAATGTGTATTTTCAACATCTTTAGCCCAACTGCTTCTCAGTTGGTCATCATCATATTAATTATCACTTATTTAATTAATCAATTATTATTACAAGTGAGTTTTAATAATCATTAATAGTCGTCACCCTCTACCTGTCAGCATAATTTGGTTAATCAGTTACAGGCTACAATTAGAAATACACCACTAATATTTTATTTAAAGAAAAGCGCATCGGCCAACCCTCCTACATAGGGTATTATATTTTTAGAGCCAACCCATATTCATTATAGTGTTAACAGTCAGTCTTTCTTGCTTACATGCAAATATTATTTTTCTATGCAATATAAGTCAATATCATGTATGATATGCAAAATATATAAATACAAGAAAATTTATCAAAAATTATATCTTTCAATTTAACCGATGAAAATTTAATATGATTGATGACCAACTGAAAAGCAGTTGAGGCAGAGATATTGAAAATACCACATTAAAGCTGAAAGTCATGCCTTGTTTTTTATAATTATACTCATGATAATATTTACTTGATAGTACATTAAATTGATTGAGATACTTATAGCTCATTCTATCATTAATATTGATACAACATAACATAGCATACTGATATGATTCGATGGGCGATTTGATAGTTGATAGATCTCTTTTGGCTTTACTGATCATATTTATTTTATTATTGATTTTTAAAATTTTTATTGCTTATATTAAGTGATGATTGATATTGACTAACATGCATATTGATTCTTTTGTCTTGTATTAAAAATGGTGATAGAGTTTTGGTTACTTGCTGAGTTTTTATACTCATTATATGATTTTAAATGATTTCAGGTGAGGAGCCTGCAGCTTGAGGCTGTGTACTGATGCTTGGATAGTTTTTTATGTCATGTTTAAGGAGTGTTGAATATGTTTTCTCTTATAAGAGATTAGAAAATGAGGGTTGGATGCCTTTGTAATTGAATATTTTGGGAAAGATTTCAAGTTGAATGGCCAAAATCTAAGTTGGGTTGGTTAGCAAAGATCTCGTCAAATTTATATTTGATGTCAAAAAGGACAAAATTAGGGAGCTAAGGGATGATATTGGTGTTAGGGGTTTATTGGGTCATATTTTTGACACAGTCATAAGTTTCCTAACCTATTAAAGAACCTGCGTTATTTTGTACTTATAATGCTTTTTCTCCAAATGAAGAGAGAAAATGGCATCAAAAGTGTTTTGATTTGACTAGAAATGAGCTCAAATCAAGCCTTGGAAGTGTAGTTAAAAACTTTGAGATATAAATTAAAGGAGCAAACAATTTTTGAATCATGGGTGCATATAATCAACTATGGATGCAAATGAACCGAGTCGAGCCAAGAAGGTTCTTAATCATGTTTGAGCTTATTTATTATGAGCTTGTTCGAGCTCGGTTTGAGCTCGATTTGATATTTTATATTTGTGTTCCAGCTTGATTTGTTTAAAATGATAGAAGTTCAAGTTTAGTTTGTGTTCAACTCATATTTTGTCATCTAGTGCTTATCAAGCTTTAAACGAGTGGCTCATATAAAATAATAAATGTGTATCACCTATTGAATATGTGCTCAATTATACATGTTTTGTCTCAATTTGGTAAAGGCAACCTACTAAAATTTTGCATTTAACACATCTTGCATATGCCTGTTAGTATTTTGTATGCATGTGAATGTCTGAATACGTTCTTAAGCGGGCCCTGAAGATCTATGTGATATTTGGTAAACTAAAATATTTCTCGGGGAGCACCACGGCACTGGGGTTATCGGTGCTGCGACACTAAACTCTCTATCTTTTTGCCAAAATAATTCAATGTTATGACGCTTGGGTGGCACTGCAGTGTCATACCATATAGTGCGGAGCGTTGCAGTGCAATAGGGTCGGGCGTCACAGCGCAAAGTTCAGATTTTATAAAAGTATAATTTTCAACCAAAATTTTAATAACCAAAGTCATTTCCTCACTCTTAAGCAACCGACTAGAGAAAGAGTAGGATTTTTAGAGAGAACAAGTTGGATTTGGGCCACTCCGATCTTTTTTTTGTTGTTGGACCAGTTCTGAAAGTTATCCGAATCGAAATAGATTATATTTTACCTATCTCGATTTTTAAAAGTATTAAATTTTTGAAATTTTACTTATTAAATTTATATTTTTTAGTGTAACAACTTGAACAACTTCATACTCACTAAACTTTCATCGTGCCAGTCATTATGGATATTCAAGTATTTTTATAGAAAATTTATATTGGGTAGTTTGAAAAGTGTGGTATTTTATTTAATTAAAAGATAATTCTGACTCCATAAAATAATATTATAGTACAATGAAAGCTTAAAAATAGTATTTTGAACAATATTTGATAATTTGATAAAATTTTGAAACTATAAAAATTCTACTCAATAGTTAAATATGTTACCTATCAATAAAGTATTCTTTAAAATTTTTAAAGTCATTCATTTATATTTATTTTACTGCAATGCATTAATATATGTGTTTATCTGCTTTAAATGCATGACTTTGTGAAGTTCTGATATTCGAAGAAGTTCTGGTGCTAAATGTAAAGGGAGTCATGAAGGTTTGAATTTTTTACTGATATGTGCTAAATATTGAGCGTCATAATGGCCTATATTCTGATATGCTAGGATAGGGAGTCATAAGGGCCTGAATTTTGATATTTGTTCTTGATGAGATGTATAAAGGTCCAAGGAAAATATATTACTTTATGCTATGATATAAGATGTGCTTGTTTATTTACTTTCAGTGCACATTCTTTTTTATTTCAGTTTTATGCAATTAATATTATGCTCAGCACGATAAATTTTTATGAACTGCATTTACATTCAGTTAAATGCATAATAAATAAATTATTAAAAAATTAGATTGATGGGTGCAACCTGCTGATTTGTGTTGGCTCACACATATTCCGCATTTTATTTTTGGTTTGGGAAAAGAGAAAGAGCCGGTTGAGTACATGAGGATTCAAGATTTGATATGTTTGAATCTGTAGAGGATTTTTTAATTTTTGATAGTCATAACTAATTATTTATTTGCTTTATTTTGGTCTGTAACCATGCACTAGAATATATAAATTATTGTAATACATTTTGATGGTATGAAAAGAATAGAAATTGTGGATGAGTATTTTCTTCTGTTCACTGAAAATTAATTAGAAGCTCTATTGTTTGTTTTAAATTTAAAAAATAGAAAAAATATGAAAAGCCCCTAAAATTTTGATCTTAGGTTCGATTAGTCACAAGCCAACACAATATGATATGCTTGGTCTGTGAGGCATATTGGGTTTGGTTGTGACAAAATGAGCTTTATCGAGCTTTTCTTTTGAGATGTTTAATAGCTTAATAAATGAGCCATATCAAGCCTACTAACGAATAATTATTTTGAGCCTTATCAAGCCCATTAATGAATATATACAACAAGCTTTCTCGAGCCCATAATTGAGCCAGCCTATCGAATATTTTTTAGCTTAGGAAAGTAACTTATCGAGCTCAAAAAAATAATACTTTTAATGAACGAGCTTCATAATGAACATTCAAAATAAATAATCTAGCAAATATGAACAAGTACCTCTAATTAATATATGTTATAATGTTTAATTAATTTTTTAAATTTTAATTAAAGATTATCATGTTATTAAATTATAATAAATTTAAATATTCATATAATGTTGCTCATCATTTTTTTAATGAGATTTTATCTAGCTTCATATCAAATATTAATCGAGTTTGTTAACGACCTTGTTCATGAGCTCTATATCAAATATAAATCAAGCTTCTTAACAAGCATATTCAAGAGCTTTAAACGATAATATTTATAAACATAACTAAGTTGAACAAATAGTTATTCAAGCTTGTTTATTTAAACATTAATTATTTAAAAAAATATTCAAGCTTGTTTGATTACTTAATCAAAGGATCATAAATGAGCTATAATCGAGTTGAGCCACAAGTAGCTTGTCGAATAATTGATTCATTTGTTGCCCTATAATAAACTCTGACTCCTAATGTCAACACTAATATTTATACTAAATTTATTGGTCGCTAGTCTCCTCTCATTAAAGGAGAACAATCAAACCATATATAAACAATCTCCCAAAAAAAAACTCCACTATCTTAATACTCCTCCAACTGCAATTTGGAATTCATCATCCACGGTTCATATCTATTATATTATACTAACACACTATAAAATTGCAAGAAAGAGTATCATTTATAATATATGACATAGATTAGTGGAATCATTTCAACTGGGTCAAGTATCATAGCTTTTCCCCTTTTAGGGTTTTCATATAAAAAATCTTGCATCTCCTATGAGCTATTCTTGACTTATCTTATTTATGTTTATGTGAGATCTTCATATGATGCTAAGATGATAAACTCTTTTTTTTTCTATTGTCATAAATTTTTCAAAACCCAAAGGTTTGGCATTATCTATGGAAAATATTTCAACATTCTGCGAATACTTCTCTAATGACTAAAAGGAGCAATGCCCACTATAATAAAGCTTTTTGCTCTAATAGATGATGATGGGAGGCCTTTTTTATGGGATTACTTAATAAAAATTCTCATGAATATTTATTTTGTTAGTTAAAGAAGGTATATGGAGTTTCTAGTGAAAAGATGTGGGGTTGGAGGGTTATGATCAAAAGAATGCCAAGACTAGTCATGTTTGGACTAATTTGTGTTGATTTGCAAAGTTGCTTTAGAGAGAATTTTAAGTGGGGTAAATGGTTAGAAATGATGATGGAGATTATCTTGGGATGTAAACTTATGATCTGAAATGTATGATAAAGTTTGGTGATGTTAAAACATTATAGTGTTATGGAGAACAAAATTGGGTGCATGAGAGCTAAAATTAGGAAGAGGGCTTCCAAGAGGGTTTTGGGTTGAATATTAAGGCTTAAGTTGTGGATAACTAGTCTTAATAGAAGGTCATGATGTAAGGTAAAATGCTAAAGAGATTTAGAAAATGATTTATGATGAGTAATAACAAGTATAAAAGTTAACTAACCACTTCCACCAAGGTTAGTCAAGGTAGGCCATCCGACACTAACAAAAAGGTAATATCTTTCTCCAAAAAATTTTCATCATTCAAAAGCTAAAATTTCTCAATACATATCAACACTATTTATAGAGTTATAATACTACGATCATTCAAAAATAGTAGAAAAATTTTTTGGATAAAAAGGAGTGGGTGTCCAGTAATAAAGGAAGGGGCTAACCACATTGATTCATTCATCTTATCTCCATTAAATAACTAGCCCATACATGTTCCCTAAGATGAAAGATCAAATTTTTTAAATGCTAAATTTGAAATTTAAATATTAAAATTCTAACTTAATTACAAATCATTGAGCTCTTGAAATGGGCCATGATTAGGCTCTTGCTTTAATGCTTTTTTGGGCTCTTGTAATTGGACATTTAATTTCACTCTTTTAATCCAATTTATGTGTTACATCACTAACTCTCAATCTAAGAACTAGTCCCTTAATCAAATATGTCATAATCTAGCTGGTGACCCTAAGTTTATCCTTAAAGCATCGTAGGATGGAGAAATATAAAGCTCAAATCCTTTAGGGGAGGCTAGCTAAGAAAGAATACCATCACAAAATATTTTCCTACCACTAAATCCATACCAAATCAAGGTTAATCAATTTGATGACTTGCATGTAAGGCAACCTCATCATCATGATGAAGTGCCTCCTCCACAACAACCTTAGCAAGATCTTTTTGACACTCCTAATTTAACTCATCCTTCTTATGCTGCCTCGCTGAATCATAATCTTTTGAAGGCTTTGGTGGACTTGATCCAATCTCCCTTATTGAAGCCCCTCATGATGTCATTAGAGACAAAGTTTAACATCTTATTCAAGAAGAATTTTCTTCAATAGATATAAATCATCTTAGTCCTTAATATAATTTTTAATAGTCTTCGTATATGACTGATGAAATTCTCAAACAATCCTCTCAAAACTATCATGTATATTCAATAGTTCCAACAGGAAGATCCCATTATTATAGCAATCTTAATGAAATTGCTCATTTCATCTCATTGGCTCATCTCATTGGGACTTTTAAAATAATTTACATCCCATCAAGATATACTCTTTTATTTGTTACAAGTACCATTTTTAAGTAAGTTCTCTTTTCACAAATAATATTGTATTTTATCTTTCCATCTATAAAGACCCCATGAGGATAAGTAACAAACATGATCTCGAGTCTAAACACCTAAAAGACATGCCTACAAAGAAACCTCGATAGAAACCTAGTATTGATAAGATCCTCATTAGAAAGACTTAATAAGAATAAGCAGTTGATAAGTTGCATTCATCTAAACTCTCATAAATACATAAATCTTAGAAGGTACACATTCTTTCTCAAAACCTTAGAAAGCGAATATCTCAATTCTCAAAATCTTAGAAGATTAAAACCTCAAAATGATTTTTCTACTTATCAAAAAGCCTAAGAAGTCTAAACTCTCATAAGATACAAGTTTTCAACTCTTTTAAATACAAAAGGCATAAGCCCAAGAAGTTACAAATTTTCTACTCTTCTAAAATCAAAACCTCAAAAAGTATATTATTTTCACTCATCATAAAATCTCAAAAAGTATATTATTGTCACTCATCATAAAACCTCAAAGGAGGACTGAAAAGGTAAAAGGTTTTCTTTTCATTTAAAAATCTCGTAAGGTATACGCCTAAGAAGGTATCCTTATTTTTTCTTCTAAAAATTTTAGAAGGCATAAGCCTCAAAATGTATAAATACTTTTTCGTCTAAAAATCTAAGAAAATACAAGCCTAAAAAAAATATTGATTTTATTTCTCTCTAATCTCAAAAGGTACAATCTTTAGAAGGTACATGTTATTTCTCATCTAAAAACTTAAAATGTATAATCCTCAAGAGATAAAAAAACTATCTACTTATTCAAAAAACATAAAAAGTACACGCCTAATATATTATGAAGTTTAATTCATTAAAAGACCTCAGAAGGCATAAGTTTTAGAAGATGCCTGAGCTCAAAGTCTAATAAGGCACCCAAAATTAAAATGCCATAAAAATCACATAGTATTGGACAAACTCCTTTCAATTAAGGGAGTGGAGCTACTATGTTTGAATTGGAGAGAAATATATTTTTTATTCTAATCTCAAAGATTCAACTTTGATATGCTGAATTTCTAATAAGCCTTAAAGATTTACTCTTCCAGGGGCTCAAGTTCATAAAAATATATATAACTCTTATATAAATATTAAGAGTACATCAATTATTAGCATTATTTATAACAACTATATGGTAAACATCAATCAAGCTTATATAGTAATACACGAAGAAATATTTATTCAAGGGATGAACAAATAAGAAGTCTTATTTTAATGTCAGCTTTAGAACTATTGGACCTACGTGATGTCAACACACCCCTCATTACCATCGCTAGAAATTTCGTAAAATCTTCTATAGCCTTCACACCTTCAAACTTTTTAGCTCAGCTTCAAACAAACTAGTGAAGGTAACAAGTGTTACCTACAACCATAATAGATTAGCGACTTGGCGAAGAGATTGCAAACATATTTCAGATCTAATATATCTATTCTGCTAACACTATCATTGCTGAGTCCTCGGCACTCGATGAGAAAAGTGAAAGATTACATTAGATAGTCAACAATCAATAGAAAATCTATCAAACAAATATGACATAAATTTTTTAATACATGACTTTAAAATGAGTGCAATATAAATTACGGGCTTCAAAAATTATTTATATATTATACCATCTCAAAATAAATCCAAACCTTTAAAATCCATCCATATCCAAAATTAAATCAGGATATCCTAGCCCAAATGTTTTTCCATCAAAGAACACAAGATAGAACTACCAAAGGAAGCATGTACAGCATGCTTTATGCCAGAAACTTCTCTCTTCAGTTGTTTCTATTAATGTGCTAAAAAAATCGTTCATTAACTAGTTTGGAATGCAAGAAAAACAACTTTGCATAGGATTTTCTTCCATGATGTAAATTTGAAGATGACAAAAGACAACCATGCTGAAAACTAAAGAAAAATTCTAGAGTTTTCAAGTAAACGGCTTAGGCAACTAGAGGTATGTAGTTTCTGAAGACAACTGCTCAAATTGCAGAAACTGAGTGTTCGTAGCTACAAAGTGTAGGTAAATTAAAGAGAATTACTTTGCTCAGTTTAGCCTAATCTTTCTCGATCGGGTCTGGGAAGACACGTCTAGGTAAATCTGCAAGCTGTGGTCGAAGAACAACATACAATGCTGGTCCCAAAAGAGGAACTAGTGACAATGGAAGAAGCCACAAACCTTTATCTAACCTGTTGCAAGAAAACTATATGAGAGCTCATTCATTGTTAGCTTACAATTAAAAAGAATGAATTGCTAAGGCGCTCTTAGGATCACTTTTATTTTTTTATTTTTTCTTATTATTTATGATTTGACGTGAAATAAAATTCTAGAAGATGGTGGTGAGACGTGCAATGCTTTATGGCGTAGAATGTTGGTCATTAAAAAAGAAGCATACAATTAAGTTAAGTGTTGCATTGATGAGGATGCTTAAGTGGATGAGTGACTTTACTCTTAGAGATAGAATGCGAAACGAGCATATACGTGAAAAGGTTGGAGTAGCTCCAATTGGCTGATAAGATTAGAGAGAGCTGTCTTAGATGGTTTAATCACATAAAACGTCGGCCTTCTCTTGACCTGGATAGGAGAGCAGATGTATTAAATTTGGCCTATGTTAAGATAGGTAAGAGATACACCTAAAAAGAATTGGCTAGAAAATATTAAAAAATTAACTTTTTATTAGATTTAAATAAGAATTTGACTCTTGACAGATACAATAGAGAAAAGGGATTATCTAGCAAACCCCATGTAATGGGATAAAGGTTTGATGATGTTGTTGTTGTACTTATTATTTATGATTTGACATGAAATAAAATAAATTTGATGTTATAATAATTAGTTATGTGATGGTGGCGATAGTCATCAACACGGCAACGACAATGGCCAATGATGGTTCGTGGCACCAGCTAGCAGAGATAATAGTTAAAAAAATGCTCACTGCGTCTAAAAGTTATTTTGAGTGTTTTTAAATATAATTTGATTTATTTTTAAAATAAAATATCAAAAATAAATAAATAACACCCTAAACAAAATGCATTTTTAACACAACAACAAGCCTTCATCCCACTACGTGGGGTCGGCTACATGAATCATTTTTCTCCATTGTGTCCTGCTAAGGGTCAAATTCTTATTTAAATCTAATAAAGAAATGCCATTTTTAATATTTTCTAACAAAGTCTTTTAGGTCTATCTCTACCTTTCTTAATATAAGTCAAATCTAATACATCTACTCTCCTAACCAGGTCATCAAAATGCTTTTTTAAAACAAAAAACAAAAATAAAAACAAAATGACCTCAATATTTCTAGCTCTATTATGGGGATTATGGTGATACAAGTTTTTGCCATTCTTACCATCTCCTAGCAGTCATGTCATTGTAGATCCAAAACGGTGCGAAGGATGAGAGCAGCAAGAAATCAAGGCTCATAACATGAATCTGCAATACCACAAATATAAGCTGCTAGAATAAATCCAAAACAATCCTATATGGAACTAAAGAGGACTTGTAGTCTCGATAGATTTTGATAGAACATTTTGGGGAAATTGTATTTACTAGACAAGCATATCGCATATATGCTACAATATGAAATGGACAGCTTCAAGTGATTTAAAAAGCATACTTACAAATTTACTCTCTCTGAAGTATTGGTAGAATTCCGTCCACACGTCGCCATTAGCTAAGAGAGCATATGCCACCAAGCCTAAGCCTGCAGCAACTACAAACTAAATTGCAATGGAGTTACTTTTGCCCTAGGAACAGAGATCATACTAATCTATATTCTATTTTCTATACGAAGTGCTGTTTCAAAAGTTCTATGCAGAACTGAATAACAAAAAACCATAAAGCTAATACTTTGTTGTTCATGTGAGTCTTGAACTAGCATAATTTAGAGTAGAATTTTAACATAAGTCTAAAGAATATACTTTGTGATGAATTGCAGCAACTCCATCCCTCAATAAGAAAAGCATTAATGTAAAGTTTACCAAGGGGCTTAGTATGAATCTAACAAGTCAGGTGAGCACACGCTAGCCGACATAAGCATGTGTATGAATTTGGATAGACTCGAATTTTCTATTATAATGATTGGGTTGACTTGTTTTTGCTAAAGGCAATTACCATGCATAGATTAAAGGTTCAAGCATAAATAAACTTTACCTACTGAGTTTAAATATCGCTCAAGACAGAAATTCATTTTTGCTTTTGTAATGTATAGTTTCAAGGGTTTCCAGTTTTACCCATGCAGTTATCCTTGATTCCAAGATATTCAAAGGCCATTTTCTAATTTCATCTTCTTCAATAGCCGGTGGTGGTGGCTTCCAAAGAACAAAATATGGGATAAGAGCATATGCACCACCAAAGAAAGAGAGAAGAAGGAACGGCCATACAGGAACCTTGCTGCTTGAGCTGCAAATGCATTGGCGAAATTTAGGGTCCAACCCATTTGTGGCATTCTAATGAAATAAGCTAAGGTCATATTTTATTTACAAAATGAGCAGAAAACAATAGAAAGACAAATCTTTCTTCTGACAGGCAAAAAAAATTTGCCTTAATTTTTTTAAGGCAAATTTTTTTAGGATAAAAAAATCTTATTCGATTCATCTCATCTATTTCACACGAAGCTGATGATGAAACTACCAAGTAATATTCAGTAGGTATTTATTTTAGAATTATAAATGAAATAAAATTCATGTCACCAAATTCCAGAGAAACCACAAAGTATCGTCAAAAGCCATCTTAGTTCTTGTTTCACAAAAATGGTAGTGCTATATCATTATCTTTCATATTTGAAAACAATTATGAATGTTAAGACAAGAACAGAAATTCATCCTAATCTTGTTGGAACAGTGAGGTGAACTCTGACAAATACATCACTTTCTAATGATAAAAAAGCAGAATTGATAAATAAGTAAATAACGTCAAGGATAAAAGCTGTAATACTATATCATTGTAGCGTATGTATAAGAATTCATGCAACAGATGTGTGTTTATATCAAGGATTATAAGACACAGCAGAATCATGGGAGGTTATTTGCTAGTCAGAGGGTGTGGTGGTACGGTTGAGAGAGCTTGGAGTCTGTTTTTATTCTCATGTACCACCCCTCAAGTGGGTAATCCCGGATCAAATCATCTACTTGTCTAGGAGAAATTGAAATTGTGGTGTTGATAGTTACTTTTTGAGTATGTTGGCAACTTGATCTTGGGAGCATATGTGATGCACTTGCAATTCTTTGGAAAGGATGAATTTCCTAATGAAATGATTGTCAATTTCAATGTAATTGATGTAGGTGTAGAATGCTAGGTTATTGGTTAGTGTTAATGCCATCGAGGTGGTGTATCACAAAAAAGATTGGTCACTTGAAAGACTACTATTCTAAAATTGCAAAGCAGATGTCAAAGAGACAATGTTGTTGCCGAGAAAGGAGCAATACCCTGTAAGTCGCTCATCTAGTTTTAGTTGGAGTAAGATTGAAGAGTCAATTCACCTAGTAGGATGGTTAGGCCAAGTGTGATGGTGTCTTTGATATATCGAGTGAGACGCTTGAGTAGTTCGAAGTGAGTATTAAGTGGATTATGCATGTGTTAGCAAAGAAGGTTTGTTGTGAAGCTAATATTCAGTCATGTTATTGTCAAGTATTTCAGCATACCTATGAGTTGCCTATAAGTGAGGGTGCAGGTGTTTGTTGGCAAGGGATTTATGATGGATTTGCATTCGAGCATGAATGCATGATGTAAATTTTGTTTGGAATAATTTTCTTGACCAAGTTAGCATCTGGTGGGTAGTTTACTGACTTGAATACCAATGAATTGGGAGATAGGACCGTGGTTATTCACTTGGAATCAGTTGTGTGGTTTTTGTAGGTGAAGAGAGGGAGTGGTAGGATTGCTCCTATATCATCCACATAGCTGAATATGTACATACTAATATTGGTTTGATGATAAGTGAGGAGAGAGGGATTAAGTGAGCATGTCGTAAAACCTTGCTGAGGCAGGTAGCCGAAAAGAGTGGCTTACCATTCTCGTGGGGATTGTTTTAAACCATAAAGGACCTTCTTTAGGAGATAGACATGGTGAGGACATTGAGGATCGATGAAGCCAACTGAGTTGTTTCATATACACAATTTCATTGAGGTTAACATTTAAGAATGTGTTTGATACATCCAGCTAAGAATGGTCAAATTGTAGGTGGTTGTGATGGTTGGTAAATTATAAATAGTAGGTATTTTTGCAACAGAGCTAAAGGTGTCAGGATAGGCCATACCATGCTCCTATTTATAGCCCTGGGCTGTGATCATCTGAGTTTAGTTCAGTTATTTAGGCCCAAAGGTAGCTGATAATTGATTATTGAGGTAGTAGTGGTACGAGTACCCAAGTCCCTTATTGTTATAATGCTAAAAAATCCTAAGATATGGCACGATGCCACTTTGGGTGAAGTATGGCCTATGAAAAACAAGCTGGGTCAGGTAGTAGTCATGTACTTATATCATGTAAAGTTAGGATATGCTTAGGCTTTAAAGATCCCGTCTGCATTTGCATAACCATGGCGTATGTTTTTAGTGGTTGGGTTACAAGTGGTAGTAACGAGGAACTCAGGAGGATTGTGGGATTATTATTTGATGTCATGGGGGACATTGTGGTTGTAGGGAAAGGTGGTGAAGGCATGGGCATTACAAGAACATTAGGGGATGCTAATTAGTCTGGCGGGGGTGTGGTTAAGGGTGAGAGGTGACGAATTTGACATGAATTTTGTAATGATAGGATGAAGAGGTATTGTAATGTAGGGAACGTGTATTCATCAATGTTGATGTGCTGGGACATAATTATTTTATCAGAGGAGACGTGAAGACAGTTGTAGCCTCTGTGTTTTGTGGAGTATCCAAGAAAAATGCATGAAGCGGAACATGGACCAAGGGATGCAAGAACACCTAAAAATGTGTAGGTGGTTATAGGTGGGTGGCTTGCAATTTAGTAGTTGATAGAGAGACTTATTTTGTATAGTGGGGGAGGGTATGCAGTTAATTAGATAGGTGGTGATGAGTAGAGCCTCAACCCATAATTTCTATGGGAGATGGGCTTCATGTAATAGTGTACGAGTTATCTCAATAAGGTGTCGGTGCTTTCTTTCGGCAAGGCCATTTGGTTTTAGCATATAAGAACAATGTAATTGATGAACAATGTTGATGAGTGTTAAGGTAGGCTTGAAAAGCATGATTGGTGTATTCACCACCTCCATTAAAGTAAAGATTTTTTTTTTAAGTTATGTTTCTCAACCACGTTGTGAGAAGCGAGAAATTTTTCAGGGGTTTCAAATTTTGCATACATAGGAAAAATCTAGCAAACATGAAGAATCATCAATGAAAGACACATAATATGTGTATCCATTAACAAAGAGAATATGTGAAGGTCCCCAAACATCAAAATGAACTAGTTCTAAAATTTTATAATGATAGTTTGAAGACTTCCTGAATGGGAGCTTATGGCTCTTAATGGAATTACATGTTGCAAAAAAGAAAAATAGTAGGTATGTGGTGATGCGACTGTTGTTTAGAGATATTGGAGAGGATCAAGGCACTCAAGTGGCCGAGTCAACTATGCTAGAAGTTGGACAATTTGGGGTTGGTGGATAAGCGAGGAAATTGATGAAGGCAATGTGGAATTGGGTAAAGGCCACTCTAGCAAGGACCCTACAGCAGAACTTGATTGGGCTTGAGATCATACATGAGAAATTTGAGCCCATGAAAGAGACAAAGCAAGCAATGTCAACTGTAAGAGATTGAACAGAGAGTAAGTTGTGCGAGAGCTGCGAAACATGAAAATATTAAGTAGATATAGCTTATGAGTAGGCTTAGGAAGGATGCCTTTGCCAAAATTTATGATAGGAAGGTATGAGCCATTCCCAATTAACAGTTGATTGCTACCTTGATAGAGTGTGACTTATTGGAGATGATGTATGTTGGATGCTAGACGAGACATGGATATGAAATTAAGAAGCCATTGGAAGACAATTTCATCAAGCGTGGTGATGAGAGTCGTGCCAGCAGAGTGGTTGTTGGGTGCATTATAACAAGGTTGCTCGATGCTAGCAATCAAATGTCGAATGCCTGGGTTTGGTAGAGAAGTGACATAGAGGTTGGTTTGTTTTGGATTTGTTGCCCCTAAGTTGTGGTGTGGGATGGGTGTTGCCATAGTCGTTATTTTGGAAGCCTTTATCATGATCGCGAGTGGATTGGGTGGAGCTCCAAACCTAATGTGTTGTAAGAGCTAGAGTAGAGTTGGTGTGGAGTTGATCCATAAGGAAGTCATTGACTATGTTTGCCTCTTTGATGCATAGGAAAGAGTAGAGGTCATCAACGCTTATGGAAGTTAGTTTGGTGTGAATTGCATCTTGAAGGTCTAATATGTGGGGGGAGGGCTGTTGAGGATGTAGAAGATAATGTCTTTGTCGTCAATACATGGATGAAGTTGTCAATAAGACCCTTGACAGCTAAAAGATATTGATTCATGGTTTGATGTTTCATAGTGATGGGGTGGAGCTCATTTTTTAATAGGATGACTCATAAATGATCAGTGACTTGTAGATTGTAATCTTCTAGAGAGACTCATGTGATAGGAACAATCACAAATGATTGGATCATAAAATCTCGAAGGGCATAAATTGGCATAGACCATTATATTTCAGCATGAGAATTAATGGAAGTCAGATTAGTTACACAAATGTTTGTCTTTTAAGCACTTCAAAGAGGGCGGCATTTACCACTCCAAAGGGTAAAAGACAGTTCATTCTATGGGCTTCAATATATATATATATATATATATATATATATATATATATATATATATATATATATAACTTGAATGTATCACATATTTCCACTACTCAACATATATTGAATAAAATTTATTTTATTCTAGCTCTCTATCGAAGGAATTTCTTGGCTTACTAAACTTTTTAATATTGTTTTGAAGACTAAAAAGATGCCAGATGATTGGAGAATGAGTGTGTTAATTCCTATTTTTAAGAATAAAGGTGATGCATAAGATTGTGCAAATTATAAAAGAATTAAGTTAATGTGTCATACTTTAAAACTATGGGAGCGAGTTATGGAGCATAGGTTGCGGCATGATACTAATGTTTCTCAAAATCAATTTGGATTCATGCCGGGTAGATCTATTATGGAAGCCATACATCTATTGAGAGGTTTGATGGAGAAATATAGAGAGAATAAGGAGGATCTTCATATGATATTTATTGATTTAGAGAAAGCATATGATAAAGTACCAAGAGAAGTGCTATGGAGAGTTCTTGAAAAGAAATGAGTTAATAATGCTTATATTCAAATCATTAAAGATATGTATGCAAGAGCTATTACTAGTGTTCAAACACAAGGTGATTTGACCAACTATTTTCCTATTTCGGTTGGATTACATCAAGGATCAACCTTAAGCCCAAATCTTTTTGCTTTAGTCATGGATGTTCTCACTAGACATTCGCAGGAGGATGTACCATGGTGTATGCTTTTTGCTGATGATATTCTTATTGTTGATAAGACTAGAGAGGGAGTTGAAGGTAAACTTGAATTATGGAGGTCAACCTTAGAGTCTAAAGGTTTTCACTTGAGTAGATCTAAAACGGAATATATTGAGTGTAATTTTAGTAGAAATAGACCTAGTGAGGGGATTGTGATTTTGGGCAATCGAATCATTAATAAGAGTACACGTTTTAGATATCTTGGATCTATTATTCAGAGTGATGGTAAAATAGATGGTGATATTATTAGCATAATTCAAGTTGGATGATTAAAGTGGAGGAATGCATCGGGCTTGTTGTGTGATAGAAAAGTCCCCCTCAAACTTAAGGGAAAATTCTATAAGATGGTGGTGAGACCTGCAATGCTTTATGGTGTTGAATGTTGGCCATTAAAAGAGAAGCATAATACTAAGTTAAGTGTTGCAGAGATGAGGATGCTCAGGTGGATGAGTGGCTTTACCCTTGGAGATAGGATACGAAATGAGCATATACGTGATAAGGTTGGAGTAGCTTCAGTGGAAGATAAGATTAGAGAGAGTCGCCTTAGATGGTTTGGTCACATAAAATGACGGCCTTCCGATGACCCGGTTAGAAAAGTAGAGGTATTAAATTTGACTTATGTTAAGAAAGGTAGAGGTAGACCTAAAAAGACTTGGTTAGAAAATATTAAAAATGATCTTTCTTTATTAGATTTAAACGAGAATTTGACTTTTAACAGGACATAATGGAGAAAAATGATTCATGTAGCCGACCCCACTTAGTAGGACAAAGGCTTGTTGTTGTTGTTGTGTTGTCTCTATCGATACCCCTATTTAAAAATCTTATATGTATCATCTCTTACACAAATTTCACTGTTAATTCTTTGCAATCTTGAATTTGTGAGGGTGTTACCATATCTAAGCTATCACATGCGCTAACTATTTATAACAGAATTTACTATACTTAACATTGCTACATTTCTTCTGTGTTCAGGATATTATCCTTTATTACATTCTTCTGTATTATTCTCTTCTATTACTTATATACAGGCACATAAATGTTTGTACTATGAAGATAATTATGCAAAAATATAGTCCTTTTCAATTCTCTCCTTTCTAACAAACATAGATGATCCAAAAGTTTACAAAATTCCAAACGTAACAGAATGCAAATTCAAGACAAAACCTAGGCTTTAGAAATCACCTTCTACCAGTTGGAAGCAACAGCATGCTATAAATCACCGGCCATAATCCCATGATGTTCCACAAAGCCACGAGAACTTCATTCATCTGATAGCCATCATCACCTTTCAGGTACAAGAGCTTCTGAACAAAATACACATCCCTATACTGAAAAGCTAAAGATGTTACAAGCAAGAAAATACAGCAGTTTGACTAGGAAAAAATAACCATAAACTCGCCTGAAAGGAAAACCTGACATAATCCACATAGAGAGACACGTCGGATGCTTTATATCATACTCCATAGTGACTGGTGCGATGGTCTAAAGTTATTTGTTTTTCCAAATTTAATTGCTAAAAAGATTCATAAGTGCAGGAGGTCATTCAGGTAATATTAGCTATATGAAAAGGCCAAGTAATAAAGCTTTCTTCAATAAAGACCTTATAGTAAATGATTCTTTTCAACTGCTCCTTAGTTGAAACTATCAGACAAAACAACAAATCAAAAGAACCAATGAAAACCTAAAAATTACCCGACAACCCAGTGAAAAGATTCATAACTTGTGAATAAATTCGAGAAAAATTCAATTAATATTTTATTATAAAATTGATAAATATACATAATATAAATATTTTATATTTATTATAACATAATAATATTATTATTATTAAATAATAAATTTTAAAGTAATTAAATATTATAATATATGCTAACTAAAATAAAATTTACATATTTATTAAATTTTATTGAATTGGAAAGGACAAAAGGCAGCGCGGCAAACGCCGAAACTCTTCCCTCATCATTTAAAAAAATTCGCTAAATATGTTCACGAACATGCTCGATGTAATTGTTTGTTAGGAGGTTCGATAAAGCTCGTTTGTTAAGCTAATGAACATTTAGAAGTAGAGCTCAGTTATAGCTCGTTAAGGCTTGTTTGTTTAAAGCTCGATAAACACTAAATGAACTGAATATGAACCAAACATGAACACTCATTAATTTAAACGAACCAAACATGAACACAAACAATAAAGCTCGAATCAAACACTAACCAAACTTGAACAAGCTGATAATAAAGGAACTCAAATATGAACACTCACATACTCGACTCGGCTCGGTTCATTTGCAGCCCTAGCTAAAAGCAATAATTTAAGGTATGGAGAACATATGGACAACTCCCAATCTACAAGATTCGGAATCTGAAAGTACCTCAAATGTAATGATTCCTGATTTACTAGCATCATGCTTGAGTTTGTCCTGTATTGAATTACATGTTGCAAATCGATTTGAGAGCAAAGAGGAGTTGAAGCCGATGTTACATTTATATGATATGAAAAAGAACTTTCAATTTAAGGTGAAAAAATTAGATAAAGAAGTATGATACATCAGTTACTCTTTAGAGACATGTTCATGAAGCTTGCAAAGTAAAAAAAATATCAAATTCAAGTATGTTTGAGATAACAAGGCATGCATTGACGCCGGACAAGAAAGGGGGGTCGACGAGATTACTTAGGCATCCGGTGACCACAGCCGAGCATAACTCCAAGAACTCTTTCTTGGAAAGAAACCACCAACTGAAATCAAATTTCAGGATATAGAACAGAGAGTTTCTTGAACTCCACTAAGAACTTTCTTTATTCTTCTCAAAACGAAAAACTATCTCTATACAGGATGGGGCTTAGCATTTATAAGCATCATTCGCTACAGTAATCCAGCGGCTACACATGGCTTATTTTATTTAACAAGAAACTATAAAGTAAACAAAACAGAGTAAAACTAATTAACAGCAACTCCCTCTTTAGCTCCTGTGTCATTCTATCGCGGGAGGAGGAACTTCATGTTATTAGTAAGTTGATAAGTTGGCAACAATAATAAGGTGGGTTTGGTAGGCTAAACCGGTCTGGATAGGTCCACCCGGTGTCATTCTCCCCGTCTAGGAGAGACTTCAAAATAAGCTAGAGTCGATGACAAATGGGATAGCTGACAAACTCAGAATGCGTCTTTATTAGTGCCTTCAAACGACATTCTTCAAGAATTGAATTGAACCCGAAACCAAACTGATCAACCATACAAATATCAGCATCCACAGGGAGTGCCTTCATGAACTTTGTGTCGGAATGCACGAAGGTACCAAGGTGGTTGCAAAGATCTGGTTTGGTCATGCCAATTCCATTATCAATAATGGAAAGCATATTTGTTTCCTTATCATGAATGATATGAATGAATAACTCCAACGGTGCTCTCGTCATCATCATGTACGGGCTTATCAAGACCAAGAACTCTAACAAATTTTGCCTCATCATACATAGGCTTATCAAGATCAAAAACTTCAAAGAACATGTCGTCATCATACTCGTCATACACAGGCTCATCATAGACAGGCAAAGATGATGATTTTGGCAACGAATTTTTAAACTCATTGAATATGGACTTGATCGAGGGTGTGGAGGAAGACTTACGGCGTGACCCTTCAAATATGCCTTCGTAGGAAGAACCCTGATCGTCCAAGTTATCCTCTATGTTATCGATTCGTAAGGATTCGGTCTGAACAGAGAATCTATAAGCCTCCATTGGAACAGATTTACCTTGAGATCGGATGTCAGGAAAGTCCCTGGCAAGGGGGTTCAAGTCTTTCCTTCATTCGAGCCTTGACAATCGCTCTTGGAGTTGGGCAATTTCGCATTGAAGATCTTCAATCACTGCTTCTTCAAGTGGTTGCTACAGAGTCCGGCAATGCCACATCTTGCTCTGCTCTGTCAAGGTAGTTGTTTGAGGCGGAATTTGTGGACGAGATGAATTGTTTGCTTTCTGTGAATTTTTAGGTGGGATGAATGTGGGTTCTAGGATTCCGCCAAGATCAATGTTCGAAACTTTTTTCTCTCATCCAGCCAACAGTGTTGATCAATTAACAAGGGAAGGCGCTAAACTGCAAGAGGATTACCAGGAGGATTCCATCATTTTGTCCCTGACATGTTGTCCTTAAGTGTCTCCCTTCCTGTCCTCTTGACATCGTCTTACTCAGTCAAGAGGGTGTAGAATGCTATCAAGAAGGCTTCCAAGATCTAGAAAGCCAACGATTCCCCGAGAACTCTACCACTCGAAACTATTGGGATACAAAATCGGTCACCAACGTGACTACAGAAGAAAGACAAATTTCTCCAAAAACTGTCTTTCTTCCTAACAACATAAAGTGCACTAGTGAGAACAACGTGACGCCGATGTGGCCGAACAGAGTGCCTGACGCCTGGGCCAAACTCAGGATGACGGCAGTGTGAACGGACTAGTCACTTGGTTCATACTCCTCTCGAACCGCAGACGCGAATGAGGATCTTTCTGAAGGGTAGGACGCTTCCTCGTCGCTCATCGTGCACTCAAGCAACGGCGTCCTCCTTCCTATTCCCGAGCTCCTCTTCTCACCATCGGCATCTTGTCGGCTCTGATACCAAATGACGCCGGACTAGAAAAGGGGGTCGACGAGATTACTTCGATGTCCGGTGATTGCAGCCGAACACAACTCCAAGAACTCTTTCCTGGCACCACCTAAAATCAAATTTCAGGATACAAAACCTAGAGTTTCTTGAACTCTACTAAGAACTTTCTTTATTCTTCTCAAAACCAAAAACTATCTCTATACAGGATGGGGCTTAACATTGATAAGCGTCATTCGCTACAGCAATCCAACGGCTACACAAGGCTTATTTTATTTAACAAGAAGTTGTAAAGTAAACAAAATAGAGTAAAACTAATTAACAGCAACTCCCTCTTTAGCTCCAGCGTCATACATCAAAACACATTTGTATATTGAATATAAGATATAAAGAATACGTGCAAGCTCAATCGTGGCTTATTGGACATATAATCAAATACAAATTCGTAGCATCTAACACTAACATGAAGCTACAGGCAACCATATCAGACATAAAGAAGAACTAGGACATTGATTTGTTCTATGAGAAGGCATGGCGGTTTCGTGAGCACGCTATCATCGATGTGAGAGGATCCCTCAAAGCAATCCTTTTATATCATCTTAACTAATTATGCTACATATAGAAAATTCAGGAGTAATTGTTGATCGTCGGTAAGACAGTTATGGTCATTTCAAATATATATATTTCTTTCAAGGTATTTGGGTTTAAGGGACTGCATGTTGTGCAGTGTTAAGTGTAGATGGAACATTCTTGAATACATGCTATGGAGGAACATTGGTTGTGGTAATGGTGCAACACACCAGTACTTAGAACTATCCATGGCACTTACAATTATTGACTCAAAAAATAATGAGACACAATTGTATTTTATGACTAAGTTGAAGGAGTCAATAGGTATAGTGAAAATTTTGATATTTGTCTATCATAGACACGACAATATCGCCAAAACTTTGTCAACCCTTTTTCTAGAGGCACACCAAGAAGATTGTACTCATCAAGTAAAAATGAACATTATCGCAAAGTTCAAATAGATAGTTATCACTATAAGTATCGCTAAACTTTCAAGGCTTACAAAAGAGTTGAGTTGTTTAGATACTTTAATAAAATACAATTAAAAAACCCAACTATAGTATCTTATCTTGAAAATCAAGTTGGTTTTGAGCAATGGGCTTCTACTTTCTTTCACTGGTATTTTGAAGAGCTTCAACAATGTCACCAAGAGTGCATGCTCTTATCTAATGACTACATTGTTAGAATTTTTAAGGCACCTAATGCAAAAATGGTTTTGCGATAGACACAACATTATAGCAAACACAAAAACTATTTTAGCTCAGGAAATCGAAGAAGCATTAGGGAAACTCTGGAATAAGGTTCAAAGCATGATCTTCTACCTATTAGCCAATTTGAACTGCTTGTCCTTGATTATAACCTTAATAGTGGTGTTGATTTGCATAAAAGGATATGCACATGTAAAACGTTGGATGTTAGACGTCTTATGTATGAAAATGCATTGGTAGCAACTCGAGATCAAAGCATTAATTATTATACTTTCTGTTCAAAGTTATATAAACATATATATATATATATATATATATATATATATATATATATATATATATATATATATATATATATATGAAGCATAATTAGTTGCATTCGCTCAAAACATATATCAAGTTGGAAAAGAAAACACATTGGAGGCTCCAAATGAAATAAAGATAGTTGTCGTATTACCCACATTGGTGAAGCCTAAGAGTAACCCTCCGAAGAAAAATAGAAAGCTTTCAAAGGGGGAGAAAGATCTAGTCCAACATAGATGCAATCTATGTGTAGTTAGAGGCTATAATTGAGTTACTTTTAAGGCTAAGTTCCCACCACCTTCATAATAATTTTCTTGCTTAGATCAACTATAATGCTTGAACTAACACCACTAAATAGTTGTACATTGATATGATAATTGTTATTTTCATGTGGAATGGATATTAGTCGAGAAATCTTGTAGCTAAATTTGTTGCATCATGTATGTTGTAATTGCTCACTATTAAATCTACCATGTTTGATCGTATTCAAACTCTATTCGATTATATTGAACCTATGTTATAGCTGAATTTGATGTGTTATATTTGCTATGATTGCTCTTTGGATCTATTAGGCTATGTCAAACATTAAACAAACCTTATTCGAATATGCTATTCAATCATTTTATACATTTTTCTAACATATCTTATTTAAATATTTTTCAAACCATGTTCGGACTTTTATCAAAAGAAATTTCAATTAGGGTTCAAACAATGTTCAATCATTAATTAAATTTTTATTGAATATAATCACAACACAATGGGATTCATGAAGCCAACCTCACGTAGTGGGATAAAGACTTGATGTTGTTGTACAGTCTCAACATTGATCAAATTTTGTTCGAACATTATTTGAATGTTATTCAAATCCATTTTGGTTGCGGCAACCACAAAAAAGTAGTCTGCAGTTATGAGCGAGGAAAGGCCCAAATGAAACATTTTAGCATATACACCAAGAGATGAAATAGTCGGCATATTTCCCTAATTTTGGACATTATGGTACACATAAAGTCGAATTTTAATAACTAAATAAATACTTATTTATTTATTTATTTACTTATATATATATATATATATATATTAGTAGCACTAACTAAAAATGCATTAAACAAATAACATTAAACTCTTTAAGAGACTATTTAGTAGGAGGATTTAATTTAAATCCTGTCAACCACAAAAAATGTCATATTAATTTCACAATAACTTAAATCCTCTGTTTCTACTTTTTGCCATAAATTCCAAATTTAGTAAAACCGATAATTAGACAAATTAATTGAAGAATCACACAAAAGGGAAGAAAAAGATCGTTACCTTCGCAGCGAGCTCCACTCATGACTTCCTACCCGGCAAGAACAATGTCATCGAAGGAGGCGAAAAAGCTTCTTTAGAGACTCTTTCAACACTCTACTTCCCAAGACACAAAACAAAAGTGGCAACGAAGAAGAAATATGAAGATGTAGAAAACGGCTTTCATTCGAGCAATTGCGACTATTGTGGCGATCTAAGAATTTGGGAATGGATGAGTGGGAATTTAGCATTGGGGTTTTAGGGATAAGATTTTATGTGATTTTTTAAGAGATTTTGGGCAGAAAAAAAAATAATGAACTTTTCAAAATTTGAAATTAATGAACACGGATTAATTAAACCTAGATTTACAGGATTTACTAAATCATACTAGAGTTATATCCTACTGATATCCAAAACAGCACCCAAGAAACTATTATTTTTTACAATCCTCCTCAAGCATGAGAAATTTACAGTCCTAAAAGTTATTTGTCTTCTAAAACACCTACAATAACCAAATTCAACAGTACAGAACCAACTAAGAAATCAATTACAGAAATAGTCCCTGTATATCACGCTTCTCACGATTAGAAAAAAGCACTAGGATCCACAATCTAAAAGAAACTATCCACTCTAGACAATTAAAACCTTACCGGAGTCTGGTCAGGCGAAAGACGGAACACGTAGTACATGAGCCCAGCCCAGAGCCCAAAGAGCAGAACCGAAGTCGTCCAATTGTTTCCACGGCCATCGCCATCTCCGCTCCTCTTCACCTCTTCTCCAACAGGTACTCCCGAATCGCGGGGCTCAGTTGAATCCCTGCAAGCCGGAAACTGAGCTCTAGTTCCAATGAAGTAGATCGAAGGGCGAATGCTGAGCAAGGCTCTTTGATTGAGGGTTTTCGGTAATTGAGTGATGGAGGCTCGATGTAGAGGTGATTTTGGAAGTTCAGAACGGATTCTTGCGTTTCGGTTACTCGAAGAAGAGAGAGACAAAGGAAAATTGCAAGATAAGGCGTGGGGTCTGAAAAAGAGCATGGTGGAGAAGATGGCGAGCAGGAAGCCGCAGCAAGGCGTTACTGCTGGTGACCTTCTAAAATAAAAATATAAACTACATGTTTTGTATTTAATATCTTTAGATTTTTTTTTATGATCTAATTTGGTTTGTATTTGGCTATTTGCATTCATATAAATTAATTGAATGTGTATTTAAATAAATTAATAAATAAATTCAAAAATTAAACGAACATTTATTTTATTATATTAAAAAATAATTTTATTAAATCAAATGAATAAAAAATTCAATAAATTTAAAATAAATATATAATTATTTGATATCAATTAAACAAGCATTAATTAAAAAGAAACTAAATAAATTACTAATAAGCTTTGTTGCAATCATTTTAGCAAATTTGATAATTGAATAAGTAATTTTTTAAAAGTTGATGTAAAAAGCATATTCCTAGAATAAAAGTTTCTTAAAAATAGTGACAAAGCAGTAGCTAAACAAAAATTGAGATTATAGTCTGAAAGATAAAACAATAAAAAAATTGTCTCAAACGAATCTTTTATATTATTCAATTGCAACATTTATGTTAACATACTATTACAACAACAATAACAACATCAAGCCTTTATCCCACTACGTGGGATCGGCTGCATGAATCCTTTTTCTCCATTGTGTCCAATTAAAAGTCAAATTCTCGTTTAAATTTAATAAAAAAAGATCATTTCTAATATTTTCTAAGTCTTTTTAGGTCTACCTCTACCTTTCTACTTTCCTAACCGGGTCATCGGGAGGCCGCCGTTTTATGTGACCAAACCATCTAAGACGACTCTCTCTAATCTTATCTTCCACTGGAGCTACTCCAACCTTTTTACGTATATACTCATTTCATATCCTATCTCTAAGGATAAAGCCACTCATCCACCCGAGCATCCTCATCTCTGCAACACTTAGTGACATAAATTAAAACCAAATGACTGATAGCAATTAATGTCATATTATATATAAAGAATTAGTGGTGTTTTTGCCGCATGAACGTAGGAGGATTGATTCATGAATCCTATAAAATATATTATTTATGATATGCTATGTGATTTATCTTTTAATATTATTTATAATATTATATAGAATGTCCCCTTGCAAACAGATGATGGAACTATATGGTTGTGCTTTGCAAAACAAAACATAAAAAGAATAACTAATGATTTGAATTGAGGATCAAGATTTTGGAGATAAATATAGCATCAATTTCATAAAGAGGAAAGCATACATTAAAGGGGCCGTTTGATTGGAATATTTTAGGATGTAAAACAAAGAAAATGTATGGGTTTTAGAAAGTTTTGTGCTTGGTTGGATGAAAAGCAAATTCAAAGTAAAATAAATGCAGTGTATTACATTCTAGTTTATTTTTGAGATAAACCGTTCTCGCCTAATCTTAAAGGAGAACTATTTACATCGTTTTAAAGCATGCTTGACCACCACCATATCTACCGCCAACCTGCGGCCCATCACTGCCACTGTCGCCGACAGCCGACCACCACCGCTGCTGCCAACCACACTCGGCCACCGTCCACTGTCGTCGGCCACTACCAGCCACCAATAACTGTTGCCGCCCACCCGTCACCGCCCACCAGCTGCCACCCACAGCCACTGGCCAACGCCTGCAGTCATCGCCGCCGGCCGACAACCATCATGGGCACAATTATTTTACACTTTACATTGCATTCATTTTACTTCAAACCAAACAAAAAAAATTAAAGTTTTGTATTCTTTTTACACTCATCCAAACAACTGCAAAATATTCCTTCCACACTGCATTCTTTTTTGAGCCAACCAAAAAGCCCCTAAATTAAAACAAGAGTTTAGGATTCAAAGCCCTTGGTTGTACGGACCACCTCCAATCTTTTGCCATCTAAGACTTCGTTTGGGATGGCTTTCTTCTTATTTTCTAAAATAGCTTTCTAGCACAAAATTTTTTTTTTTAAATTTTTTACTAGAATATCATTTTAAAAAACAGTATGAAAGCTGTCCCAAATGAAGCCTAAGTCTAAAATAATGTGCTCATATATGGCTCTTTGACACATTAACTACAGGATAATTGCGAAGGGGAAGCATGGGAATATCCTACAGTTGGGAGCTTACATGAATCACAACCTCGACATAGCCTCGCTCAGGTAGGGATCTCGAGGGACTACGAAGACTGAAAGCAGCAAGCTGGAAAATGTGGAATGATAGAATTACGGAAATAAAAGATGAGAATTCTGGAAGTAACATAGACTAATAAAAATACACATAATATATTATCATCAAATAAATTATATTTAAAATAATATTAATTAAATAACATATGAAATATCTTCAATCTTAATAAATAAATGAGTTGAATTATACTGAGTTTAATTCATTTAGCATTTGAGTTTTAAAAAAAATTACTATCTTGAATGAATTTGATTGAGCATTAATCAAATTAAGTTTGAGTGATTCACCAAATCTATTAATTCTTTTATAAACCTAAATGTGTAGGGCGATTTTATATTATTTTTTTGCTCCTACTCATCACTGATCTTCAAAAATGTGCTCTATTTTATATTGGACAAATTTGTAAACCAGATCTAATAAATACTTATATTATAAAAAATTTTAAAGAAGGCACAGTCGCCCATTCAATGGATGATTGGCTATTTTTTATAATTTTTGCTAATATCAAGGAGCTAGTCTCCCATTGAATGGACGGCTGTGGCTAGCTCAGTTCTTTCCACCCTTCCCTTCTTCCAGGGAGGTACAGGAAAAGGCTGGTTGATTTTTTAAATAAATTTTATATAAAATAAAATAAAATATAGATGATGATTAAATCGACCTGCTCAATTTCTCGTTCTAGGTGTGTCTCGATTTGTGTGTCATCCACGGCTCGAGCAAGCAAATTTCATCTTCTTGCTTCGTGTGATGACCCGCACAATATGGGTATTCTTTCTATGTGATTTCGACGTTTTGGACACAACGTCAAAGTTCGTTTTAGGAAATAATGTCATTCAAACGATCTCGCACAACATCGCGCTCGTAATCCATCTTTTCGCTCACATTTGCTCATATCGAACACAGGTAGGGGTCCTCATTGGGTATTTTTGACGTCCTGGATGCAACAGCATCGTCCATTTTGTAATTGAATGTCATTTGGACAACTTTGTGCAACATCACGCCTGTCAACTGTCGCTTTCATCATTGTTATTTGATCATCTTGCATGTGAATGGCTCTTATCTAGTGAGTTTGGTGTCTGGAGTGCATCAGTGCAATCCGTATTGCAAATGAACAAAATTCGGATGATTTAGACCATGATCGAGGTGTTTCGATGCTCTTTTCGCACGACCTTATATATGTTAGTCATCCTACACATTGCACTCACTTGCATTGATTGTGGCACTGATACGGAGGTCAACACATTCTTGTAAAACAAATCAATGGCGCATTCTTCTCAAGTATGATATGATCATCTTTGGCTTCTTGTTATGATAAGAGGCTAAGATCGTATCTTTGATCATATATCCAATAAGCCACGGTTGAGCTTGTTGATTGTTCAGATCTAAGTCTCGCTATCTCGAATATACTTAAATTTGATTTTTTTTTTTCTCGCGAGCTTCATGAGCATGTCTTTGAAAAGCAACAAATGTACCATACTTCTTTACTTGATTTCCTCACTTTAAATTGAAAGTTCTTTTATAGTGCATGCATATAACTTAACTTTTAACTCTTCTTTTATCTCAAATAGTTATGCAACTAATATTTCATTAGAAGAAAAACTTAAGCATGATGCGAGTAAATCAACGGTCATTGAATTCGAGGTACATTCAGACACTAAACTGTGTAGATTAGGAGTTATCCATGTAAATCTTAAATTACTATTTTTAGCCCTATGGTACATGAAGAATTAGAAGACTTTAGCCGTTTAATAGTTTCAAGTTTATCACAAATTGGGGCAGATATTTCTAATGGATGCTTAAGTTGTGAATCATCTATTGAATTACTACAATATGCAGCCTGTACGTCCACTATATCACCTATTTATGAATGTGAAATGTCCACATAATCACATACACCAACGAAAGATAGCGAGCTTATTGATCTTGCATCAACCTCATTTGCACAAAGAACTATAGTTGAAATCTTCGTAGTAGTGGTCACATAATATGAGAGCTTGATGGATAAGAAAATCTCATCCAAGAAAAAAAACCAAGATCACCATCCGTAAGTAGCTCGGTTGGAGGAAATGACAATACTTCACCAAAGCAGTACACCACCTCCAATTTCAAATTAAATATTTCTTATCAACATCTAACACTTTGCATATAAGATCAATGAGAATGTTAAAGGAAATATTTCTCTATATATTCATGTGGGCTCCGAAAATTCGGCCCTGGCCTCCACCCGCATGCTTTCTTCGGGGGAGTTTTAACGGATTAAGTTCCGGGGTAAATTTTGGAAGGCAAATGAGTTTGTAAATAAGACACTACCCAGAGATTTCGCCCTTATTTTGCGAGAACATTATAATCTGAGTTCTGGTTTCCTATAGGCGCAAGCCCCTATAGTTAATTACCCCTCCCGATCACGAGAGAGAACTTTCGATTAAGGCTAGTCGTCGATCAGATACGTAGAAGTACATGTAATCTGGCATATAGTAGCAGCATAGGTCTGAAGTTTGGAAATTGAGGAGTTGAATATTTAAAAATGAGAATTTCACCACCTTGCACTTAAAGCGGATGATGGGGGAATGGATGATGAACCCGATCAAGATCCCATGCTTCCGTCGTCCCGGGCCATCGTGGTCCCTGGTCTACTTAGTCAGAGGAGGTAGTCGACCCAACCTGACATAAGGATCCTTGTCGGCAACCATAGGTTGCGTCGTCCAAGGGGACCTTGTAGACCTGGGGTGGGTATTTGCCTAGGGACAAATTTGAATCCACCTTAGCTAACAGAGGGCTTTGTGCCCTATCGATTATATCCTATTGATTCATATCTCAAGGATTTGATGCCACTAAGGACGTATTGGCTCTGGCCATAACCGCTATCACGTGGTGCCATTTGGCGGCAAAACCACTCGGTTTAGAGGGCCCCGGGTCATAACCGTTTATCATGCAGTGCCATTTGGCAGTGAAACTGCCGGTTAGAGGAGACATACCACATCCTTACTGGCATGAGATTGTTTGAGAATAGATCCTAGTGATATTCTCGACCAGGTATTAGCTCTTTGTGAGATCAAGTATTTTTTATATTTGTCCACCTTAGCAAACTGTTGCGAAGGGTGGATGGATTTTGCTTTGAGTGTTCAATGATTGGATTTCAATTTTAAATATTTTAGATTTTGGGATCTTTTTGGATTTTTTTTGGAGTTTTGGATTTTGTGGGAGTTTGGGTTTTTGGGAGGCATTTGAAAGTATTTATGAACCCCTCCGGTTGAGATCTACATTCAACACGGCCATCATCAGGGTGTTTATGGGGTTATTTTCATTTGGGGATTGAACCTTGTCGACTCTATCGAGTTGTCGACAGAGGATTGGGTTTCATAGGCTTTATGCTTTTATTAGTGAATTTTCTTGATTATAGGCTTTGAAGGCCTAATATGAATGTATAAAATAAATATCCCGGTCAATCTCGCGACCGCATATTTATTTAATGGTTCAAGCCGTGTCGACTCCTACCTACCCGCATAGGAGGATCGGGCTCAAACTTGAATTCACTTATTAACCCGCGCAACATCCTTAGACGTCATGTGTGTACCAATAACACGCTTGCCGGGGCCCATACGGGTGTAGTGATTGTGTACCCCCCCCCCTTGTGTACCTATGTGTATACAAATTACGATGCATGTGCGGGGGTACTTTGAGATATTTGTAAACGCCTTCTGTCTGCTTGCATGTATGTTGCGGATCCGGTGGCATAGCATCGTACTATGATCATTTGCCAATTTTGTACAGGTAGGTTGCCAATGCTTGTATTCATTGTAGTTCTTTCATATTTTCTCACAGACGATATGTTGAATATATGACGATCCTCCTACAACTGCTACTACAGCCTGTAGGTGTGTTTGCATTTGCTACATTTTCTTCTGCATCTGCCTTTGCTTAGTTTGTTGAAGCTCTTTTCTGCTTGCTTATGGTTGACACGTTCGGTATACAACGAATATTCCACGACAGCCGTAGGGACTCGTATTTGATGTACCCACTTTATATTTTTACTTGTGAACAATATATTAGATACACAGTAGGGTTTCCTACAGCAGCTCGTAGGAGTTCGTATTTACTATAGTTATCTTCTGTATTTGCACATAGTGGTGTGTTAAGTATACAATGGGTCTTCTACAGAAGCCTGTAGGCATTTATACTTATCGTATATTTGTTACCCTTGCTCGTAAATAGTTTGTTATTTACGTAGCAAATCTACTGCAATAGTCCATGGGTGTTTGACTTTGTTGGACATCTTCTATTTTTGTCCGTGGAAGACTGGTGTATTTGCCTACGACTGAATAGTGTTAACTACAAAGATGACATGTCATTCAATTCATTGCCTATTGAATCCCCCTGCTTGTAGGAGACAAGTGCATTTACTTGCCGCTGCCTTATTGCAAGCTGTATAAGTATCTTAGTAGTCGTCGTAGGCTCCTCGTATCCTTTTTGTAGATGGAATGTTGTGTGTATAGCAGAAATGGAAAATGTAGGATTGGTGATCTACCACTACTTGTAGGGACTTGCATCTGTCATTTATCATTCCCTTGCTTGTAAACAACTTGTTGTTTACACAACAAATCTACTACAACGACCCGTAAGTGTTTGAATTTGTTGTACATCTTCTATCTTTGTCTGTGGTAGATCAGTGTATTTGCCCACAGCTGAATAGTATTAACTGCATGAAAGCTGCATTCTCCTTGAATCAGTCAAAGACTCCATCTCGTTGCATGTTGAATTTCCCTGCCTGTAGGAGGCAGATGCCTTCACTCACCACTGCCTTACTATGGGTTGTATGAGTATCTTTACATTTGTCACGAGCTTCTTGTTAATGTATCTTCTGGACATTGAATTGTCATTGATGACGTAAGCACTGCTGTATTCCTTCATGTTCATTCACCTCACAATTCTATTGCTTGTGTATGAGTCATGTTAAGCATTACAAATATTTCAGCCTCCTTGGGAATAGATTGCAGTTTACATGATGAACTTGCACCTTTGATGTTCTCTTGCAATTGATTGCATATGCCTTCCAATTTTCGCCACTTGAAAACTTATCTTAATTGTTTGCATATGGATACTGATTGCTACTAAAATTATCACATGTTCTCGTGGCCGCTGCAATCCTTTCAAGTCAGACAATTGCATGGAATTTCACTATCACTTGTGAGTGAATTATGCATGCAGGAGTTTGGCATATCGACTTGCAAGTTCATGTAGGCTAAAGATCCTTTGTTGTAACATTAAATAGATTGTTGCAAACAAGTTATACTCATTACAACTCCCTCAAGTATATTCTGTTAGCAAATCATCATCTTGTTTGCAAGTGAACAGTCACCTCCACTGATGGCTCCCTTTTCTGATGTCTTTGAGTTTCTTTATATAGACTTGTAGGCTGATTGTCATGAATATCAATAGTTTCACATTATTTCTGTGTGGGTTAAAAGATCTGCAGTACTTCCTACAATCAAATTGCATGCTCATATTGCTTGTTGATTGTGAGTGAAATATAGGAATTATCTTTATCCACTATCCCCCTTCATTTGCTCTCAAGTGATTTGTATTTGTAGTCGTTTGGCTCATCACAAGTCTTCACACATTCTTGTGTATTTAGTTTGTGTATTTCATCATCTTAGTTTTAGCTCATTGAAGTCCAATAGTTTGCAGGCACAACTTCCTGTTGTTCAATTCAGATTCAAGTTCAAAATAGGTTCAATCTTGAGTTCAATTCATGTTTAAGTTTGCAAGTCCCTGTTGTTTTGTTCCAGTCTTGTTTAAGTCCCCTGTGGTCTAACTTCAAGTCTTTGTTGGTGTTCAAATCATGCAAGTCAAGTTTGAATCAAGTTCTTTGTTCATTTGAGTTTGAATCCAACTAGTTCAAGTCATATTCGTTTATTATTCAAATTGAGTCCAAGTTCTGTCCACTTGATATTCAAATCAAGTTCAAGTTCCATGTCTCATGTAGTTGCATTGAGTTCATTCGAGGTTTGAGTCAAATGCTTGCAAGTTCAAATCTCAAATTCCATTTGATGTTGTACAGCCCGAGTTCAACATACAAGTTCAAGTTCTATGTATTTTTTTTGTTCAAGTTTAGTTTTGAATCTTGTTGTTATTTGTTTCAAATCCACATCCATGTTCAAGTTTACAAGTTCAAATCTGATTTTGAGTTCACTTCATTGTTCAACGTCTAAGTACAAGTCTCCCATCAGTGTGAATTTCGGCAACCTCCCGACGTCTCCGCCGTTTAGGGAAAAACTACAGGAGTCTGGGCCTTCCCACCACGTGCAATAAAGTGCATGTATGGTAGGTGTCCTCAGACACCGCGACCGTAGTCTTCATTCCCACCATGCGCAATAAAGGCGTGTATGGAGTCATTGACGGTACCTGTTTAAAAGACAGTTGGCTTTCCCCCCGCTCGAGAGTACTTATAAGTAACCCCGCCTCGTCGTAGGCGCCGCACCGGGGTCCCATCCCACCACACACAATAAAACGTGTGTATAGGCGGTTTTTCGGTGCGCCGCGAACATCGTAATGGGCCTTTTAGATGATTACCCGCTGTCACGACCCGGCCCGGTTAGCTCGCAAGTGCGAGGCGGGAACAGAAGTCGGACATGAGGAACATAAATATAACTTCACTATTCTCTAATGTCATATCACCAAAGTTATGTAAACAATCTCAAACATGAAGGAAGAGCCACTAAAACTCCAAATAAAATTTTTTCATTTCATTGCATCTATCAATCATATTAACATCAAAACATATAGTTTTCAAACTACAAAAAGTATCCAAAAACTAACCTTTCTTTACAATTCAACAAAAATCCTTCTAACTCAAAACATCAAAAAGACAAAATAACCCAAAAGAAAACCTGCCGCCCGTCGTCTCCCTACGACGGTACGTGAGGGGTGGTCTATCCGTCATTTATCTTTCCCAGATCCTCCTGAAAAAAGTTCCCACATGGGTGAGTCACAACTCAATAGGTAAATGCTTTTTCAATTAAATTTAGGAAACAAGGTAAGAGAAACAACATGTATATCAATGCTTGTATATGAACATTAAACAAATCATAACAATTAAGTAAAATGCCTCCGTGGTTATCCATTAAGCCTCATTCTTTAGTCAAGTTTACAATCCTCCTCTTTACACAATACATAAATTGCTCAATGGATCATAAAATACTCTATATACATATGCCTTTAATGTAATATAAGTATATCGTAAACACCCGTCTCGGAAGTATCTTTGTACTGATCAGGTACATTTCGTTTGGCCAAACCCTTTTCCATTTGGTTCATAAGAACCCCTTTACCAATTGACTCAAAAGAGTCCCTTTACCAATGGCTCAAAGAGCCCCTTTACCAAGATACTTCCACATCAGCATGCACATACATTCATTCTAAAACTATTCATAGAAGACCCTTATCATTTCTTTCATCCTTTCATACATATGATCAAATGTCCTCTACATGCTACTTGGTTAAATGATATCATAAATGAAGAGCTAAGTCATCACATGAAAATGTAATTGTAATGTAAGATGTCTCATGAGCAAAAGAAAACATAAACTAGTTAGTAACCATAGGGTCAAAAGTAACCCAACCCTTTACCACATAAATTCATATAATAACATAAGACATAAAACATATGCATATCAATTAGTGTATAATAAAATATAGCATGAGTTCAATTACAAGGTTTCTAAGCATTAACACAACAATTCAAAGGTCATTAGGGAAAGAAGAAATTCCCTACTAAATTTAACTGTGCCACATTTACCTACCTCAATACAATGCGCTTTGCCGGATAACCTTACGAGCTTTTCCCCTTTTTACACGATCAATATCTAAAAGAAAAATAACATAAATGTAAACATTGCTTGTCTCCACACAAACTTCTCAAAACCCTAAACTAGGAAAACAAGGAACCCACCCATACACTATTTTTAAATCTTCTAATTGAACCCTTTCCCCATTCATACTTAATTTATTTTCTAATTTCTCTAAATTGGGATTTAATAAAAAAATCTTAATGTTTTGGAAATCCCTTTCATGTCTAATGAATCTCCCTTACACTTAAATAATTATTAAAATATCATAAATTTTCGGATTAATTTAAATTAAAACTACAAAAATAGCATTTTGGTGAAAAACCCTAAATTTCACCTCTCAAATCCTCCCTAAGTCTATTTGGAACCATAAAGCTTAAGGGTTTGCATGATTAGGGCAAAGCCCTAATCCTTAAAACTTGAAATTTCCTATCAATATCACATTACCCTCCAATAGAGGCTCTCTTAGGTCATTTAGAAACAATCCTACAAAGAATTTTTAAGATAAATGAAATTTGGAGAAAAACCCTAATTCTTAAAACTTAGGGTTTTCAAGAAAAC
This sequence comes from Dendrobium chrysotoxum, assembly GCA_019925795.1. Taxonomy (NCBI): domain Eukaryota; kingdom Viridiplantae; phylum Streptophyta; class Magnoliopsida; order Asparagales; family Orchidaceae; genus Dendrobium; species Dendrobium chrysotoxum. The sequence goes on from CM034315.1 coordinate 71,452,797, forward strand.
TTTTCATTTCCATGCATAAAAACACCTCCTAAGTCTTCCCTATCATTATCTTAAAGAAATCTTGAATTTCCTCAAAACCCTAGTTTTCTTTTCTTAAGAAAACTCAATGAATAGAGAGGGAAACTCTTGCAAAGATCTTACCTTAGCCTTCTCTTAGCTTTCCTTTCAAATCTCCCTTGCAAACGCCGCCGGAAACCGCCCCTACGATCGCCGTCGCCCCCTTGCCGTGCGCTCCGCCTCCCTCTCCCTTTCTCCGCTCGGTTTGGGCCGCACGGAACATATGGGGACCGAAATATTTCGGTCCCCTAATAAGAGTGGGATGTCCTCATTTAATTCCTAAAGTCCTATTTGCCCTCACTTAAACTTCCCTCTATTCATGTGACATCAAGGGCAAAGTTGTCCTATTAAGTTTTCCGGAAATTTTAACTCTCAAAATATCTAAAATCCAATATGGGTTCTATACATCATTTTGTTCAGAATTTTGCGCCCTATTTTATAAAATTATTTGCGTCGAATTCCGACGACTTCGAAATTTTTCACTTAAAGTTCGTCGCGACGCATCGAAAAGCGTGCGAAGCCTAAAATGCATATTTGGCGGGTTTTACAATTCTCCCTCCCTAAAAAAAATTTCGTCCTCGAAATTTAGAAACAAGTATTAAGGAATCATACCTTAGTTAAACAGGTGTGGGTAGCTTTCTCTCATCTCGGATTCCTTCTCCCAAGTGGCATCCCTTTCCGATCCGTGCCTCCATAGAACTTTAACATAAGGAATCTCTCTATTTCGGAGCTGCTTAACATCAAAATCTATGATTTTCTCTGGTTCATCAACAAAAGTCAGATCTGGTTGAATGTCTACTGATTCAGCACTAATCTTTTGAGTTTCATCTGCTATGTACTTCCTCAAAGAAGAAATGTGGAATACATTATGTACTCCACTCATGTGAGACGGCAAGATCAATTTGTAAGCCACACTTCCAACTCTTTCTGCTATTTCAAAAGGACCAACATACCTTGGACTTAACTTTCCAACCTTGCCAAATCTCTTCACACCTTTCATAGGGCTGACCTTAAGAAATACAAATTCTCCAACATCAAACTCAACTGATCTATGCTTGGCATCATAGTACTTCTTCTGTCTGTCTTGCACAGCTTTTAATCTGTCACGGATCAGCTTAATCTTTTCAGTAGCATCATCTACTAAATCAGCTCCAATAATCTTTCTTTCTCCTGTTTCAGCCCAACATAAAGGAGTTCGACATTTCCTTCCATACAAGGCTTCATAAGGTGCCATCCCTATACTTGCTTGGAAACTGTTGTTATAAGCAAACTCAATCAATGGTATGTGTGTCTCCCATTTTCCACCAAAGTCTAGTACACATAATCTGAGTAAATCCTCTAAGGTCTGAATAGTCCTTTCTGATTGACCATCTGTTTGAGGGTGAAAGGCTGTACTGAAAGTAAGTCTGGTGCCCATTGCCTCTTGAACTTTCCTCCACAATCTAGAGGTGAATCTCCCATCCCTATCTGACACAATGGATCTGGGTACACCGTGAAGTCTGACAATCTCATTAACATACACACTTGCCAACTTCTCAACAGCATCAGATTGTTTGATAGGTAGAAAATGTGCTGATTTGGTCAACCTATCTATTATTACCCATAAAGCATCATGACCACTTCTGGACCTGGGCAAACCAACTACAAAGTCCATTGCTATGTCTTCCCATTTCCATTCTGGTATAGGTAAAGGTTGCAATAAACCTCCTGGCTTCTGATGTTCTATCTTAACCATTTGGCAAACAGTGCACTTAGCCACCATTTCTGCTACATTCCTCTTCATTCCAGGCCACCAAAAGTATTCCTTCAAATCTTGATACATCTTGCTACTACCTGGGTGTATGGTGTAACCTGAATAGTGAGCTTCTCGAAGAATATCCTTCCTTAAGTCTCCAACATCAGGGACACAAATTCTGCCTCTATACCGTAGTAGATTATCCTCATCAAGCTCATATTCTTCTACATGACCTGCCTTCACCATATTCAAGATTTTCTCAAATTCTGCCTCTTGTGGCAAAGCTTCCCTTATCTTGTCTTTCAATGTTGACTGAATAATCATCTGATTCAAAACCATAAACTCTGCATCATTGGGCTGAACTATTGAAATTTCTAACTTCTCCAAATCTCTTATCAACTCATGCTGTTGTGAAATCATCCAACTAGCACTACAAGAAGTCTTCCTGCTTAAGGCATCAGCTACTACATTGGCTTTACCTGGATGATATTGGATATCCAAATCATAATCTTTAATAAGCTCCAACCATCTTCTCTGCCTCAAATTCAACTCTTTCTGTGTGAAGATGTATTTTAAACTTTGGTGATCAGTAAACACTTCACACTTCACCCCATACAAGTAGTGTCTCCATATCTTCAAGGCAAAGACTACTGCAGCTAATTCCAGGTCATGGGTTGGATAGTTTCTTTCATGGTTCTTCAGTTGCCTAGAGGCATAAGCAACAACCCTCCCATTTTGCATCAGTACACAACCCAGTCCTTTATGTGAGGCATCACTATAAAGCTGAAAGCCATCTGTCCCCGAAGGAATGGTAAGCACTGGAGCAGTCATCAAGCATTGCTTCAGTCTCTGAAAAGCCTCTTCACACTTATCTGACCATTCAAATTTCACTGCCTTTTGGGTCAACCTGGATAATGGCATTGCTAACCGAGAAAATCCCTCCACAAATCTTCTGTAGTAACCAGCTAAACCCAAAAAGCTCCTGATCTCCGTCACAGTAGTGGGTCGTGGCCAATCTGCTATAGCTTGTATCTTATGCTGATCCACTGAAATCTCTCCATTACTGATTACATGTCCCAAAAAGTTCACACTCCTTAACCAAAATTCACATTTGGAGAACTTAGCATACAATTCGTTCCCTTTTAAAGTATGCAACACCGCCCTTAAATGATTTGCATGAAGTGCTTCATTAAAGGAGTACACCAAAATGTCATCAATGAACACTATCACAAATAGGTCTAAGAATGGCTTAAAGACCCTATTCATGAGGTCCATAAACACAGCAGGTGCATTTGTAAGTCCGAATGGCATCACCACAAACTCATAATGCCCATATCTAGTATTGAATGCTGTCTTTGGTATGTCTTCCTCTCTAACCTTAAGCTGATAGTATCCTGATCTCAAATCAATCTTGGAAAACACAGAGGCACCTTCCAATTGATCAAACAGGTCATCAATCCTTGGAAGAGGATATTTGTTCTTCACAGTCAGCTTGTTCAATTCTCTGTAATCTATACAGAGTCTGAAACTCCCATCCTTCTTTTTCACAAAAAGCACAGGAGCACCCCAAGGAGAAGTGCTAGGCCTGATGAATCCTTTATTAAGCAACTCTTGTAATTGATCCTTCAGTTCCTTCAACTCCTTTATTGCCATCCGATAAGGGGCTTTAGCAACCGGATCCGCGCCACTAACCAGCTCAATGGAAAAATCAATCTCCCTGCTTGGAGGCAAACCAGGCAAATCATCTGCAAACACCTCTGGATATTCTTGCACAACTGATATCTCCTCTAATCTCTTCTCTTCTTTCCTCTCCTCCTTAACATAGGCTAAAAAGCCTTCATAACCCTTCCGCAATAATTTGTATGCCACTAATGAAGAGACTAACATGGAAGTTACGCCTCTTTCCCCTAAGAATTTAAACTCTTTCTGTCCTGGCATACAAAATCTAAGTTCTTTCTTATTACAGTCTATGGTCACAAAGTGACCAGACAACCAATCCATACCTAGGATCATATCAAATTCCATTAAAGGCAACAACACAAGATCTGCTCCCAAATTTCTATCACCTACAGTCAACTCAACATGACACCTCTTGTTGGTTTCCAACTGACTCCCATTTGGCATTAAAACTGATAAGGGATTGAGCATCATTGAAAAAGTCAAACCAACAGACTTAACAAACTCCTCCGAAATAAAAGAATGCGATGCTCCCGTATCAAACAACACCTTAACGGCCTTGTTACATACAAAGATTGTTCCTAAATAACATGCATGTAACACAACATAAAGATTATTTTACTCATATAGCATGAGAGAAATTTTTGACATTAAATAAAATTCATACCTGTGATAACATCAGGAGAGTCTTTTGCTTCTTGACGGGATAGACCATAAACCCTCGGCTGAACAGGTTGCCGAGCTTGGCCTTGAGATGGAGTTGATGCAATAGACTCCACCACCCTTGGCCTTCCAACTGTCCTCTGAGGAGCACTACCGGTTCTAACCTCTGGGGAAGACTTCTGCCCTAAGATAGGGCAAGACTTTGCCATGTGCCCTGGTTGATGGCACCAGAAACAGGTATTGGTGCCCGAAAGACACTCTCCCTTATGAGCCCTCCCACACTTATTGCACATAACAGCAGGAGTGCTGCTCTCTGAAATGTTGGGCTTGAGCTTCTTCCAATTAGGTCTCCCAGATTGAAAGGATTGAGTGGACCTTGATCTATCTTCATATTTCCTCTTCTGAAAATCCCTTCTCCTCTGAGTGCTTTGCAAATCACTTTCAATTCTTCTTGCCCTCTCAACCAAGGTAACATAGTCCTCAATGCCAAAAGGGATTAATGGTTGTCTAATGGCATCCCTTAAGCCACTCAAAAAGCGATGGCATTTTTCTTCATCATTTGGAATCAAATGAGAAGCATACCTAGAGAGCATTGTAAATTCAGCCTCATATTGTGTAATGGTCTTGTCTCCTTGTACCAATTTATTGAATTTGTCTTGCATTGACCTCCTAGCAGTCATTGGCACATACCAGTCTCTAAACACCTTGACAAATTCCTCCCATGACACTTGACTACTAGGCCTTCCTCCAAAAGTTCCTTTTAATTGACTTCTCCACCATCTCTCTGCTTCACCTCTAAAAGCATAAGCAGCTAAGGTGACCCTTCTGTCTACAGGGCATAACATGCCCTCCAAGATTTTCTCTACTTCCATTAACCAGTCTTCTGCTTCTATGGGTCCACCTCCTGCAAATGTTGGAGGCTTCATATCTTGGAATAACTTTAAATTCTTGTCCATACCAGTGCTTGCACTACCCCCTGCTTGAGCCTGCGTGCTCTTTATCATCTGTGTCATAGCCGCCATCATTTGTGTGAAAGAATCCATAGTAGCATTAATGCTACTGCTTTGAGGCTCTACTACTGCAGGCTGCTCCCTCACAACCTCTCCTGTATTGCCATCAGTGGCCTCAACTTCAGGCTCAGGTTCCTCAGCCCTGAGACATAAAACAACAAAGAAGTCTAAACAATCTGTAGGACATGCATATTATACTTACTCTAACCTACACGATCACCCTATTGGCTCTCCCATAAAAATCAATATTCTCAAATCCTTGTCTCTGATACCACTATTGTCACGACCCGGCCCGGTTAGCTCGCAAGTGCGAGGCGGGAACAGAAGTCGGACATGAGGAACATAAATATAACTTCACTATTCTCTAAGGTCATATCACCAAAGTTATGTAAACAATCTCAAACATGAAGGAAGAGCCACTAAAACTCCAAATAAAATTTTTTTCATTTCATTGCATCTATCAATCATATTAACATCAAAACATATAGTTTTCAAACTACAAAAAGTATCCAAAAACTAACCTTTCTTTACAATTCAACAAAAATCCTTCTAACTCAAAACATCAAAAAGACAAAATAACCCAAAAGAAAACATGCCGCCCGTCGTCTCCCTACGACGGTACGTGAGGGGTGGTCTATCCGTCATTTATCTTTCCCAGATCCTCCTGAAAAAAGTTCCCACAACATGGGTGAGTCACAACTCAATAGGTAAATGCTTTTTCAATTAAATTTAGGAAACAAGGTAAGAGAAACAACATGTATATCAATGCTTGTATATGAACATTAAACAAATCATAACAATTAAGTAAAATGCCTCCGTGGTTATCCATTAAGCCTCATTCTTTAGTCAAGTTTACAATCCTCCTCTTTACACAATACATAAATTGCTCAATGGATCATAAAATACTCTATATCCATATGCCTTTAATGTAATATAAGTATATCGTAAACACCCGTCTCGGAAGTATCTTTGTACTGATCAGGTACATTTCGTTTGGCCAAACCCTTTTCCATTTGGTTCATAAGAACCCCTTTACCAATTGACTCAAAAGAGTCCCTTTACCAATGGCTCAAAGAGCCCCTTTACCAAGATACTTCCGCATCAGCATGCACATACATTCATTCTAAAACTATTCATAGAAGACCCTTATCATTTCTTTCATCCTTTCATACATATGATCAAATGTCCTCTACATGCTACTTGGTTAAATGATATCATAAATGAAGAGCTAAGTCATCACATGAAAATGTAATTGTAATGTAAGATGTCTCATGAGCAAAAGAAAACATAAACTAGTTAGTAACCATAGGGTCAAAAGTAACCCAACCCTTTACCACATAAATTCATATAATAACATAAGACATAAAACATATACATATCAATTAGTGTATAATAAAATATAGCATGAGTTCAATTACAAGGTTTCTAAGCATTAACACAACAATTCAAAGGTCATTAGGGAAAGAAGAAATTCCCTACTAAATTTAACTGTGCCACATTTACCTACCTCAATACAATGCGCTTTGCCGGATAACCTTACGAGCTTTTCCCCTTTTTACACGATCAATATCTAAAAGAAAAATAACATAAATGTAAACATTGCTTGTCTCCACACAAACTTCTCAAAACCCTAAACTAGGAAAACAAGGAACCCACCCATACACTATTTTTAAATCTTCTAATTGAACCCTTTCCCCATTCATACTTAATTTATTTTCTAATTTCTCTAAATTGGGATTTAATAAAAAAATCTTAATGTTTTGGAAATCCCTTTCATGTCTAATGAATCTCCCTTACACTTAAATAATTATTAAAATATCATAAATTTTCGGATTAATTTAAATTAAAACTACAAAAATAGCATTTTGGTGAAAAACCCTAAATTTCACCTCTCAAATCCTCCCTAAGTCTATTTGGAACCATAAAGCTTAAGGGTTTGCATGATTAGGGCAAAGCCCTAATCCTTAAAACTTGAAATTTCCTATCAATATCACATTACCCTCCAATAGAGGCTCTCTTAGGTCATTTAGAAACAATCCTACAAAGAATTTTTAAGATAAATGAAATTTGGAGAAAAACCCTAATTCTTAAAACTTAGGGTTTTCAAGAAAACTTTTCATTTCCATGCACAAAAACACCTCCTAAGTCTTCCCTATCATTATCTTAAAGAAATCTTGAATTTCCTCAAAACCCTAGTTTTCTTTTCTTAAGAAAACTCAATGAATAGAGAGGGAAACTCTTGCAAAGATCTTACCTTAGCCTTCTCTTAGCTTTCCTTTCAAATCTCCCTTGCAAACGCCGCCGGAAACCGCCCCTACGATCGCCGTCGCCCCCTTGCCGTGCGCTCCGCCTCCCTCTCCCTTTCTCCGCTCGGTTTGGGCCGCACGGAACATATGGGGACCGAAATATTTCGGTCCCCTAATAAGAGTGGGATGTCCTCATTTAATTCCTAAAGTCCTATTTGCCCTCACTTAAACTTCCCTCTATTCATGTGACATCAAGGGCAAAGTTGTCCTATTAAGTTTTCCGGAAATTTTAACTCTCAAAATATCTAAAATCCAATATGGGTTCTATACATCATTTTGTTCAGAATTTTGCGCCCTATTTTATAAAATTATTTGCGTCGAATTCCGACGACTTCGAAATTTTTCACTTAAAGTTCGTCGCGACGCATCGAAAAGCGTGCGAAGCCTAAAATGCATATTTGGCGGGTTTTACACCCGCCTCGTCGTAAGCGCCGCACCGGGGTCCCATCCCACCACGCGCAATAAACGCGTGTATGGGCGGTTTTCCGGTCCACCACAAACGACGAAAGTGGTCTCTCAGAGTTTTAGGGCTAAGGGGGGTTATACCTTAGGGACCGGTGGGGTGGTCGGGTAGACGAAGATCGAGGCAAGAGAAAGCATCTTTAATTTATAATTAATCATAATTAATTATATTTAATCTATAACTAATTATTTTAAATTTAAAAATAATTATAAGTCAATTAGTTTTAATTTATAATTAATTAGAAACTAATTATAATTAATTATATTTAATTTAAAATTAATTATAAGTTAAATAGTCTTAATTTATAATTAATTAGAGACTAATTATAATTAATTATATTTAATATATAATTAATTATACTTAATTTAGAATTTATTATAAATTAATTAGTTTTGATTTATAATTAATTAGAAATTAATTATAATTAACTATATTTAATACATAATTAATTATATTTAATTTAAAATTAATTATAAATTAAAGTAACTAACTAATTATAATTAATCTTAATTAATTATAATTAATTACTATTAATAGTAATTAAATTAATTATAATTAGGCTAATTAAAAAGAATTTGAGCCGGGTATTGACGGGACACAGGATTAGAATAGAATTAGTGCAGGATTTGTGTTAAATTCTCCCAAACGGGCTCTGATTGCCCCGTAAATCCCACGGTGGAATAATTCCTCCGTTTCCCTCTTTTTGATTCCATGGATCTACGGGATCTAGCCGAAGAAACGAATGGGAGGGAAGGAGATGGTTACCTTCACAGAAAACGAGCTCCCGTCATTGCCTTCGGTCCGACAGGAAGAAACGTCTTCGTAGGAGACGTCAGGTAAGGGCAAAGGCTTGGGTCGAATGGAGGAGTTTGGTTTCGGGGAGATTCGGCTTCGGCGTCGGATGAAGAGGTCGGGCGTGAGTCTTGCGGTCGGAGACGAGAGAGGAGGCGGGGTCTTGGTTTGTTGTTTGCGAATGGGGTCGACAGGTGAAGCTTCGGTCGTGGATAGGGATTCGATTGGCAAGGTCGGTAGTGGTAGAGGGAGAAACGTGTCGATCTGAAGCAGAGTCGGCTTGAGGAAGGAATAAGGTAGGGAGAAATCTCTCTCTCTCTCTCTCTCTCTCTCTCTCTCTCTCTCTCACTCTCACTCTCTGGACCGAACAAATCGAAAGATTAAAGCTATGGGTGTTGGCGACAGAAGGCAGAGAGGATGAATCGTGGATCTCCGAAGAAAGATGAAGAGCTGTTGTCGTGGGAAGAAGAGTGGAGGCAGTAACTGAAAGCCCCGTTTCAACTTTCTTTTAACGATGCGAAGGGGGCAACGATCGAGGCGAGGTCTTGCACGCGAGGCATGGGCGAGTCGCATTCGGCGCCGATTTGCAGAGAGACGGGACTGTAGCAGGTGGCGGGATGGGCTTCGACAGGTATATAATGATTTTCTTTATTTTTTTTTTTTTAAAATCTGCTTTTGAGGTCAACAATTCAATACTTTGTTCCGTTTTCCAGTAAATATCAAACTAGCTTGCATGCCTTTTCTTCGTTCTCCTGCTTACAATACAGAAATATTGATGCTTGATTTACCTATAGAAAATACTTCCTCAATATATAATTTCAATATTCTTAGAACATAAATCGAAAGTAATCAATCATAATCAAGCACTGATTGAACAATGATCTAGCCATGATCGAATATATTCAATCTATAATCGAACTATATTCGAAGTCATGGTCGTACCTTATCCAGACCGAGTTAAAATTTTTGTTTGATTAAGACAAGATCGTACATTATTTATTGAACAATGTTTGAACATAATTTGAAAAAGATCAAAAAATATAATCTTTGATGCCTTAAACCATATTAGATCATGGTTAAAACAAGGTTCAAATATAGTTAGTATAGGTGTATTAAAATGAAACACTCTTTGATACCATGTAGCTCAGCATAAAACGACCTAATCTACCTTACAATATTACATGATAGAAAACTAAAAAAAACAATACCGATGTATACTTAAGTTGTCGATGAATGACGAAATCTCCAACTTAAACGACATGATCCCTTATGAGTGAAGAACCTCATGATGACAACAGCAGCGAAAAAAGTTGAGAAAAGGGCAAGAGTATTCCCTCCCATACATCAGGATATGAGTATGGGGGGCGGTATTTAGGTCCGAATGAAATTATCAGGTATATATTCCCAATAAACAAAATAGTGGACATATTTCTCCTATTTTAGACATTATGGGGCATATAAATCAAATTTCTCTTTAACAATCCCAAGAGAAGACTCCATTCTAGCCTGAATTCCATTATCAAATTATTTATCAAAAGTTCGAATCAATAGAACATTTCACAAGCCAAGTTTGTACAGCGTCCCCTAATTTCATGGAGAAAGTGGAAAGAAAATAGAAAATCTAGAGCCTAAAACACTCAGCCTTTGAACGAGTGCTAAAAATTCATTGGATGATGAACATTTATAAAGGATATATCATCATTGGTAAATGCATGAACAAACTCATTGAGGAAAAGGGATAGATGACAGTCACGCAACCTCTTGCACATAAAGCTGAAATATAGCAGCATCATTGTGAGTTTGCACCAATAACTTAGAGAGGAGTGGGAGCACCAAGTAGGTGGAAGAACCAATGAGGGGAAGAAATAGAATAAATGTGAGGCACAGAAACAAGAAAGGTCGGACCAAATTCAACTTTAATTGCCATAAAAAAGACTCATAAAAACTAGAGTTAATGCCAACATTACCACCATCATGCTGTGACTAGTAGAAAATGATGATGACAATTGAGAATTTCAAACATTATGGCTAGAAAAGAAATAACATCCTTATATCATCATCACCATTTGCTTTATCCCAATTACCTAGGTCAACTTTTTGAATCGTCATTCTCTATTTGATCTTGTTGACTAGGCATGAGTGTTAAATTTATGTTGGTCGCATCTTTTCATAACTCCTAGTATGTTATATTTGACCCTCTTTCTTTCAGAATCCTTAACTTATTAGTGTATTTTTAACCTTTCATTGAACATGTGCGAATCACCTACTTCTATTTTCCACGACATTTACCTTTCACAGATGCAACTCCCACTCTCTCTCAAAAATAATCATTTATCAATCTCTCGTTCATAATTTTATCATACATCAAACTTACTATTTGCATTTCAACCACACTCAACCTAACTACCACTAAAGACTTTATCGACAAGAAGCATTCATATCCAAATAGCATAGCAGGTCTAAAATAGCAGCCTTAAATAATATTTAACAAAGATGATGAGAAATCTGATGCCCTTTGGTGTACTGGAAAAGGGAAAGCAAAGTAAGCTTACTTGTAATTTACAACCATCCAACTCTCTGTATTGAGCTCTCTATTCACCTTGCTCAGATGAGAAAAATTAATAGCGAAAGAAAGGCAAAAGAGACATAAAGTTGATACTGTCTCCAAGCAAGAGAGCAGAAGGAACTGTCCCTGTCAAAAAGGCAAGTGGAAATATATTTTTAACTCATTAAAGAAAAAAATCCAGCACAAGTACTCAGTCAAGTATCACAAACCTTGAGAACATTTTCTCCAAAAACAGCATCATTAGTATGGTACTCTAAAAAGTTATGGGCATGGTACCCCGGCTTTTTCTCTTGCATCATCTTTCCAGCAATGTCTTAACATGTTCAGCCTTCTTTTAGTACTTCTCAACTCATCGTGCAAACTAGATATTGTTTTTTGATGAGATATGAAGCCCCTATCTTGAATATCTTTTAAGAGTTTTTCTCCCTCAATAAGTTTATTTTCCCTTGTAATGGCATCAATAAGTACTGTGTAAGTAGTGACATTAGGCCAGAGGGACTTTCGCTTCATCTCCTCATACAATTTTAAAGCGTCATCTACATGACCATGGGCGCACAATCCTGTAATTAAAACATTGTATGTAACCACATCAACATTCAAGCTACACCGTTCCATCACATCCTTAAGATGTAATGCATCATTCAGCTTGGCTTCTTTGCTAAGCGCATGCATGAGAGTAGTAAATGTAGCAGCAGTAGGCACAAGACCTGTTCTGAAAAAGTCAGAAAAGACCAATATTGCTTCCTCAAGCTTTCCACACTTACAAAGACCCCTAACAATAGTACTGTCAGCCACTTCGCGAGGCACAAGACCCAATGTCTCCATTTCATCTCTCAGATGAAATGCACCCCGTATATCACCAATCCTACATTTTCCATTGATTAGTGTAATATAATGGGTGTGCTTAGGACAAAACCCTTCCTCCATCATTTTATGCAAAATGGCATAGGATTTCTGGAAACAACCTTTTCTATTCAAGCCACTAATAATGGCATCATAAGCATCACAGTTGGGAGATATTTTCAATCTTTCCATGCAATTGACTAGTTTGAAAACATAATCCATTTTACTTTCCTCGCTGTACTTTATAATAAGCGTACTAAAAGTCAAGTAATCAGGAATAATACCCTCATATACCATTTTTTCTAGAAACTTTACCCCCAAAATAGTCATACCAGACGCACAAAACCCAAGAATCACTGAATGATAAGTCAGTTTATCTGGAATGATACCTCTCTGTAGCATTGTTTTGTACAGTCTAAATGATTTTGATACCAACAGTTTTTTGATATATCCATGTAAAAGCATATTGTAAGATGCCAGAGTTGGAGTAAAACCTTTCTTTTCCATATGTGAGAATACCATCTCCACCTTTTTTATCCTACCATTTCTTGAATACCCATCCATCAAAACATTAAAAACGATAGCATCCGGGTACAGGGTACATTTTTTCATGAGTTCTCCAAAAATGAAAGAAGCAGCCTTCAATTGGCCTTCCTTTACCAAACCCTGAATTAAACAAGTGTATGTAACATGGTTTGGAAACAATGCCTTCTCCGCCATCTTCTGAAATAGAATAATAGCAGGAACAATATCACCCTTCTGACAAAAGCCACTTATAAGAATGGTGTAGGTATAAACGTCAGGAGTTATGTTATTTTTTATCATATCATCACATAATTGCAAGGCATCTTCTAAATTTCCTGAATTGCAAATTCCTTTAAGTAATGTATTATATGTAGTACTATCAACAGCAGAAGGAAATGCATGAAGTTTCAACAAAAACTTTTTTCCTTCATCCAAATTGCCACCATTGCACATTCCTCTGAGCAAACTTTGATAGGTGAAACTATTTGGACGGATACCTCGTTGAACCATTTTGTCATATATGGAAAATGCTCCAAGTGAATCACCTCTATCTGCATAACTGCTTATAATGTAATTAAAGGTTATTGGATTAGGAGCTAGCTTCATCCTAATCATATGTTCCATGAAATGCTCTGCTTCTTTGTATTTTCTCTTTTTGCAAAGTGCAGAAATCAATGTATTACATGTGACCAGGTCAATGATTTGACCAAATTGATGCATGTAAGAATAGAACTTCAGAGCTTCTATGACATACCCAAGCCTGCAAAAATTATAGATTATTGTTGCTAATAGAACATTATTTGGCATAACGCTGCTTTTGAACATCTTGGATAAAACCTCCTTTATTTGGCATAACTTACCAACTTTACATAAACCATTAACAAAAGCTGAGTAAGTCACAACATCAGGATTGACCTTAACTTTAGCCAAATTAAGAAGAATATGTCGAGCTTTAAAGAGCTGCCCTTGTCTACAAAATCCATCTAACAAAGTTGTATACATGATATTGTTGGGAATGAGACCTTTGGACCTAATATTATCAAGAAGATTCATTGCAGCATCCAGCTTTGAAGCCTTGCAGTATCCATTCAGTAAAGTACCATAAGTGATTTCATTGGGTTTCATCCCCCTAGCTTCCATTTCACAAAAAACCTTTAAAGCTTCATCAATCATGCCATTTCTAACATATCCATCGATTAAAGTATTGTAAGTAATACAGCTTGGAAAAAACTTTGCATGGATCATGTCATTCATAACCCTGGTAGCAACCTGTAGCTTCCCTTCTTTGCAGAACCCATTGATTAGAGTATTATAGGTACATTCAGTAGGACATATTTCCCTCTCCTTCATCCATTTTAGTAGCAAATAAGCTCTGGCACTCTTACTTCTTTTGCATAAATTATTGATGACTACATTACAAGTGTAAACATCTGCCTCAACGCCTTTTATCTCCATGCAATTCATTAGTTTAATAGCAGCTTTGTACCAACCCTTCTTGCAATACCAATTGAGCAGTGTGTTATAAGAAACAGTAGTTGGCGTATAGCCAATATGTTCCATCCTCTTCAAGAAATGACAAGCTTTTCTAAGCTTTCCTTCGGAGCATAGAGTATCAAGCACAATATTGAAAGTGCGCACATTAAAGCATATCCCATTGGCAAGGATCTCCTTAAAGAATGCCCACACAGATGCTGCTTGCTTTCTTCTTGCAATAGCAGAAATTATAGAATTGCAGGAATAAGCTGAAGCTGCAAAACCTTGACAACCCATCAACCTGAAAGCCTTTATAGCATTATTAAGCATGTCCTGTTGAATATAAACCTTTATAAGAAGGTCAAAGACAGATGGGTTTGAGTTGCAGTGGCGATAACTAGCCATTAGAAAACGGAAAAGGGAAGAACATGATATATCCAACTGAGAGAGGTGCCTTAAAATAGATTTGGCAGGATCATACATCCGTGCCCGAACTAGTACATGGGCTGTGATACAGAGGATACGAGTAATTTCTTCACAGGTCTTCTGCTGGATGATACAGCTGACAAACTTCAGAGCCATTTTCCCATGAACAGTTCTAAGTTGTGCCATCCTGTAATTCATGTGATTCAGTGACTCCCATCTGTGAATTGTCAAAATGTTGTAGATGCTGTTTTCTATTACCTGGACTAAAACCAGAAACAAGAACTAATAAAAGTAAAATATGATAAATTCCAAAAACATAACAAAACAAAATAGAAGTTTGCATTCAGCATGGAGTTCTTAACCAGGTCATGTGCAAGTCTGAGACAATTTGAAAAAAAGAAAATCAAAAACTAAATTTAAATACCGAGCCTGCAAATGGACAAGCAGGTGTTGCTTGATAAACAAGTACTATGGAGAAATTACAATTTTTTTGGAGAAACTAAGTAAATAATGCATACTTGATATTTGAACAGGGTTAGCTTCAGATAATTACTTTCACATTAAAAAACAGAGGAAAGAAGGACAACAAAACTAGTTGAAGAAAGAAATACAACTTTTACTTGTTTCCGAATAAAATAGAGGCATGAATCATGACAATAGCTCACTGCAGGCACTGGAAGGGGGGGGAAACAAGTAGGACAAAATACTATAAAATGTAAGTAAAAGTCAAAAAGTAGGAAAAATAAAACTCAGAAAAAGAATGAAATAAAAAAACTATTAGTTCATTAAAGGGTAAAATAGTAAGCATACCGGGCTGAAATTGATCATTCCACTTGACACTAGTACATTCCCTGTATGCCACTCTGCAACTCCGAAAGGAAGACATTCTAGAGATAGGGGCAAAGTGGGAGACGTTGCCGCAAAGATGCCAACCCCTGGCTAACATTCTGTAGGATGGTGCTGCCATATCCGATTTCTTCCTAAACTACATATATTACAAAGGATAATAACTAATAAGAATTACATCACTCAAAAACCGTCATAGTTCATACGCCATAACAACTTATGGCCTGAAATTAAAAGGATAATAAATATTGCCTTTTAAAACTTTTATATAATATTAAGAGGCTGTTTGGGATTTTAAAATTTTGAGTTTAGTAAATGTCCAAATCTGAATTTAATAAATTATAGATTTTCAAATCTTTAATTTCTTTTTGGACGTTAAAATTTTTAAATCCAAACAGCTTGAACTATTAGAATAAGAGACACAAAAAAAAAAGAAGAGAAGAGGATCTCATTTCTCTTGCTTCATACAGTAGAAGATGTGCATCTATTTTGGTGCTTTACAAATTACAAATCCTATGATTAAAGAATAATAAGCATAGAATCAATTCTTTTTAGTTTGTCACAGGGAGTCCTATAAAAAAGAATGAACAATGGTGGGTTGTGAGGTGGACTGTCATCTTATGGTTGATTTAATCAAAATATATTGATTGCTCATCTGAAGCAGGCATGGGCAACAATGGGGCTTTCCTTATAGAATTTCTACTCCCCTTCAAACTAGAAATATACGTTGATCATTCCTTGCTTAGAAGCTAAGTTATTGAAATTTGATTGATCAAGGGCTTTGATCAAGATATATACTATCTAAAATTTTATCAAAGTGTGTTCTATTTGAATGATCTCTTCATCAACTTCTTTAAATAAATTATCTATCAATTTCAACATCCTTAGTTCTACCAAGGTGGATTGAGTCTTTAAAAATACAAATTCTAACTTGATTGTCACATATCATTACTACTGATTTTTTTAATGTGGTTGTTTAGGTCTTCCAAAAACCTTTTTAGCCACATTCCTTAACAAATATCATGAATCATAGCCCCGAATTCTATTTTAGTGCTATTTCTAGGAACTACCGTCTGTTTTTACAACTCCATATGACCATATGACTAGGTTTTCCCATACAAATGAAAAATAGCCCAACCCAATCAACATCAATGTAAGATTTTTATACTCCTATATATTTCTTTTTGAAGAATAGACATTTTTCATGGAGCTTTTTAATGTACCTTAATATTATGTAGATTGCATCAAGGTTTTCATTTGTAAGAGTATTCATAAATATACAAATCACACAGATAGAGTAATAATGTTAGGACGAGTATGGGTATATAAATAAGTTTTTCAATTAGATGCAGGTACTTTTCTTTGTCAATTTAGAGAGTGACACTATTTGATCCTATTTTGTTGATAGGACAGGACCCATAGGATATTAATAGGGTTGCATCACAATATCCCAATTTCCCTTCAAAAATCAAAAGTAGATTTTTGTTGAGAGACAATTATACATTTCTATGATATTGTGACTTCTATACTAAAAATATTTTAAGGCTCCTAAATCTTTCATTTCAATTCATGTGTTAAGATCCCTTTTAATCTCAAAATTTCTTCCTCGTTATTGCTAATTAAGATAATATCATCAACATAGACAATCAGAATACGTGATCAATTTGTCTTTAAAAGTAAACCAAGTTCTTGGAGGTTGCTTTAGGCCGTATAAGAATTTCTCAAATTTACAAGTCGTTACTTTTTGTTCTTAACGGGTTCGAATCCGCGAGGATTATTCATATATACTTCTTCTTCAAAATCTTCATTTTAATAAGCATATTTTGCATCTAATTGGAGAAGAGGCTAATCAAAATTCACAACAAGATGGAATGAACCAAACAAAGTTAATATTAGCAATTGGTTCAAAGACTTTTTGATAATCAATGTTATAAATTTGAGTCAATCCTTTTGCAATTAGTCAAGTTTTGTACCTTTTAATGCTCTCATCAACCTTGTATTTGTATTGAATATTCATATGCATTCAATAGGTTTCTTTCCTTCGAATAAGATTAAGAGTTTTCATGTATTATAAGTATTAGCATTTCTTTCCAAACAACATCTTCATTCAAATATTTCTAATGCCCCACCAAATATCATGGGGTATGTTTATACTGGAATGCTTAGTTGTAAAGGCATGAAATTGAGGAGAAAAGTTATAGAAAAGTTATTGAAGGAGATCTATTCACTGATCGGATATTTTGTTAATTTTTTGTTATCTTTGTACTTTTCCTGCAAACAATCAGGATATTAAGTTCAAAATTAGTGTTACATAGTGAATGATTATGAAAGCTTGGTTTAAATGGGAGGTTCTGCTATGAAGGAAGGGCTATTCACCAATATTTGTTTAATATTTTTTACGTCTATCATAAAACAAGAATTTATATACGATTTGTTCTATGTAATCTTCAAAACTTCTTGCGTGATCAGGAAAATGAGTTCAGGATGGTCAGGTAGATCTTGTGAAGGATGATCAGAGCTTGATTCAGACAAGAGCTTTTACTAATAGATGAATGCTTGGTTCATCAATGTGTGTTAGAGCATCTAGTATAAACCATGATTTTTATCTAGTTTGATATATGTATCTTAAGAATTTTCAGTGTGGTGAGGAGGATGAGCTTTATGGAGGTCAAGGAGAGACTAAGCTCAAAGAGGGTAGGATTAATACAAAATCATATTCGTAAAAAGTATTGGAATTCTCTCCTTGAATTAGAGTTTTGGGAAAAAATGATTCGTTTTCAAAAAATATTACATCCATAAATTTGTTTTTTTTTTATATTAATATTTGTACCCTTGTTGGTTGGGAGAAGGCCTAATTAAAATGCACTTAATAGCTTTTTGGTCAAATTTGCTTTGTTCATGAGGTGGGAAGTAAACAAAAAGCAAAACACTCAATGATTTTGAGTGGAATAGTGAAGAAGAGTCTATCTATGGGATAAGTTTTAATAAGAACTTGGCAAGGGATTTTATATTTAAGAATTCTTAATGGCATTTGATTAACAAGGTATGCAACAGTTAGAACAACATCTTCCCAATAATGATTTGAAATATTGGCAGTAATCATGATGGATCTAGCTATTTTCAAAAAATATACATTTTGCATTCGACAATCCCATCTTGTTGAGCAGTATATATGGAGGAGCTTTAGTGTATAATCCCATGTTGAAGAAGGTAGTCCCCAAAAATTGAATGAAAATATTATTTACTATTGTCCATCTTAAGGACTTGAATTTGGAATTTAAATTGGGTTTGCACATAGAGATGGAATTTCTTAGCAATGTAACATGTTTCAAATATGTCTTTCATTAAAAAAATCTAAGTAGCTCTAATGTGATCATTTATAAATACATAAACTACTTATCATTAGAGATACCGGCAACACAAAAAGGTCCACAAATGCCACTATGAATGATAGAGAAAGATTCAGAGACTTTATAGGGATGACAAGGATAAGAATTCCTAGAATTTCTTTATATTTAACAAGTTTCATAGGGAAACAACTCAAAACTTTTAATCTTTTATTATTAAAAGAAGATATGAATAATTTATTTAAATACATAAAGCTTGAATGATAGAGATAGAGATTCCATTACATGATTGCACTCTTTTTAGGGCAAGATATATAACAAGCATGCTTGATTTATAACATAGGAATTTTTTCTCTATCCAGAAGATACAGTCCAGCATTCTTCTTAGCATTGTAAATCGTCCTCCCTAAGATTGCATTCATAAATTCTCAACGAGAAGAAAAAAAATCGTGATGCAATTCATATCCTTATTAAGTTCACTGATTGGAAAGAGATTACAGGAAAGTTTAAAAAGTAATAAAATCAATAAATATGTTTACAACCAATATCTCTTCCATAATAGTGAACTTCCCTTCCAACCTTTCATTGTTGGAGGTGATTTGATTTTGAAAATCAAAAAAATTTTCCTCCAAATCTGATTTTAATTGATCGATTTCGCCTTCCAAGACTTCAACCTTCTTCCCGGCCATCTTTCTTCTCAAGAAACACAAGAAATCTTCTTCCGGATGCCCAAAAAATCCGCTGAAATTTCAGGATTTCAGCCACCGATGGTCCCAAGACGATGCTCTGATACCAATTTGATAGGAAGTACTTGAGTTCGCAAGTAACCCTAAGGGAAATACTTGAGTTCGCAAGCAAACCTATCACTAATTGGCGAAAACAGCGAGAAAAACGTAAAATCTAGACCAAAAACAGTCACCAAAAGTGGTATTGCATGAGAAATCAATGCCAAACAAAGCATGAAGCAAGATACAAGGGATCCTCAATTTGAGAGGAGGATCGTTCTCTCCCAATCTCTAGACAAAGCGATCTAGAGCCAAAACACCAAGGAACTCCAATCCAAAATCAAATCATGCATAAACCTAACCCTAAAACAAACCCTCCTATTAATACAATTAATTTCCTAATTCAAACCTCCCTCATTCAAAATTTCCCTCTCACCCTAGCCGCCCAAACCCCCTCCCCCAATTGCTCCAAGTGGGGCCCACACAAGTGGGCGGCATCCTCAAAGGGGGCGGACCCCTTTCCGCCTCCTGTAGACGTGAGCCAGCCGTTGGGCTGGCTCCTGGGCCGGTTCAAGGTGAACCAGCCTATCACATTTCGACAATCCCATCTTATTGACCAGTTTATACAAAGGAGCTTTAGTGTATAATCCCTTATTGAAGAAGGTAGTCCCCAAAAATTGAATGAAAATATTATTTACTATTGTCCATCTTAAGGACTTGAATTTGGATTTTAAATTGGGTTTGCACATAGAGATGGAATTTCTTAGCAATGTAACATGTTTCAAATATGTCTTTCATTAAAAAAATCTAAGTAGCTCTAATGTGATCATTTATAAGTATATAAACTACCTATCATTAGAGATACTGGCAACACAAAAAGGTTCACAAATGCCACTATGAATGATAGAGAAAGATTCAGAGACTTTATAGGGATGACAAGGATAAGAATTCCTAGAATTTTTTTATATTCAACATGTTTCATAGGGAGACAACTCAAAACTTTTATTATTAAAAGAAGATATGAATAATTTCATTAAATACATAAAGCTTGAATGATAGAGATAGAGATTCCATTACATTATTGCACTCTTTTTAGGACAAGATATATAACAAGCATGCTTGATTTATAACGTAGGATTTTTTTCTCTATCAAGAAGATAGAGTCCAGCATTCTCCTTAGCATTGTAAATAGTCCTCCCTAAGATTGCATCCATAAATTCTCAATGAGAAAAAAAAAAATCGTAATGCAATTCATATCCTTATTAAGTTCACTAATTGAAAAGAGATTACAGGAAAGTTTAAAAAGTAAATAAAATTAAGTTTAGTAAAATTGAATCTGAGATGCTTGTTGACGAACATTTTCGCATCGATCTGACCCCGATCGAGCCCGACTAGGCTCGATCATCCTCGATCAATTTAATTAAACGTCGTCGAGGCGAAATCTAGGCCGAATTTAATGAAATTAAGCTTTAATTTCGTTAAATTAGTCTCGATTTAATTAAATTAAATCAAATTTAATTTAATTTAAATCGAATCAAAACAATTCGAACCCAATCGAGCCGCATCGAGCCCAATTCAATGCAAATCGGCATCGATTCGAGTTCAATTTCGCAAAATTGATTCGATTGGACCCACTCGGACCCAAACCGACCCAAATTGGTTTGGGTCGAGTCCGATTCGATTTCAATTTCATCCCTAATTAGTCAATTTGGGCTAGATTGAGTCCCAAAATCAAAATTGAGACCTAGGGCTAAGATTTTATCTCAAAATTTGCCCAAATTTTGTGTCAAATCCATCAGGGAATCCACTCGAGTGGATTTTCTTCGTTTCGCGCAACAAGGAGCCGCGTTTTGGGCGATTTGGGCGGCTCTCTGCTAGTCTCGCATGCCTCAAAGAGAACGAAAGAGGGAGAGGGGGGCATTCGGCTCCCCCTGGTTTTCGTTTCGTCCGTCCCGACCCCAAGCCGAAAGCGAGAGCGAGAGAGCGAGAGGAAGGAGGCGGAACTAGGGCCCTTGCGTGCGACTCCACCAGGCGCAACCCTTCTCGTATGCGGAAGCCCCCTCCGGTTCCTTTCCCGCGTGCAGCAGCTCCGTCCAAGCCCATCTAGGGCTTCAGCCGAACCTGCCAGGAGGTCCGACTCCCTACTTCGTCGGATCTGTGCGACTCGGCTACTTCGACTCCATCCTAGTCAGCACAAGGAAGCCTTCGCATTTGCTGTGGAGACTTCTTCTCCTCCTTCCTCCGATTCCGGCGAGTTCGTAGCAGTCAAGAGGGCTGTTGGAAGCTCCCAAACAGCAAAAGAAGGTTCCAAAAGTTTCCAAACAGCAGTTTGGAGTCTTCAAGACGTCTTGGACAGCAGCGGCGACGTCCGGGGAGCCTTAGACAGCAGCTTTCCTCCTCCGGAAAGCCGTGGACAGCAGCCGGAGCCTTTGACAGCGCTTGGACAGCAACCCGGAGCTTGGATTGGAGCACTTGGACAACACACTTTCTCGCCTTTAGCTAGGCGAGTGCATTGTGGCTTGCGCCGTGACAACCCGGCGAGGTACAACCTAAAACTTAGTGAAACCTAGGGTCCCCACGGCCAAATGATCGTGTGGTTGACGCTCCCCAAGCTTTAGGTCCCTAGAAACTTCATTATTTGCTTCCCCAAAACCCTTTACTAGCTGTCCTCTTTGTAAAACAGTGAAAACTTAATGGTTTTCACGTGTTGGCTCTCATGTGAGAGTCCGGAGAGGATGTCGATGCGTGTGGAGGTGTTAGATTGGTGTCCAACACCTTCCAAATTGTATGATTTCGCATTCATGCATTTCCTCCATCACCTATGACTAAACCATAGGTTAGGTCATTTTAATTGACCTAAAAATTAAGTGTTAGGGTGTGGACTTTTACAACGCCGCATGCTAGTTTATGTTCCTTAGATTGACATGTTATGACAAAACTAACATACAAGTGTAGGAACTCACACTTAGGGAGGTCTAGGGAAATGATAATGGGTCATCCTTTTCTCTAACCCTTGAAATCCATCAAAATTTGGGACTTTCATTCATGTTTTCTATCCACCAATCATACCAAAAAGTGATTGGGATCTTTTTCCAAACCTTAGATGCGCATTTTCTATATGCATGGGTAGGATTCAAACATGAGAGTTGCATATGTGGTTATCCAATTTGAACTGTCGCGACAAAATTAACATATGTTTAGGGTATTTTACGTATGCTAAGGTTCATTGCTTTATAAATTTGGTGAAAACTTTTAATGGAGTTGTTTGATCTGACAAAGAGATCTATGATACACATCGTTGTGAAGTTTACTACAAATCTCCAAAGATTTATGTTGTAAACCCCACAACATGCATAATCAACCAAATCCATGACAAGCTTTTCATCAAGTTTAGTTTATTTAAAGTGGTGGTTATCATTTGCTTAGAACAACCCGCAATCTCTAGAGATTTGGAGGACAATTAAATAGGCTCATTTAATTCTAAACAACTTTGAGGTTGTATGGGCCTTCATAAGCTCATGAGCAACTTATGTTTGGAATTATCTAATCCTATTTTTTGGAACTTCTAAATTTGAGGTTTAAAATAAAATAATTGAAATGCATGTGTATATCAAGGGTTGTTCGTTCGCTTTCCTTCTTGTACCCAAAAAAAAAATCTATAAATTTATAAGCATGCTTATCTAATTCCTAAGTGCTTGTAAAGCAAACATGGAATACCTCATAGTCTTTAAAGGTTCATGAGGTATGTCCCGTCATATTCTGGAATTACCTAAGTATGATTAATAGAATTTATAAATCAAGGGGTTCAAATGCAATGACAACCAAGCTTAGCATATGCTTATTCCCCCTAAACATACAAACATCATTCGCATACTTCTAGGTTTCTTAGGTTATGTCAAATCCAATTTTGAAACCTTTTAGAAGTTATAGGAGATCAAGTTTTCCCTCCCAACATGGATTCAAAACATTCTTTCAAACTGTAGGGAACTCCCTTCCCTATGTAGTTCCCCTTCATACATGATGTTTGGAGCCTCCTCAAGTCTCCAAATGTTGGATTGTGTGAATTTCAGCTCTACTTTAAGAGCTACAATCAATCATTATCTCCCTTTCATTTGTTGATGACACAAAATCAGCAAAATGAATCTTCCATGCCCCTCATGCGTAGTAGTGGGAGCACTCTAAAGGCCCCAATTATTAATGCATGGATCATTTGAAGCTTGAAAACAAAACTTCCAAGCTCTCTTCCTTTGTTTGTTGGAGTACCTAACCAATAAACACCACCTCCATATGTGACATCTTGGAGCTTCTCCAAGCTCCAAATGTTCTATTACATGAAACGTCAAGACCTTAGAACCAAATTCTAAGTGACCGATCCTTTGTTTGTTGGCACAAAACCAACAAACAATTACCTTTTCCTCCTCATGTCTTGTACTCTTGGATTTCCCCAAAATCCTAAATACACGCTATGAGCTCTTGAACTTGAAACCAAATTTCAAGTTCTTTCATCTTTTTTTGTTGAAGCATAAAATCAACAAACATATACACCTCCATGTGATATTTTAGAGCCACCCCAAAGCTCCAAATATTCTATCACATGAGTCATTGGGTCTTAAAACTAAATTCTAAGCTATCCCTCTCTTATTTGTTGAGATAAAAATCAATGAACAATCATATATCCCTCATTATGTATGTTAACTTGGATTTCCCTAAAGTCCTAAATGCATGCCAAGAGACCTTGAACTTGGAACTAAATCCCAAGTTCTTCTATCATTTGTTTGTTGGAAGCACAAAATCAACAAACATACATCTATCTTCTCCTCATGCATGATTATTTGAGACTTCTCAAGTCTCCAAAAACATCATTGCATAAATCATTTGGAGCTTAGAGCTAAATCCTAAGCTCCTTCCTTCGTTGAGTAATAAAATCAACGAACGAATCCACCCAACCCATCTTTGTCATGTATTGTATTATGGATTTCTCTAAATCCTAAATACATCGTGTCACGAGTCTTTGAACTTAGAAGCAAAGTCTAAGTTTATCATATCTCATTTGTTGGAGCAAGAAGCCAACATATGATTTTCCCCCTCATTTGCCTAGACTCAAATTAGGCAAATGCGTGCTTCTCTTCGGACACCAAATGTCTAAAGAATTCTCTCCAAAGCTACAACCTCCAAGTTGTACTTTCCTTCCTCCTTCACTTGTTGAGACACAAAGTCAACAGGTGGATATCCCTCCTCTTTGCATGATAGCTTGAAGTCCTCCAAAACTTCAAGCATATCACTGCATGAATCTTGTGAGCTTGGAGTCAAATTTCAAGCTCCCATACTTTGTTTGTTGATGCACAAAATCAACAAACACACACCTATCATCTTTCCCTTCATGTATAGTAACTTGAAGTTCCTCCAAAATTTCTAGTTATCATTACATGAAGTTATTGAACTTAGAACCAAATTCTAAGTTCTTTCTTTCAATTTGTTTGAACCTAAGGTTAACAATTGAATATCTCACTTAGATTTAGGACCTAAATCCTAGTCTTCATTCTCTACTCACCTAACCTAAATTAGGTGAATGATCATCTCTCTTTGAATACCAAATAGTCAAAGAGCATTCACGAAATTTTGTAACCCTCAAGTTACATCTCTTTCTTTCAACTTTTAAAGTTGTAGGGAGTTTATCAAATCATTTATTCATTGGAACACAAAACTAATGAATAATCTCTTGGATTTACTCAACCTCAATTAAGTGAATGATAAAATCCCCTTGAACATCAAATGTTCAAGGGATTTCTCTCAACTTATAACCCATAAGTTGCTTGTTGTTTCTCCCATCTACAACCCAAAAGTTGTAGGAAACCGTCCCATTCCCCTAAGGCTCAAAATCAGGAGAATGTACATCCCTCTTTGAACACCAAATGTTCAAAGGATGTTCATGAGCTTGCAACCCCCAAGTTGCACATCCCCTCTTCCTACAACTCAAGAGTCGTAGGGAGTTCCTATCATTTACTTAATCCAAATTAAGTAAATCAAGCATATATTAAAATCCACTTACTTGTTGAACCAAGATCAACAAGTAATTTCGCTCCAAGCACATGAATTAAAGTCATGTTCTTAACTTATCCTTCCAACCCAAGATGGAAGGGTAAAACCTTTTCTTTGAACACCAAAATGTTCAAAGAGCATTCAAGAATTTACAACTTTCAAGTTGTATTCTTCTCCCTTTCATCCCTCCAACCCAATTGGAGGAATGAATGTTCTCCCTTTGAACAACCAAAGTTTCAAAGGATTTCCTAGATTTGCAACCTCTAAGTTGCATTTCTCTCTCTCTTTCCTACAAACCAAGATTGTAGGAGAGCATCCAAATCCATCTTCATGCTCTCAAATCCAAGTTGGGAGAATGAATTCTCCTCTTTGAACCCTAAATGTTCAAAGAGATTTCAGAAGCTTGCAACCCAAAGTCGCATCTTCTCTTCTCCTTTCTACAACTCAAAAGTTGTATGAAAGACTCATTCACTCAACTCATGTTGAGTGGATCAATCTTATTCTGAATCATCTATTTGTTGAATCAAAATCAACGAATAGTTCAATCCGAAATCATTTATTTGTTGAACCAAATTCAACAAATAATCCCATATCGAGCAAATAAATCAAAATCTTAATTTTCTTTCATTCTCCTGACCTAAATTAGGTGAATGAATTTCCTCTCTTTGGACACCCAAAAGTCCAAAGAATTCTTGTTGTGTTGGCCAAAACTACATATCTTCCTCTTATGTTTGCTTTATCTAAATTTAGCAAACTAAATACCCATCATTGAACATAAAATTCAATGATAGCTTCATTTGATTTGTAATCTCAAAATTGCAAATCTATTCACTTATCGAGTCAAAATCGATTGGTGATTCATTTTTTCTTATCCAACCTCTAAGTTGTAGAGGATTTTCCTCTCTTTGATGCCAAAAGTTAAAGAGAATCCTCTCTCCCTAGCACCAAAAGCTAGGGAGAATCTTCCAACACTTGGCTCAAAAGCTAGTGTTGGACACTTCCTCTTCCCCTTCTTTAGCCTCAAAGCTAAAAGAAGCTTCTTCGTTCTCCTCCTAGCTCCAAAAGCTAGGGAGAACTCTCCAACATCTGGACCAAAACTTTATGTTGGACACCCTTCCCTTAGATCCAAACTCTAAGTGGAATACCCCTAGTGTGACATACCACACGAGCCCCTCACACACTTAAGTGCACAGCTCCTTAGGCATACTAGGATTAGGATTTTTCTTTGTGTGCGCATGTGGTTGATGTTGTGGTGTGAATGCCTTTTGGATTGTCTGCGTGTGGGCACTTGCCCTTAAATGGTTAGTATAGAAATATATACATGTTTTTCTGTGTAGGTGGCCATGTCTAAAAAGGGGGGATGCTTAAATCATAAATAATAAATTGCTTGCATGACAGGTACCGCTTAAAACCCCCCTAAGAGATGTGGTCAATAGGGTAGAAGCAGATGCTTGGCACTCTAAGTGCTAGGCAGATTTTGAGTGTGATATTATTATATAAACTGCCTACTCACTCTGTTTTGCAGGTTTGAGTCTTTTTCTTTTTCAAAATGTATTTGATTAGATTAAGATGTAAAACTTGTGGGGGTTTAAATCAAAGGAGAGGTGGATCGAGTAGGATGTGCTTCTTGGAAGCGATGCCCAAAGCTCCACCTAGAAGACAAAGCTTGAAGACCCCACAAGTAGAGTCTGTAAAAATTAACTGGGTTGTATAATGGCAGGCAACTCAGCTGCCAAAATTGTTTGTAATAATTGGGACATTACTCACACCTCTGTCTTGATTTATTTATTAATGCATGTGTTGTTTGTTTACTGTGTGCGCACTAGAACATCATGCTTTTTTCCTAGGTTTCTTCACTTGTTTGTTTGGGAGTGGCCTGGACTGTGATGCGGTAGGCTCTTAGGACAAAATAAGTTTTCTACCCATTAAAACATAAACAACCTAAAAATAAAATTTAGGCTCCATAATTTTCTAACAAAAAGAGAATTGCATGGCTCTCTTTCAAAGACCCAAGTTTTCAAAATCAAAATGATCATGCATAGCCAAAAAAGAGTCACATGTAGAAGCCCTCACTTAAGGATTAGATAACAAAAAAATCTGCATCCGAGTCAGCATTCTGCACACCTTGCATATTTAGGCATCTTGGCCTCAAAGCCAAGTTGTAAGCCTATTTTCTAAATAATAAGTCCCCACCACTCTTCATATGCATTGAGACCAGAAAGCATGGTTTTAAAAGCGATTAGGAGGAGTCTAGCTGGTAGTCCTCTCCAGGCAGGACAATAAATCCAGGGGTCGGGCAGGTTGTGCCTCTTGTGAGGTACAATTTGTAAGTCCTTGCATCCGTTAGATTTAGGTTCGAGGCCCTACCTCTCAGTAGGCCTCACCTTAGCTTTAGGGTCTGAGGCAATTAGTTGATTTCAATCACTTTGTAAGCCATCAACTCTCGGGCAATTCCTCCAACAAATGTTGTTGGAATGTAAGCCCCAACCTTCTAATGAAAAATATCAACTTGAACTAAAATCAGATTTCTAAAATATAAAGCCCAACATAGGGTAGTTTGAGCATTTCTGAGTTTCCCTCAGAATCAAATGCTCCTACTTCATTCCCTTTGGCCCTCATTCCAAAAATCTGATTCCAAATCGATCCTCTATTTCTTGAAACTCCTAAAGGACAGAAAAATCCTTTAAACAAGACTTTCACGGATTTTCAAAATCAAAATCAAACTTTAATCAAAATCTAAATAACTCTAAAAAAACAAGAGAAAACCACTAATTTAATCAAAAATTTTCTCAAGTACCAAAACTTGAGATGTAATTAACCATAGGGGCTTGCCCCTATGGGGCATCTGTACCCCAGAATAAATAAACCCCGTTCAACCAAACATTGAATGGGGGAATCTCTGTTAAATTATAAATTTTGTCATTGAGTCCATAAGGAAACGATATTTTTACCCTTTGGGGTAATATATCGTCATTCTTATGCCGTGCTCAATCATAAAGTATGCAATCCGTTAAGAGGAACACAAAATTCTCCCGACAATGCTGATTCTCCTAATGCCTGAAATTAGAGACAATGATCCATCAGCAATCCTTCTAGAGTATTTCTTAAAGCAAGGAACTGTTTTGTAAAATATGGAGATATCCCTAGTCATGTGATATGATACCCCTAAGTCCAAAATCCATGATTAATCTTGTCAATCTTTGAATTAAATATGTTTACAACCAATTGAGCAATTGACCTGATGTTGATATTAGATGTCATTAAGCTAGCTTCGAGTTGGTTTAACACCTTTTTAGCATATCCATTCACTCTTGAATTAAGGAGAGGAATGTCAAAATAGGTAGTGGCTTCAGAGATTCATTATTGTTTTGAAAGAATCCACAACCTTGCGTCCCTATTTTCTAATCAACAAATTTCTCATGTAATTTCCAATAGATTTCTTTTGTGAGTCCAAATTTCTAGCAATGATCACACCAGAGCCATTTCTTCTTTGAGGAATTTTCGCTGGTTGTATACATATCTTGAGAGCAAGTGCAAAGGTTTCTAAAGTTGTTGCAATGCCTTGGTCTCCCGTCATTATTTTTTTCAATTTTCTTCCCTTCGGGCTTCAAAAAACACTTCCCGAAATCCCGAATAGACATGAGGATTTTTTTCCTAAATATTTTTCCTCATACTTTATCAAAATTTTATTTAATTTGAAAGGAGATTTAGCCATCCTGTCTTTCTCCAAAACTTTTTGATACTTGATTACATCTCCCAGATACTTCCAGTCTAGTTCTTCAAATACATCTAATTGATGCAATAACTATTAAGAGTTTTGCAATCTTGAATAATGAATATATCACCTTATTAAAAATCATGGATGGCACCTTTCATTTCCAGTAACTCAAATAATATTTTCATTATCCAAGTAAATTTCTTTTGTTGTATCCCGAATTTCTTTTATCATGGCATACAACATAAAATTTTAACTAGTTTCACTTTCATGATGTTAATAAGCCAACACATCATCATGTTATTTTCAAATCGCCATGATCTAAATTTTAAATCTTTCTTTTGGGAATGGACAAACTCGTGATATAATCATTTTTTCATTTTTTCACTTATAAACATCATAATTGATTAAGCCTATAAGTAGTTTTTTTTTTCCAATCAATTTGCGCCCAATGAGTGGTAGGTTTGAGAATAAATTGCCATGATTGTCAATGCATGGATGATTGGCCATGGTTGGAGTTGGTGTCGGAGGAGAATCTTTTTTCGAAAGGCATTCCATATTTAACCATAGTTTGGGTTAAGAAAGAAGTCAAATCAAATTTGAGATGGCAAGTTCTAGAGATCAATCTTTAGATCGAGGTAAGTTGAACCTTCAGTGAGCTATGGGAAGGCTTGGCAAGCTCGAAGGTGGTTTTGCAGAAGCGGGGTCGAGAGTCGAAGTGAGCTCAAAGGCAAAGATCTTAATGACTTGGCGAGCAACAACCAAGCAAGGGCAAGCGATTGGAGAACCATCCTAGTTAATTT
The DNA here is from genome assembly GCA_019925795.1 of Dendrobium chrysotoxum. Taxonomy (NCBI): domain Eukaryota; kingdom Viridiplantae; phylum Streptophyta; class Magnoliopsida; order Asparagales; family Orchidaceae; genus Dendrobium; species Dendrobium chrysotoxum. The sequence continues at coordinate 71,482,808 of CM034315.1, forward strand.
GCGAGAGGGAGCGAATTCCAATAAGTTTCGATGAAGCAAGTTTTCGAGCAAGGCAAACTCGCTTGAGGGTCATGATTTTAAGCAAATAAGCACGAGGGTAAGCTTGACCCTTCAAGCAAATTAAATTCTCTAGGATCGAGAGTTCATATGATCTCAACAAGAAGAGACTTTACAACAAACTTAATAAGGCTCGGGCAAGCAAACTATTACGATGAGCAAGTAAAGGTCTCTGAATTAAGGTTTTATACCATATTAAAAACAAAGAAGAGAAGAATTTGAATCTTATTTCCCTTTTAGGTACATATTTATAGGTGTTATATCATACAAATTATTAATCCTATGATTAAGGAATAATTAGCATATAATCAAATCTTTTTTAATTTGTCATGGGGAGTCATATAAGGAATAATGAATAATGATGGATTGTTGAGATGACTACCATCTTAAGGTTGATTTATCGAAGCACATGGATTAATGATAAGAAGCAAGCCTGGGCCACGATGGCAACGAGCTTTCCTTATACATTTTCACAAAAATTATTTGAAACATGACTTTAATATTTTAATTAAAAAATTAAAAAGAATGTCAATTAAGATACTAGAGATAAAATATTTTTAAAATGGTTTAGTCTAATTATAAGTAATTATAATTAGACAAATTATATATAATTTGCAATGTACTTGAACTAATTAAAAAATAATTAGAATTGGAAATAAAACCATTAAAATTTAACCAATGCCTAATGCCTATTGCCTAATTATGATAATTAGGCCCTAACTAACAAATGAATTGATTAATTAAAGTCATATTTAATCAACCAGTTAGACTAGCTGAGATTAATAAAGAATTTAAACCAATCATTAAGATTGTATTAGTGCACAGTTATGATAAGAAGCCCTACAATGATTAATTAATTTGTTTGAGTAATAATTTATTTATTATTATTATTATTATTATTATTATTATTATTATTATTATTATTATTATTATTATTATTGTGAGAACTGACTGGAAAGGTTCAATCGAATCGTTTCATGATAATTAGAAGGCAGGTAAAGTCGAGCACAGGACTGAAAAAGTGAGTGTAGCGAGCGAGTAGGAGTTAGTTCGAGTGGCGAGCAAAAATAAAGCGAACAGACGAGCAAGCGGCTATGATTCGAGCGCATGCGGGTTCAAGAGCGACCGTGGGCAGGCAAACACGACTCCTCATGTGAGATAAGTTGATTACGCTCTCTCCAATGAATCCCACGAATGAAAGAAAAAGTCAGGAAGACAATGACTAAGAGGAAGAGAGGAGTTTGAAAGAGAGAGATAATGTAATAGAGTTATAGAGAAAATTTAAGAAGAATGAGAGTAGTTTACCGTTGAGGTTTATCGACAGATCAGTACTCGATGAGAGGAAGAAGAAAGAGGAGTTTGTGAGCCTCTATTTTCAATGACAGGGAAAATATAAATGATATATGTTTTCTTCTTTTCTATTGAAATTTAGAAAAGAAAAATGTAAAATTTTTATTTTAACTACAATAGCTAGTGTAAGATTATTCAATTGGTGGAAATTCAATTGGTAATAATCTCGACTTAAAGAGGAGGAAGGAAAATTAATTTGGATATTTAGTTTATTGAGTAATTATTGCTATTGAAAGAATTGTGATATCCGCCCCACCGTTTGTTCCCGCTTCATTAACTTGAACTTTCAAGCCGGGTCATGACAATTTTCCCTAATCAATTATAATTAATATAATTATGATTTTATTCATGTTTAATTGAAATAATTAGACATAAGATAATTAATTAGTAACTGACTATTTAATTACTATAGTTATTGGTTAATTGTGACGTATAATGCCAATTAAATCTACATGGTATTAAATAAGGATTACTTTGGCTTTAATTAGGGTACTTAAAATATATAATTTAGCAAAAATATCAAACAACTTGTTTAGTTAGTACTTAATTAAACTATTAATTATGATGCACCAATTCTGATTAGTATTTAGTTTATTACACTTTACAGACTTGCATGTGCTACTAAGAAGACGATTAGTAGGGATCACATTGCAGGTCATAGAGCACAATGAAGGTTATAACTGATAGTTGCAATACCTCAGGTGGTGCACCGACAATGAAATTTCCATAGGATTTAATTGATCCCCAATCCCTTACTCATAAGAAGGGATTGACTTGACCCAGGACATGGTGGGCTGCATTGACTTAAAGTATGAATCTTGCTCCAAATTCATAACTCATCAGGAAAAGCGTCACATTCCGCTATTAGGCCAAAAATACTTGATAATACTTATCACACCTATCATATTTGGAATGGCTCATTTATTAAAAAAAAAGTTAATTACAATAAAACAAACGTAAACTCGCCTAACTTTATGAGAAATGCTCTCAATCTTCCACATTAAACATAAACTTTATGAACTAGACACATTTTTCTTTATTTGATATTCTTGTAAGATTTCCCCAAATTTGGCCATGAATAAGGATTCCACCTAATTTCATCTAAAGTTAATGACATGGTATACAAAACACTTCATTCATAACAGTCACACATGCTAGAATCCCCCTTTCCTCATTCTAGTAAAATATAAACAAATCATCTAAGTTTCCCAATCACACACCCAAACCAATAAGGGTTTTTAGGTTAACATGAGTTCTATCTGAAATTAGGCCTAACATGGAGATAAAGGGGAAAAAAAAGGAAGAGTCCTCACCAGCGCCTGCAGTGCACCTCCTGGAAATGACGACAATTGACAGCGGCAAGGACGATCATAATAACAGCACCAGCTTTTTGTTCTCGAGAAAATGGAATCATAGAAAGCAGCAGCAAAAATAATGACCTCTCCATCAACCCCAGTAAACTCGATTCTCCAACGATTTCACACAGCGTCAAATGTGAAGAAGAAATAATAGCGGCATCGAACCTTCACAATGGTTCTGTGAGCTGTTGATGGTGAAGGAAGAGAAGGAAGAAGTAGAACATGGCCGCTTTCACAGAATTTGGGCTCAAATACTCCCGAGGCCAGCGGCTGCTTCCTTCGACGCTTGCTCTACTTCGCTCCCTCTGTGGCTTGGCCGTGGGGCTTTTAGTGAATACATTATAATAATTTCATGGATTAAATCTTAAAATATAATAATATCATTTCAAATAAAATTAATTTCTTTTACATTTGACTGTCCTGAAATAAATAAATATTTTTTTCTCGATAAATGATGCAAAATAAAGAAAAGCGAAATTTGGCATTATATGCTTATAAGTTATAATAACAAAAATTGAAGAAATACATTTAGTATTTTTCTTGAGAAAATATAGAAGTTTCATTCGTGATACCAAAATTTAAAAAGACGCTATTTTATATAAGCGAAACTTCAAGCATAATTTGATTGGCACTTAGAATTCTCAACGACTTCTTCTTCTACGAACTCATTAACAGGAGATAGCTCTAAGATGAAATTATGATGCAACATTTACGTCTTTATCTTTGTCTCAGACAAATCGACGATTATTATTAAAGGTTAGTGATGTTATAGGTTTACACGATGAATCCTAGACTTAGAAGATATTGGATATAAGATTACAAGCTTCGAATATTAGTCAAATTTTACTCAAGCCTTGATTGAAACATGTTCGACACATGATAAAGCATTTCTTCGAAGTTTATTCAAAATTTGTTTGAATTTTGAAATCAGGATCAAATATTAGTTGATAAGCTTCGATCATAATTCAAAGATGGTTCGATCAAGGTCCAAAAAATTTTGATCAATGATGGAATATTGTCCAAACAACTTTTAGCAAAGTTGATTAAATTTAAGTATGTGATCATTAAAAATTCGAGTAAAGTTCGAATTTATTGTTTTGCACTTCACTTTCTCTTTTGTGATTAACTCTTTCACGTTGCAAACACATATAGGTTTAAAATGACTTGTATATATCCATGGTGATAACCGTGTTGAAAGTTAATCTCAACCGAAGGGAATACTATCATAAAAAATGTAACGTAAATTCAGTTCGGTCAATCTTCTGCTGATAAGTCCGCCGAATTGACATGGTTCACATAACCAAAATATAAATTATTTAAACCCAAATAATTGCCATGTTGAAAGCATGTTGAGAGCAAATCTCAATCGAATGAGTCAATTTTAAAAATCTATCAAAATTCTTAAATTCCATTTTTTATCAAAATTCAAATATCCAAAGGGGAATTAGTCACCCAATAACTTAATGCAAAATCATATACACTTTACAAACGTTTGACGATGGCGATGAACTTAAGAATAATTTCAACTCACAAAGAGCAAATATTCAGTTAAGAATATCACTAAGATTTATTCTAAAATAATATATTATCAGTAAGGACGTGGCATATGTGCTCTAATAGATTCTATATTATAGTCATAACCAAAGCTCATATACTCCCCAATGACTATTACCCTTGAGTAATGAATTACATAGCATAATTGATAAGGCACAAAACCTTTTGCAAGCTAAGATTGACTTGAATTTATCCTTTAAACAAACTTTCACCCAAGGTCTACAAGATACCCTTATACAAAGCAACACATGATTGTCAATAAGGATCATTCAGTCATATTAGGTCAACAACCTCTCTAACTAAGTACATTAGGGCCCATGATAACCCCAGATGGCAGAACCATTCCATGAGATTTTGATCGGGTTTGTCATCACTCCCCCACTATTCACTTTATGTGAAAGATGATAAATTTTAAAATCTTAAAAATATAAAACATACTATTACTATACATCGGGTACTAAGTATCTGTCTAATGACTAGCCTTAATCGAATGTGCCATCTTGTCACTAGGATGGGCAATTAACTATATGGACGTGTGCGTATGAGAAACTTGAACTCAGATCTTAAAATTCTTGTATATTAGAGCAAAATCTATGTGTAATGTCTTACATCTAGCCAATCATAAAAGTTCCCCTAGAATATAATCTATTAAAACTCTCCCCAAATCACGTAGAGAGACTAGGGCACCCAAAAGCAAAATTTTTAGAGCCCACAATGCTGCTTTTAGTAGATATGCTACCAATTTCAATAGATATGCTACTGAAGATCAATGCAAAGCTTGATGACTTGAAGTCATCAATATAATATAGAAAATACACCAAATGTTATTTGATGAAAATGGTTTCAATCCTAATGATCTGCAATGGCACATTTAATATTGATATAGATGTGGTTTGATTTGGGTATTTTATGGTGATATATATATATATATATATATATATATATATATATATATATGATCTGATTTAAGTACTTCATAAAGATATAGCTCTGTTATTATTGTTATTGTATTTAGTTATATCAAACCTTTTTTCTGTTGTGTCATAACTATTATGATTGTATCCAACATGTTATTGTATATGAGTTAATTTGACATAAGGAATGTAAATGAGCCAAAAATCATCTTAGAATAAGTGGCACTTTGCCTTCATACAATATAATTGTTGGCAATTAAGTAATTTTCTTCACCCTAAGAATATATATAATATGAATTCAACTACTTTCATCAATTAAAAAAAGGGTAGTAAAATTATGAATTCATGGCTATTTATTATTATTTTTATTAATTATTGAAAAAATAAATAAATTATCACACATATTATAAATCTTATTGTTTGATTACATCAACTTAAATATTTAGTGTTTTTAATTTCCACATAAATAACTCTATTGTGTTTGTATTTTATATATTGTACTTCACTGTGATGACTTGTAAAAGATAATATTCTTCATCATTTCATTTGCATAATTAACAATTTATGTGAGCAAAAAAAATGTAAATTATTTCCTTTATACCAAAGGCAAGTATATTGTTTTACATTGCAACATTTTTCAGGGGTTATTTGATGTAATAACATGATATTGTGAAAATAATTTTTAAAATAAAAATTTAAAAATTTTGAATTGGAGCGTTGGAGCGCTATGTTGGCAAACGCAGCAGCATTGTGAACGCTAAGGCTTTGGATTGCGGCACGGCGACATTGAGCTCTCTATTCTATAATACTTATTAATTTTGCATGCAACACTGTGGTGCCTTGGGAATTCAATAATTATAGAAACATATTCATAAAATAGCTTATTTTATCTAAAAAATTCTGATGAAATCAATTTACAAAACGAACATCTGACGGTCCCAGAATTCCCACTTGTACCGATATGCGTCAATTTCTTAAGGGCCCACAAATTATGAAAATTTTAGTATAATTAAAGCACAATAATATCATCTTATGGCGAAGACAATTTTTCATATTTTACTTATAATAACTCCTAAAACAATTTATTTGATAGGGTTACTATAAGAGCGCTATGGTGCTGAGCATTGAAAAATATTTTTTATTATATAAATATCCACACCTCATCACCACAACCCCACCCATACCCCTTATTCCAGCTACTTGACAGGGAAGAAAGCGGAGGGAAAGGGAGAGAGAAGAGGAGAGAGAAAGTTGATCAAGGCATTTTTATCTATTGGTTCTATTTGGAGATTTTTTCTGATCGTATGTATGTTGTCACACCCAGAACCGATATGACTCAACTAAATCACTACAGAAAAATCATCTATTACCAGCAGCATTTTTCGATAGCAATTCATCATTTTCTAGCGGATTGTAAATTTACTGGAGGCTTTCTGGCGAAAAATTTTTCGTTGGTAAAAGCCGCGTAGGAAAAAAAATTTTGTCTGCTATCCGGCGGTGTTAGGCAGCCGAAAAATTAAAAAAAGCCGCCTGCTGCCCTCCCCCTGGCTACCCGAATGCCTTCCCGCACTGCCCGAGAGCTGTCCGCCTGCTCTGCCCGAGATCGGCCTACCCACGAATTGGCTCCTGTGAGAATCGAACTTCTCCCGTCTGAAAATTCAAAGACCCAATCGTTTTGCTAAGAAGGAAAATGTGTTAAAAAATATACCTTTTTATATTTAAATTATAAGTATATGAAATTTAAATAAAAAATAATTAAATAAAATATTAAAATAAAAAATAAGTTATTAAATTAATACTTAATTAAAATAAAGTTTTAAACTATAAAAGTAAGTAAAATTAATAATCAAGTTAAAAAAGAGAATTAAAATATTTAATTAATTTAAAATGAAAATTAATAATTAAAAATGAATTAAAATAAAGTATTAAAATTAAAAATTATTTAAAAGCCGTCGGAAAATGCCGGCGGCAATAAAAGTATAGAAAAAAAGGCTGGAAAGGCCGTTTCATCATATTCCGTCGGAAAACTGACGGAAAATCGCCGAAAAATTATCCGCCGGAACACCGCCGGAAAATTCCACCGGTAATGAATGATTTTCCTGTAGTGAATCACACATGTCCTACCATGCTCAATCATGACAAGAAGCAGACTTAGCAGAGACTGATCCCAAAATCTAATTGGAGAAATGCTGAGGAACTAAAACATCCAAATCGTATATGACAAACAACCACTATTGAATATAAATATAAAGCAGAAGATTGCTGAATCTCATAAATAATCTTTTGTATGTCATCCAAAAATACATGTGTAATCTGAGGTCTATTTATAACAGCTCTTGACAACATAAACATATAATAAAAATAAAAGGCAAGGTTGCAAATAGAAAACTAATCAAAATGCATACATATAACATAAATCAGAGCATGATATCAGATACTATTAAGCTCGCTCATTGCCCTTTTCCTAACCCAAAAATAGAAGCGAAAAATATGAGTGAACTAAAATGGCTTAGTAGGCTATGATTGCCTAAAATAAGAATCAATAACTCGTATCAAACGAGCTGAAAAATGCTGAAATAATAAACTTTAGTATTGTTCGAAAAAATAAAGTTGAAGTGGGAACTAATACTAAAATGAAATAAGCATTTTATTAACTACTAAAATTATACTGAAACTGACTAAATATAAGCAAACACCTTATAGTGAATATCGGAATGACCCTCAAGCCCCAACTTCAAATATATATAACAAACAACATAATCTCTTCTTACCTCCTACAGAATCCCTTCTCACAACCAACATAATCTCTTCTCGTTGCCAATATAATCTCTTCTTAGTAAATATCATAATAGCCCTTAGGCTCTAGAGCTTCTAACAAACATAACAAACAATATAATCCATTCTCTCCACCAACAAAAGCTCTTTTCACATGATTCAAATATTTTGAATATAGATACTAAAAAATAAAGTGCATTCTACATTACTAAAATGATTATAATATTATTGTACAACTCGATAAAAATGCTTTAACGGCTGCCAAAATAATTTCCCACCCGGTCTTCTACAGTTCACCAAAATTATAGTTTTTCAGAATTGTATCACATTATCATAAATTATGTATAACAATATTCTGAAGCTTTAACTGAACTGAACCACTATTTTTAGATGTCAAAATAAATTTTTGAATTGATAAAAATCATTAATTTTAAAAATAATCTGATTAAAAATTTCTAACAAATACTCAAAATGACCCAAACAGTCGTATCGACAATATATCAAAAGTTATGAGGATGAAATTTTCCAAAATCTGAGAGAAATTATATTTTTGTAAAACCAAATTATGAATTTTATCAAAACAATATCAAAAACTCTAAATTATTTAAAACTAAGATAGGAAAAATATATCATACCTCGACACGAACAACCTTTTGAACTGGGTTGTCAGCTAAGAATTGGCCTAATGCCGTCCAAAATAAACTCTCTCTCTAAAACCCCCTCTTTCTCTCTCACTAACATGTGGCTCAAGAGGAACTGAAATGAATAGAATATTGAATTTGGATATTTTTATTATTAAAATTTGGCCTAATGTCGCAGCTCCCCACTACGCCCTCCAAGACACTTCCTTAAAGAGCTCGCAGCATCGCTGCACGCCCCCAGCACTACCCCGCCAAATTAGTTTGCCCAAAACCCAAGAGCACCAGTGTCGAACCACTACCAACCTAGTGCCAATGCCCCAAAGAGGAAAAATTCAAATTTTTCAAACACGCAAACAGACTCCTATGACTCACTTCAAAACGCCTACAAACTCTCACTTGTACACAGAACACTTCCAAATACATGTAAATGGGGTTAAAAAAATAGAAGTTAAGTGGGTCACCTCAACTTAGGTCGGATTATAACATGTAGAATTGTATAATGATTCTGAAGATGACACATATGTAACTCGATTCCTATCTTTGTTTTTAATGATTTCATTTTCACGGATTTTATCTCTCCCAAATTAATAAAATGATATATTGATTTAACTAACTTTCATCTTATAACTTTTGATATATAATTGATACAATTATTTTGATAATATTTTATTAAATATTTCATGATTTCACATAGTGGATTTATTGTTATGAATTTCTATAAATTTTGACTAGTTTATTGAATTATATAGATTGACATGCAATTCATAGTAGTTATTATACATTTCATACATGATTGATGAATAACATAAAGATTGTGATATAATTGATACATGATGAATGTGACATTTATATATGAGCAATAAATACGGGCTAAAAACACTATAATTGATGTGGGTTGGTTATTAAAATATAATACCTTAATAGAATTGGAGATAGAATTATAGCTTTAAAGATTATTGTTGATGCTAAGGTTGTTAACATTATAAGTGCTTATGCTCCTCAAGTGGATTTGGATATGGATTCAAAATTAAAATTTTGGAATGACTTAGAAGAATTAATACAAAAGATACCTCTTGAAGAAAGAGTTTTTATTGGAGGAGATTTAAATGGACATGTTGGTAGAGAGGTAGATGATTTTAAAAGTATTCATGGTGGCCATGGTTTTGGAACGACAAATGAAGGTGGTAAGTCTATTTTAGATTTTTGTTTAGCTTATGATTTTTTAATTGCTAATACCTTATTTAAGAAAAGGAATGAGCATCTCATTACTTATAAAAATGGATATAATACAACTCAGATTGATTATTTTCTTATAAGAAAATTAGATCATTTAGATTGCAAAGATTGTAAAGTTATTCCGAGTGAAAACTTATGTACCCAACATCGTTTATTAGTTTTGGACTTGAAGATAATGGGGAAGAAAATAAAAAATAAAGTAAAACGATTTCCTAGGATTAGATGGGGGTATTTAAAGAATATTAACAAAAATATTTTTGAGAGTAAGATTTTAGATCTTAAGATTTTGTCTGTGCATGAGGATGCTAATGTTATGTGGGAAAAGGTGGCTAGTTATATTAAGAATATTGCAAAAGATGTGCTTGGAGTTTCAAAGGGAAAAGCTCCTAATAGTAAAAATAGTTGGTGGTGGAATCCAAATGTGCAAGAAAAGATTAAAAATAAGAAGATTTGTTATAAAAATTGGTTTAATTGTAAAAATTCTGATAATTGGAAAATATATAAAGAGGCACGTAAGGAATCTAAGAAAGCAATATGCGATGCAAAGAGTTTAGCTTTTAGTGATTTATATAATAGATTAGATACTAAGGAGGGAGAAAGATATATGTATAAGCTAGCCAAACAAAGAGATAGGAGTAGTAAGGATTTAGTTCAAGTGAAGTGTATTAAGGATGAAGATCAAAAAGTACTTTTTTTAGAAGATGATATTCAACAAAGGTGGATGAGATATTTTGCTAAACTTTTTAATGAAGAATGTGAAAATAAAATTGACTGTAGTGATCTTAGCACCCTAAATGAAAATAAAGATTTATGTTTTTATCGGCGTATTAGTAAAATCGAAGTTAGAGAGGCTTTGAAGAAAATGAAGGGTGGAAAAGCTGTTGGACCTGATGATATTCCAATAGAGGTGTGGAAATGCTTAGGAGATGAAGGAATTTCTTGGCTTACTAAACTTTTTAATACTGTTTTGAAGACTAAAAAGATGCCAGATGAGTGGAGAATGAGTGTGTTAATCCCTATTTTTAAGAATAAAGGTGATGCACAAGATTGTGTGAATTATAGAAGAATTAAGTTAATGTGTCATACTTTAAAACTATGGGAACGAGTTATGGAGCATAGGTTGCGGCGTGATACTAATGTTTCTCAAAATCAATTTGGATTCATGCCGGGTAGGTCTACTATGGAAGCCATACATTTATTAAGAGGTTTGATGGAGAAATATAGAGAGAATAAGGAGGATTTACATATGATATTTATTGATTTAGAAAAAGCTTATGATAAAGTTCCAAGAGAAGTGCTATGGAGAGTTCTTGAAAAGAAAAGAGTTAATAACGCTTATATTCAAATCATTAAAGATATGTATGCAGGAGCTATTACTTGTGTTTAAACACAAGGTGGTTTGACCAAGTATTTCCCTATTTCGGTTGGATTACATCAAGGATCAGCCTTAAGCCCATATCTTTTTGCTTTAGTCATGGATGTTCTCACTAGACATTTGCAAGAGGATGTACCTTGGTGTATGCTTTTTGCTGATGATATTCTTCTTGTTGATAAGACTAGAGAGGGAGTTGAAGGTAAACTAGAATTGTGGAGGTCAACTTTAGAGTCAAAAGGTTTTCGCTTGAGTAGATCTAAAACGGAATATATGGAGTGTAATTTTAGTAATAATAGACCTAGTGAGGGCATTGTGACTTTGGCCGATCAAGTCATTAATAAGAGTACACGTTTTAGATATCTTGGATCTATTGTTCAGAGTGATGGTGATATAGATGGGGATATTATCAGCAGAATCCAAGTTGGATGGTTGAAGTGGAGGAATGCATCAGGCTTATTGTGTGATAGAAAAGTACCTCTCAAACTTAAGGGAAAATTCTATAAGATGGTGGTGAGACCTGCAATGCTTTATGGTGCCGAATGTTGGCCATTAAAAAAGAAGCATAATTCTAAGTTAAGTGTTGCAGAGATGAGGATGCTCAGGTGGATGAGTGGCTTTACCCTTAGAGATAGGATACGAAATGAGCATATTCGTGAAAAGGTTGGAGTAGCTCCAGTGGAAGATAAGATTAGAGAGAGTCGCCTTAGATGGTTTGGTCACGTAAAATGGCGGCCTCCCGATGACCCGGTTAGGAAAGTAGAGGTCTTAGATTTGACTTATGTTAAGAAAGGTAGAGGTAGACCTAAAAAGACTTGGTTAGAAAATATTAAAAATGATCTTTCTTTATTAGATTTAAACGAGAATTTGACCTTTAACAGGACACAATGGAGAAAAAGGATTCATGTAGCCGACCCCACGTAGTGGGATAAAGGCTTGATGTTGTTGTTGTTGTTGTTGTTATGTTGGTGGGCCAATATGCTTTCCTTAAAATAAAAAGTTTATGTTGTAATCTTAGTTGTAGCCTATAACTGATTGACTGAATTATACTGATAGGTAAATAGTAACGACACTTAATGATTTACTAAAAATCACCTGTGAACTGATTTAAGATATGAATGATGATGATTAGATAGATTGATGACCAACTGGGATACAGTTAGGGTTTAAGATATTGAAAACACCACATAAAAGTTGAAAGTTTTGTCTTGCCATACCATAATATATTAATACATGCATTAATAGCATATAGATATAGATAGAATAACCAATTCATTTCATATCATACTGATATATATGTACATATAGAGATTTTATAAATTGAACTTACTGATTGATTGATACATAACATATTGATTATATTATTTTGCATTGGTTGCTTTGGTAGGTCCTGGTGACCTATTGGACTTTGTAAGCTCATTATTGTGGTTTGATTGATTTCAAGTCCAAGAAGAGGACTAGTAAAGTGAGATTGATCAAAGTCAAAATTGCAAGTTTAGTTAAATTTTTTTTAGCATTTTGTTTTATTCTTTTGTCGCCAGAAGAGTTTAGTGACAGCTTGATGTTTTAGATTGAGATTGTGGTTATTGTATATATATTTTGAATATATTAACAGATGATATAATATACATATATTTTTGCTATTTAAATTGATATACAATAAAATTAATGGCTCTGGCAGATTAATTAGAATATAAAAGATGTAATTCCTTCAATTTTGATTCTAAGTCGTTACATTAGTTTGAAGTAAAAGTGTGTAAAGCATTCCAAATATAAAGGTTTCAAAAATATTAATGTTTAGGTTCAAAATAAAAGAAATGAAATGTAAAATTTTTAAGTGGTTGGAATGCAAAGTAAAACCATCAAAGGATAGTTGCCCGCTAGCAATTGTTGCTACCGCCTCAAGCACCACTTGTCACTACCACCTTCACCTCCGGCCACCATTGGTTGGTCACTATCATCATGTTGCCTACTGGCCACCACTTCCATTGTCATCTACCGCCAACCACCACCAGTTGTAGCCGCTTGCCATCATCGCTCCCTATTATTTCCTACCCCCGACTATCAACCACTACTTGCCTACTTCGAATTGCCATTAGCTACGATCATTTTTGGGCTTTACATCGCATTCATTTTATTTCAAGCTAAATAAAAAATAAGTAATCACCTGCATTTATTTTAAACTCATCCAAACATTTCAAATACATTACATTTCTTATACACTACATTCTATTTTTCTTTGCATTCCTTTTTCTGTAAACCAAATGACTCCTTAAAGAAAAGTGACTACGAAGTGTTCCAAATACAATGATTTTATAAATTTTAGTGTGTGATTTGACAAGAAAATGCAAAGTAAAATTTTGGTGAATTACAAATTCACTTTAAAGTTCATTTTTGATGTAGTGAAAGCTCACCTATTTTCGCCAAATTTCAAATACACCACATACTCACTCCTCATTCATCGCCACCCACTGCCCATAGTCATCAATTGTCGGTTGCCAATTACCGCCGCCAATTGCTCGCCTCCAGTTGCTCATCACCTCCGCCTGCCACCGCTATCATGGACCGCCTATTAATGCTATCATCGACCAACACCACCTCACTGCCTCTATCCACTACTGGCTACTACTATTGTTGGTCATTACACTGCATTTATTTTACTTCAAAAAAAAAATCACCTACATTTATTCACACTCATCCAAACAACTCCAAATATTTCAAATACATTATATTCCTTTTACATTGTATTGCTTCTTTTTTTTTTTAAGAAAAACAAATAGCCCTTAAAAAAAAAGAAAGAAACTCCTTATGCTCGGACACAATATTGCAGGTCACCGACCTCCCATGCGAGCTTTGTTCTCTTGCTCCTCTGCGAGCTAGACCCGCTCGTCGATGCCACCTAGCGCAAGTCCAATCTGCCCAATTCGCTCTGCATCACACAAGCTTAACCGACAATGCTGATTGATCCTCTTTTGGTCAATTCTTCGACACTTCTAAAATGTAATTCTATGGGGCCCTAATTCAACAAGTGTTATTGAGAAAATTTCTCCTCCAAATTTCTTAGACATAAAAGATGGCCACCATAGATGAGGTCTTCAAGTTTATAACAATCCATCCATTTGAAATAATTTAGGTCATTATTGTACATATAATATGATAATTGCTTTATTTATTTATTTTGCAGCGCCAACTATGGAATGTATGTAATACAAATTCTTATTACCTGATTTCAAGTAAAAATCTTCTTCAAGCAATACCTAATCTTATATAATTCTTTATGGATGGATCTCTTATGTGTAGATTTATTTCAAAATAATATAAATTCATACGTTTATTTATTATTTTGATGTAAATATTAAATTTTTTGAGTATATTTTATTCATTCATTAATCAAATTTACATTACTTTTGAATTTACATTAGTTGTTGAATTATATCTCTTAAATAACACTTTCATTGTGACTTTTTGAGTTATAGCTCTTGAATTGCATAATTGAATTGCACTCCTTATTATGTTTATTCGCGATTATACTCAATTTGTGTATTAACATTTTAGTACGATGTGCCGTACTTGATATTTGAAGTATGATAGAATGGTCTTCAAATCATGATCAAACAATTCTCAGATTATAATTGAATAATCTTCAAACTACATGCTAACAATATTTGAACGATGATCATACAATGATCGAACCATCCTTCAATCATAATTCAAATTTAGTTTTCGTTTGAGACAACTTTTTTATTGCTTTCTAAAATAATTTTTTAGTACAAAAATTTATTGAACTAGAAATTTTTGTATTAGAAAACTGCTTTAGAAAGCGGTAGTGTTATGTTTCATTTGGGGCGGCTTTTTCTTAATGCTTTCTAAAGCAGTTTTTTAGTAACAAAATTTATAGTTAAAAAAAAATTATACTAAAAAGCTGCTTTAGAAAGCAGTAAAAAGCCGTCCCAAACGATTCATTTGGGACGACTTTCTTACTATTTCTTAAATCAACTTTTTAGTACAAAAATTTTAATTTTTTTATTAAAAATATATTTTAAGAAGTAGTAAGAAAGTCGTCCCAAACGAAACTTAATCTTCAAATCATATTCAAACAAATATCGATTCATATACGAAACATGTTTAAACCTTTGTTAAACTTTATTTGATCCTTGTTACAATTATATTCGAACCTTGTTAGAATATGATTGGTTCAAATAATGTTCAAATAAATATTAAAAATGGAAATAAACATTATTGTCACTTGTCACATAGTTTTAACCTTATTGAAATCAATATTAATTGAGTCAAAATTAGAGATATTTAAATGCTAAATAAATTTTTAAATAGCAATAATATTTCTCTAATTTTAAAAATGATGAAGCATGTACATTCAATTTTGTCTGTAAATCCCCTAAAAAAACTCCTTGCTGTAGCCCTTTTCCCCTGCCAAAACGTCCGGTTGCATACTCGGAATACAGCACCGCATCCATCAATGGGGTTCTACGACGTGATTCCGCTCTTCGTGGACACCAACCTTGGCACACATTTCGCTTTGTCTGTCTCTCAGGACATTACAGCAGGCGATCTCAAGTGTATGAATAAAAATCCTCTTTTTAAGCATTACTACTTTATATTACTCCATCTATTATTTGAGCGTTCCATGTGTTTGCCAAAATGCTCAAATGATCTCCATGAGCTGTGCTTGATGATGTTGGTAGCATCTTCTTTTTAGTTCACCAAGCAGTTTTACTAGCCACCTGCTACTTTGAATTTGAAATAGCGGAAGTTCAGCTAAATACTTAAGCTTTTCTAGTTAAGGACTAGGTTTTGGTTCCTCAGCCAGCTTGTCAAACTCCCCCCTCAAAGAAACTAGTTCAAAAATCTTTTTTTTTAATCTTGTTAGCAGTCAATTGGTAATCGATGATTTGAATCAAATGAGCAAATGTATAGGAGAATCGTCACTGAATTACTTGGTCAATAGCTTGTCTTAGTTCGGTGTTTGCTTATTAGGTTATGCTCTTTAAAAGAGAAGAGAAAGTTGTCCTAAAATATGGGCCTCTTTTTTCTTTTCTTGGGGCTGTTTGTTTGTTTGCAAGTAGGTTAGATTTAACCAGTCTGGTTTATAAATAGTTTTGATACTGAAATTTGTTTGGTGGTTAACATTTTTAATCTCTGGAATTTTTGAAAATTGTTTGGTTACCATTTTCATTTACGGGATTAGGGATTAAAGCTTTAGAAATAGGATTGGTAAGAGGAAGACCACTTATTAAGGAATCAATTAAACTAAATACATCATTATTAAATGATGCCATTAGATATTGTATTAGAGATTAATTAAGCAATAATCAAAGTAAATTCCTGAATTAATTTTGTAGTAGGTTAGGAATAACTAAGTAGATATCAAGTGTTAGACCGATCTAGCCAGTCCATACGGGACCGGTTCACGCAAACAGAGGCGGAACTTCTCGGCCTCCTGTATGCGCCGAACGCACGCCCAAGCACCACATAGCTGTTTAGGAAGGTTTTTGAAGGGAGTTAGGAGGGAAATTTGAATGTAGGGACTGTTTAGAGATTTCCTTTTGGATTGTATGCATTAAATAGTTTATTTTTCTAGGGTTAGGGCATCTTGAATTTGGCTGAAATTTGAGATCTCTTAGGTTTAGGTTTCTTTTGGGCTCTAGCGGTGTCTAGAGAATCGGGAGAGATCAATCCTCCTCTTGAATTGAGGATCAATTGTATCTTCTTTGATTCTTCTTTCCGTTAGTTTGATTCTTGCAATAAAACTATTATTTGGTGTGATTTTCCCTCAGATTTTGTGAGTTTGTTCGCTAATTTTGTCAATATCGTTAGGTTTCACTTGAGATCTTCAAGTGTTTCCTATCATCAAGATATTTTAGTTAAGCAGGAACTAGCATAGAAGAAATGCATTTACTGATTAACAATTAAGGGTTTATTTCATCCATACTTCATTAAGCGCTAATAAAGCAAAGTTTCTATCCATAATTTAAGTGCTAGTTTTTTAATTAATTAGTTTATGGTATCATAATCAAACCCATGTTAAGGGCAAAACAAGCCAAGAGAATTATTAAGAGATAAATGGGATATGTTTTAGTAAAACGAAGGGCTTTATAATAAAAATCTAATGACAACAAAGAGATTAACTGAACTCTTATAATGTATTTAATTAGTCACTAGTCTAGAATCATTGTGCCAAAGCTGGTAAAAGAAAACTATCAGTATTCTCCCTACAAACAAACATTTTAGTGCTCTGTTCATTGGTTCATCTCTTTCAAAAGATTAAAAGTCAAGGCGTAAGAACAATGAAAAACAAGATGATGATGTAAACTTTGTGGCAAATCAAGCATCCTAACATATATTAGAAGTTTTACTAGCAAAAGCTCTTAAAAATATGGCTAAATTGGATGGGAGCATTCTTTTCCCTAAAAAATTTCACCTAAATTTGCGAGAAACATGATAGAGATTACAACAAGAAAGAAAGACAGCCAACAAATTCACTGTGCAACCTCATTGTTGCAATTATAAAATTACTACCAAAATTGCTAAGCAAAAAGGGAACTGATATGGGATTCACATAAAAGGGAAGGCAAGGGTGAGAGATGTTGGTATGAGCCATTCAATATTTGTTAAATCCCCACAAAAGATGAATTATTATGGTATTAGGCGATTATTATATGGTTGGTAGCATATAAGGAATTGAGATTTTATTTAATCAGGAGACAGAGAATTGTTTTTTATTAAGGTATTAGATGACTTCTTATTATCTAGTAATCTTGGATCCAATTCCTAAACAGATCACAATGCTTATAAGCTTTCAAATGATTTGAACACCTCATGGTTTTTTAAGCAAGATACGGTTGTTATTTGGTGGAAATTGAGTTGTGTATCTATATATATATATATATATATATATATATATATATATATATATATATATATATATACATAAACAGTATGTCCCAACAATTTCATCAGTGGTATCAGAGCCTTTAAAATATATTTATACTAATCTTTCTACAGGATCTAAAAACAAATATAAGAAATATTTAAGGATAAAGTAAGACTAAGACAAACTTACAGGATTTAATTGAGAAATAAATATATCAAACAAATATAAGAAATATATAAGGATAAAATAAGACTAAGACTAATTTATAGATTTTATTGCACACCCAAGTATTTTACAGACTCAGAGAACTTTTAAAAGCAAAAGTACGAGAAGCAAACTTTAAGAAGAAAAGATTCATCAATAATTTTTCAAAAGTAACCCCTAGACCTTAGTGGCTACTTTTCTTTGTGCTTGGGCCCCTGCCACATTGTCGGCCATAGATTCTTTATGAAGTAATTGCTCCTAATTTTCTACCATGTCAAGCTACAATATTTTGTTCTATTGATTGAAACATATTCTCAACTTCAAGTTTAACAAAAAAAATGTGTTAGCTACTATTTGTACTCTTTCATAATGTTAACAGCACTCCATCTTCATCACATTAGAAAGCTGGTTAAAGCTTTTGGCTCATGCTCTGCTTTCTTTCAAGAATTGTCACCACTCCCCTTTGCTCCTTTGATGACTTTACTGCTTTATGTAACCGCCTTGGGCATATTGTTAGGCGGAAGTATCCTGCCTCCACAGCAGTCCAACCCCTTTTTGGGGTGGGGTCCACAAGTAATGCAATAGTTAGGAGGGATCATGAGGGAAATTCAAATTAGGAGGGTTATTTTGGGTATTTTGCTATTTTTTTATGCTTTGAGGAGGATTGTAAACCAAGGGTTAGGTTATCTTGTATTTGCTGAAATTTGGAGAGTTCTTAAGTTTTGTTTGGGCTTTAGCTGCCGGCTAGAGATTGGGAGAGCTGGATCTTCCTCTTGAATTGAAGATCCGTTGTACCCTGTTTGTTTTCCTTCATCTATTATTCAATTAAGAGTGTTTTCTTTATTTTTCCTCCATTAAATTCCCAAAATCTGCTTGGCGAGGCTGCTGAAATTTTGATTTCAGTCATTGTTTATTTGTTTATTCTAATCTTTGCTATCAAATTGGTATCAGAGCAATTTTTTGGGTGGAAATAGAAGTCTTTTTCACTGATTTTTGCTATGTTTTCTCTCCGATCTTGCTGTTTTTTTTTTTACTATTTTTGCTATTTGGAGCCTAGATCCTGGTACCCATGGCAGGGAAAAAGGTTGAAGTGTTGGAGGGGGAGATAGGACAATTGAAATCTGAAATTTCAGATCTCCAAACTCAAGTTTCAGATTTCAAAAGTCAAATTTCATCCGTCCACGAGAAGATCGATGGAAAATTTTTCATCATAGAGGAGATGTTGAAGAAGTTGCTCGAAGGCGAGGGAAGCCACTGATTGCCAAGGAAGTGGGTAAAATCCTAATCCGATAAGGTTAAGGGAAGATCATGAGACGAAGATTATGGAGGGAGAAGAGAGAATGCTTCTCCTAGAGCATATTCCTAGGGAGGAGTCGGGTAGAGGGTATGGGGAGAGGCGTGAAGGGGTTGGGCATGAGCGGAGTGGTGTTGAATTTGAAAAAATAGGGGCTGAATTTTAAAGGGGATGACTTGATTATGATCGAAGGGGCGTCGAATTTGAAAGGGTGGTGGCTGAATATGATTGAAAGGGTGCTGAATTTAAAGGAAGAAGGTGGACTTGTGATGAAAGATTTGGGTATGAGCGGAGAACGGATGATTAGCACAATTTGGGGGAATCACCCCTCGGGGAATGGGAAATTTTGGAGGAAATAGGGGTGATGGAGGAGATTTAATGGTGAGAAAGTTGAAAATGCCTATTTTTGAGGGAGAGGATGCACATGGGTGGATCTACTGGGTGGAAAGGTACTTTACCGTCAATAGGTTGACAGAGGAGGAGAGATTGACGGCAACCGGGATGTGCTTGGAGGGGATAGATTTAGCATGGTACCAGTGGAGGGATATGAGGCGATCCATACGGACCTAGAGGAATTTAAAGATTATTTGTTGGAATGTTTCTGAACTAGCAAGGGAGGGGACTTCTATGAGCAATTCTTCACCCTAATATAGGAGGGGATGGTGGTGGAATACCGTGAGCACTTTGAGCATCTGTCCAGCTAACTGGACCGGCTTTCGGAGATTATACTGGAGGGGAACTTTATGAAAGGGATCAAACCAGTGATTCGAGCGACAGTTAGAGTGATGAGGCCTAACGATTTAGGAGAGACTATGGAGCTAGCTTAGTTAGTGGAGATTAGAGACACCATGAGAGAGGGACTGGAGGCAGCAACTCAGGAGGTTCGTACAGGATGACCACCATCTTTTTGACACCCAAGGAGCCGACACTGGGTACTCTTCGGGAGACCCCGAAGGAGAGGGCTGAAGGAGGAAGACCTGGGAACAACTTCAAGAAGCTCATAGAAACGGAATTGCAGGAGAAGAGAGTGAAGGGGCTCTGTTTCAGATGTGCGGAGAGGTATACACGAGGGCACAAATGTAAGGACTGATCTCTTCAAGTTCTCACCGTTTGTGATGATGAGGAAATCGAGGAAGGACCCTTCTTTCCACCTTGCGGACAAGGTGGGTCTTTGAGAGAGGGGTATTGTTAGACGGAAGTATCCCGCCTCTACAGCAGCCACCCCCTTTTGGGGGTGGGGTCCCACTTTTAATATATAAAGGCTAAACAAGACAAACATCACATTTATATGCTTAAAACAAAGACAAATATAAGATAACAATATTCTTTAAAACATAGACAGTTCAACCTAAAATTTCTTGAGAAGAAAGATACAAGTGGGGTGTAAACTTGTGGAGAGAAGAAAGAGATTAGAAGCCGAGACGAAGAGAGGAGAAGCTCGTAAGCTTTTCTAGAAGAAGAGAAGAGAAATGGAACAAGATCGCAAGCTTTTCCAATACAAACCCGCAGGTTTTAGCTTCTAAAAATCATAACATAATCTCCTTAATCTATTACAAAACACCACATATTTATAATAGAAAAGGGGCCAGCCAAAACAGCAAAAAAAAAACCAATCAGGATAAGAAAATGGAAGGCCAAAAATCAGTCCAAAAAAACACCCCAGCAGTCACAAAATCAGTCCAGAAACAGCACCCCAGTAGTCACAAAAACCAGTCCAGAAACAGTATCCCAGCAGTCACAAAAATAGGGTAAAGGCAGACACGGGACAGGTAACCAGGGAGAAACCGAAGGGGCAGCACAGGAACCGGAACCAGCAGGAGAACCGGAACAGGAAGCCTCAAGGGGAATCGAAACAGGCACAGGAAAAAGAAGAGCCAAGGGGGGAAACCGAAAGGCTAAGGAGGAGGGGGGCTGAATCCGGGAAAGCAAAAAGCAAACATTAATGAGCTAAAACCAAGTAGCTCCCAAAGAACACAGCCCGAAGAAATGAATTTGTTTTGACCCCCCCGCCTACATCAGGTCCACAAGTAATGCAATAATTAGGAGGGATTAAGAGGAAAATTCAAATTAGGAGGATTATTTTGGGTATTTTGTTGTTTTTTATTTAATGCTTTAAGGAGGATTGTAAACCTAGGGTTAAGTTATCTTGTATTTGCTGAAATTTGGAGAGTTCTTAGGCTTTGTTTGGGCTCTAGCCACCGGCTAGAGATTGAGAGAGCTGGATCTTCTTCTCGAATTGAAGATCCATTGTACCTTATTTATTTTCTTTCATCTACTATTCAATCAAGGGTGTTTTCTTTATTTTTCCTCCATTAAATTCTCAAAATCTGCTTGGCGAGATTGTTGAAATTCTGATTTCAGCTATTGTTTCTATGTTTATTTCAATATTTCCTATCACATACTTGTCTTTACACTTTACTTAAGTTTTAGATATATAAACAGACCTGTGGTTATTGTTGATATATACAAGAATGAAATTCTCATTCATACTTTCATGTCTTTTACTTCCTCTATTGCTAGAATAGTAATCGCTTGTAATGAATGTGTAAACATTCACTGTCTTTGCTTTATCATGGTATCAGAGCAACTTAATTTCTTAATAGCTGTTTTACTTCATTGTTGATGAAGGATTCATCAGTTTCTGCGTCTTCCACCCCACCACCTTCATTGATATCTCCATTCCATCCTCTCTTAAGTTCCTGATTTTGAATATCAAAAATGTGGTCAACATCCAACTGCTCTCTAATAACTACCCCACCTGGAGATCTTCCATATTCAAGCCATTTGCTGCAAATGGCTTCTCCAGTTATCTCGACGACAACCATACCCCCCCCCCCCCCAAAAAAAAAAATAAAAAAAACTTCCCCTCTATGCTCATCTTCGTTCTTTTGGTTGTTGCTATTACCATTGGCTTCGACCATATTCTGCTCATAAGCTTGCTCTTCAGTCTGCTCCTTGCATCTTCTTGGGCTATGCCAATGCTCAGAAAGTATACAAGTGCTACAATCCTATCACACAACGCATAATCGTCTCCAGACATGTACAATTCGATGAGACTATATTTCAAATACCACTACTTTATCTCCTACAGCAGCATCTCCAACAACATTACCTCCATTCCCTCTTACTATCCCACCACCAACTCAAATTCTGTACATAATTCCCTCACCTAGTGGCGGAGTCAGAAATTTTTTTTCGAGGGCCTAGAGATTGTCGATTTTAAAAATATTTTCAATATTTTTCATTCGGGCTTCGAATTAACATCAGCTGTTTAAAAAAATTAAGGTTGTTAACATAAGAATATAAATTACATTAAAAAAATTTAATCAAGAACATCTGGTATAATTAAATAAAATAAATATATTTTAAAATATAAATTATTTTTAATATTAAATAAAAATAGTATATTTTAAAATATAAATTTTGATTTTTGGAGGGGGGGACGTGCCCCCGCAGGCCCCCCTCTAAATCTGCCCCTGCCCACCAACCCAATCTCACACCTACTCCACGTTCTCCATCTATTGCTCATACTTTATTTGGGATTGCATTCAAGCTCAGCATATCGCGGTTTATCACGTCTCCATTACCGATCAACTTGCTAACATCTTCACAAAATCCCTATCTGCATCAAGGCTCAACATTCTTCAAACCAAGTTGTTGGTCGTCCCTCCCATCAACTTGAGGGACGATGTTAAAAGCTGGTTAGAAGCTTTCGGCTCCAGCTCTACTTTTTGCCAGGAATTGTCGCCACTCCCCTCTGCTCCTTTGATGACTTTATTACTTTATGTAACCGCCTTGGGCGTACTTGTCTTTACACTTTACTTAAGTTTTAGATATATTAACGGACCTGTAGTTACTATTGATATATACAAGAATGAAATACTCATTCATACTTTCATGTCTTCTACTTCCTATACTGATAGAATAGTAATCTCCTGTAATGAATGTGTAAACATTCACTGTCTCTGTTGTATCACATTATTCTAGCTTTAATTTGGTCACCGGTCCCATTATGATATTTTCTATGTAACAAATCATAAACATTCTTTAAGGAAAATTATTTCTTTTTAAGGGTTGAATTGCTAAGGATTTGATTGGTGATAGCAGCTTTCTTAATCTGACTTGATTTATCTTCTATCACAATAGCTATCCACCATTTAATGACAAAGTTATGAAATAATTTTTTGCAATTAATATTACCTGTAATGATTTTTAAATTTCATGATCATATCAATGGAATTTGAATTTGACAGACGAAAAAGAATTTGCTAGCTCCATTAACAAGAGTTGCAAGAGTAATTTTTTGAAGATGAGGAAAAGATTCAACCCAAGTAGAATAAATTTTTTTGATAGCCTCAGGAAGGATGTCTGTATTGGCACCAAATTTATGTCGCCATTTAAAGAACTAATTGGGAATGGATTTAGTAATAACTTAAGACATTAAAACAATATTCAAGAATGCTTATTTTTTGGGATTAATGATGTAGTATGTTTTTTGTCATTACTTCTACATATGTCAATTAATCAAATGTGATTGTTCTCTGGTGGAGGGCAATGCATGACCAATAAATCTTTGGTGCTAATTTGGTATACAGTGACACCACACTTTTCCAGTTTGATGTTGAAGTAAGTACATTTAGGAAGCTTGTAGACAGAGCAATCCTTGTACAGGGCTGGGAGGGGTGGAGGGAGTTGTAGAAAGAGATAAAATCATAGAGGAAACAAAGCATTGAAGGGAATCTCAAAGGAACGATAGTTGTAGGAGAGTTCAGTCAAAGTGCATATTTATCAGTGATTGCTGCCCTATTTAGAACCATATCAAGTAACTTGATTAAAAAAAGGCTCTAGATAGGCAAGAGCATTGATAAATAGCCAATAAAGAAAAAGAACATAAAAGAATACCAATTACAAATGTATAATTAAAGGCATCAAGCAATAATCATCCCATTGGCACGTGATTGACTTGTATTGATGTATAGTATAACTTTGGAAACTCATATGGATGACATTACCTATTTGGTTTGACTTAGGATTCGTTTGGGACGGCTTTTTTACTGCTTCTTAAAGCAGCTTTCTAGTACAAAAATGAAAATTTTTGTACTAAAAAGCTGCTTTAAGAAGCCGTAAAAAAATCATCCCAAATGGAGCCTTAGTCTCCATCCTTTCCCAGATTGAGGAAAACACTCCTTTGGAGATTGTAAGTGATCATTAAATTCTTATTTTCTATTATTGGTTGCAATAATAGAGAATAAAAGTGAACTCAAATCGATAATAATTTTCAATGAAATATTCCCTAAAAAAAATACAGTTTAAGTAACAAGAATGAAGTATAGATTTTTCAACAAAAAATGAATAAGATTGTATATACACAAGTAAATTAAGCGTGCATGCATGAGGTCTATCAATGGTGGAATGGGATGAAGGGTGATGAAACTTTTTTGAAGAAAAGCTTATAAATCGAAGTAAACAAAGACCAGTTCAGAACTGAGAATAGTGTTTTAGAAGGCATTTTCAGTACCAGCCCAGGGCACAACTTTGGGCAAGGCGGAGTAGCATTGCTCTGATGAAATCAAATGAGGCATTTAGGCTACAACCTAGCTCCCGTATGACGAGGCATACTCAATAAACTTTTTAACATTTAAGCAAGAACTTAAATGATAAGATTATTTGCCTTGATCTTAGCTCAAACTAATCAATGCATAGTATAGTTAAAGTCTTAGAAATTAATTTTTTCATCCTTTTATCTTTTTTTCTTTTAAATTCTTTAAATGTGTGGGCAACGTGAACAAAGACAAATAAGTTATGAAGGTTTTAGCATATTAGAATAATCACCTAGATGCGGTGAAGTTCATATATAAAATTTAATTTGCGCTGCCTCAACTTATACCTACAAATGATTTTGATAGGAGAAAACGACTTAGAAGATGATCAGATTGAGGAATGAGGACTTAATGAGTGGGTAATTAGTTGTCTTGTTTCAATGTGATATTCAAATTTGTTACTTTATATGTTTGAATCAACTATACTTACGAGTTTGAACATGAATGATGTGATTTTTGGAAATTATTTTTTTTCTCTTATATTTACCAAATTATACTTTTCTAATTATGAAATGGCAAATATATAAAATTCATGAGGTTTATGCCCCCTGCCTCAGGGATTTCTCTCTACATCATGACTGAAACACTGCACCCTATGCCCTTGCATTTAAGACATTGGTTTAGGATGAATGCAAAGTACTTGGAGTAAGAGAGCGAAAAATCTAAGTGAGAAATCAAACCACATAAGAGACATAGATTTATAATTCTTTGATATTTTCTTAAGCTTATGTCCACTCCTAAGCTCGCCCTTGAGAATTTCAGTAATCACCATCACAAACATTAAAGACCAAATCTATAACAAGCTTCATATTCTATTCTAGGCTTAGAGAGGAAACTTCAACCTTTTTCCTTGGTTCAAGATCAATGGGCACCAAACTCTTTTTAACGGAAAGACCTTTTCTTGGCCAAGGACAATCCGTACTGACATTTCTCAGGCTCAAGGATAACCCTCATAAGAACAAAAACTACAACAAGAAGCTAGAACACTCTAGGAAGAGATAAACAAAATGGAAATCAAAACAAATATTACAATAGGGAGTAGTAATACACTTACAAAATTACAATAAATATGCAATATAAAGCTTCATTGTCAAGAGATTAAGATGACATGAGAAACTCTCCTGCAAACATTTAGGCCAACTTTAACGATGTTACCTCAATAAGGCTTTCTAAGAGAAAACTCACATGACTAAACGAGGTAACTTGGAGTTGTGAGCTCTGAAAATTCATGCCCTGGACTCCACCGAGAAAGTTTTAGTGTTCCCAAGTCAAATTTTGAAAATGCAAATTAAATTGAAGACAAGACATTGCCCAGAGATTTTTTGCTTATTTAGTGAAAATTTTAAACTATTAGTTTCAAGTTTCCCATAGGCATAAGCCTCTATGGTTAATTACCTCTCTTGATGACGAGAGAAAACTTTCGAATAAGGCTAGTTGTTAGATATGTGCTAAGTTCTTAATGTATGGTAGTAGGAATTTGATTTTAAAATTGAAGGAAATTTATCGTTGTCAGTTTAAAGCAGTTTGTGTGAGGAATGATGATAAACTCAATCAAGATACTATGGTTTTGTTGTCTCGTGTTTTCATGGATGCTAGTCTACTTAATCAAAAAAGGTAGTTGACTCAACTTGACTAAATGATCCTTTTCAGCAGCCATAAGTTGTGTCGTCCAAGAGAACCTTATAAACTTGTGGTGGATGATTGTCTACGGAGAGTATTCAAGTCAATATTAGCTAATAGAGGGCTTTATGTTATGTCAAATGTAACTTATGATTCATTATTCAAGAGTTTTTTTAGCCATTGAGAAACTTGTGAGCTCTAGCCATGACTATAATTTAATTGTGTCATTTTATGTCAAAACCACTTAGTTAGAGGTTCCCGATCATAATCGTTGAATTGTGGTGCCATTTATCATCAAAATCATTAATTAGAAGACATATGCCAAGTCCTTATTGGTGAGAGATTGTATGAGAATAATTCGTAGTGATAAACTTAATAAAATATTAGCTATTTATTAGTTAAGGTTATTTTTAAATTTATCACCCTCGGAAAATGGTTGCAGAGGGTAGGTGATTATTGCTTTAAATTATATAAGGTAAATTTCTCTTAAAATATTTTGAATCTTTTTTTTCTTTTTGTTTTGGATTTTTCATATTTTTTGTTTGAATATGGCCTTAAATAACTGCCATTGGGCTTTTGGGGCATTTCGAAAGTAGGAACCCATTCATTTTTTTCTATCTAAGGTTTTCCTTATTGGTTTATAGGTAGAGTGGCTTGTTTGAGAACATCATATATTTATATTATTGAGTTTGATTTTTTTTTTATTTGCAAATCTTCAAGGTGATTGCATTCTTTTCAAGAATAATTGTGTGACTCGAGGTGGAGTGAATTTGGCTTAAACTTATTTTTGATCCGCACAGTATAGTCAGACGTTAAGTTCAAGCATTTAGCATGTTCGTTGAAGCACAACCAAACAAATTTGATTTTGAAAGAGAGATTTTTGCAAATTTAAAATAATTGCATGTTTTACATAGCAATTACATGCTCTTTTGGGTGAGAGAAACTTGGGTTTATTCTTATTTTTAGCTCATGCAGCATTGCGATCTCCGAGTTTGGACATTAGCATATTTATTACAACACATGCGGGTAATTTTTTTTTTTTATATTCATGTATGCTTCTTCGTGCAGATGGTGCACTTGCACGTTTCTTGATGCACTCGCATGATGTACTTGTACACTTCTTGGTGTATTTGCCTGGTACATTTAAATGGTGCATTTATGTCCTTCTGTGCATTTGCTTAGTGCTCTTGGAGAATGTGTATTCAAAATTTCTTTTGGTAATTTGACATATTATACATGCCCTATTGAAATATTCATGTGACCTGTGATGCACAATAGTGAACTACTTTGCCTCATTTGAAAAGTTTTATTTGTGTGATGCACTGCTCATTCATGGGGCATACTATTTAATCATGGGTTATGTATAAGTTCTTTATTATACATGTCACTTAGGGTACTTGTGCAACCCATGACATGCACCAGGTAGGGTCATTCTGCTTGAAACTTTTTCTCGTGAATGTAACTACTTTGAGATGTTTAGGGGTTTGATGTAATAACTATTCACGTGAATACACTATCCTTAAATTGTACACATGACTTTGTATTTTAAGTTTATTACTGCACGCATTTTGTCCGCTTGTGCGTGTGTTGTAGATCTGATTGTGAGGGCCACAAGTCAGAATCTTTCATTATTTTTTAAAAGGACGCTATTTAGTTGTATGTGACTTGCATTTTACTTGGGTGAGTCTCATTGAGAGTCGCTCTTTTATCTATAAATACGAGCTCCTTTGGTTCATTTTCATTCCAAGTTCAAATTCTTAAGGGTTTTAAGTGTTCATGAGAGTTGCTTAGTGCAGTTAAAAAGATTTTGTGCTCCCATGCAAGCTTTCAAGTTTATCTTAAGTTCGTTGTAAATTCTATTTCCATTTAGTTTTCATATTCAATTAAGGTCCTTGCAACTCATTTGATGTGACATATATTGCATTTTGGGTATTTGATATTTTATTTTTTTAATTTTATAAATGTATTTTCATTTTTTTAGTCGTGTTACCAAGTCCAGCAAGACATTTTAATTTTGTTCATTGCAAGTTTATTCACTAAAAATTTCAATAGCCTCTTGGTATCTCCCCTCATGGGAGGCTTCTTTGGGAGTGATAGGCCTTCCCACCACACTAAGAAAATTCATGCATATTCAATATCATAAGACACTGTAGCCGGAGAGTCTTCTATCTCACCACGCCAAGAATGGCGTGGATGGGTCTTCGTATATACGTACAAGCGAACATACAAGATTTTCTTGCTGTGTTGGAACAACATGCATAAGTACTTTAATTTTGAAGTTTCACATTAAACCTCTTGCGCACGATGAAAACATGGCGAGATGGCGAAAGAGATAGACATAGGAAAAAATTTCTTAAATCACTTTTTTTAATCTCTTTTTTCTTCAAAATATTATATATATACTGCCTCCAACTCTATCTAACTCTCTCTGTCTCTCTATAAACAAAGAGAAAGGGAGAGAGAGTGGTAAGAGATAGTAGTGAGAGAGATATTTCTCTCTATCTAGATAGTAAAGGAGAGTGAGTCTTTGTTATCTCTCTATTTAGAGAGAGTATGACGAGTAGAGAGAGAATGAGAATGAGAGAGGGAGTGACAAGGAGAAAGTGAGAGGGGTAGATAAAGATTTGGGTTAACAAGTTGGGTTTAGGTCTTATCTGAATTTGAGATGATCTAAAACTACTCCGCTTGAACCATACATGTTTATTATACGTGTTAGAATGTCTGACCCGAACCCAACTTGACACAAATATGATTGACCCGAACCTAACATGTGTGGCCCATTTAGAATATATTTCTGATGCGCCTTGGTATCAAAAACAACAATAAACTCCAAGAGATTCAACACAAAAATATATTTTTATTGATAGAAAATCAAATACGAACAAAGCAAGATACAATGGTCCTCTTTCGAGAGGAGGACCTTCTCTCTCAAACCCTAGATGCCGTTAGGATCCCTCACAAAAAGAAAACTACAACACTCTTAAATCAAATTCTGCATACAAACATAACATAAATCCTACTAATTATAGCAAACAATAAAACAACAAATTTCAAAATAGCCCTCCACCAATTACCTCTCAAATCAACCCCCAAATTAGCCCTCTCCAATTAGAAAATATCTCTGAATTAATCTTCTCCAATTCAGCCCCCAAATCAGTCCTTTTTAATTAGAAAATATCTCCTAATTAATCTCCTTCTAATCAGCCCCCAAATCAATCCCCAAATCTGTCCTTTTTAATTAGGAAACATTTAATTAATCCCTTACTTAATTCCTCTTCTCACATATGTAAGGATAGGTTTAATGGGCCCCACAAGGGGGCCGAATTGCCCTTTCCCGTATCAATACTCCCCTCCCCAAAATGCACCTTGTCCTCACAGTGAAATATAGGGAACTGTCTCCTAATTGCCTCATATGGCTCCCACGTGGTATCATGATCTGGCAGATCTTTCCACTTGATTAGCAGCTCATATTCCCCTACCTCCCCTCTGCGCATACCCACTACTTTCAGTGGTTCCAAAATGACCTCCATGTCCTCCATCAAAGTCGGGGGTAGAGATGATGGTGTATACTCTCTTATTGCCTTCCTCAGTTGTGAGACATGAAAGATTGGGTGCAAAGCTCATTAAGGTGATAGTCTTAGTCGATAGGCTACTGCTCTAATATGCTCCATGACCTCATAAGGCCCAAAGTACCGCGGTGATAATTTCTTATTCCTTCTTCAGGCTAGTGTTTTCTGTCTGTAGGGCCTCAATTTTAAGTAAACCATATCTCCTGGCTCGAAGTTTACTTGTCTCTTGTGCTCATCAGCCTTCCTTTTCCTGATCTGTTGGGCTCTGAACAAATGTCCTTTTAGCTCAAATAATACCTTGTCCCTCTGCTCTAAGTACTGCTCAACGCTGGACACGGGTGTAGTCCTCTGCCCATAATGAATCAGATGGGGTGGATCTCTCCCATAGAGAATCCCGAAAGGAGTGGTCTTTAATGCTGAATGGTACGAGGTGTTGTACCAATATTTTGCCCACGCAAACCACCTTGCCCAACTCTTCAGCATGTCTGATACAAAACATCTCAAATAGGTCTTTATGCTTCTGTTAACCACTTCTGTCTGACCATCTGTCTGGGGATGATATGTTGTGCTTCTCTTCAAGACTGTCCCTGTAAGAATCCAGAATTCAGGTATGAAGAATGTAAATTTTTATTAAATAATGTTAACTGTATTTAATAGAAGTAAAATATTTAAATAAATAAGTATTAATAAGAATTATATTATTACTAAGTTAGTTTAAATAATTCTTATAATAAGTTACAAAATTTAGTCTGAATGGATGCATGTAATAGGAAGCATTTAGTGGGCGGTTTAGAAAGGGGCGGTTAGAGGCTGGATGGGGCCCACGTTCCATCATTTTGTAAACCGTGGCCATCACCTCTCATTCGGAGAAGGTTCGCTAGAGAAGAAACGTTGGAGAGGAGCATTCCGCAAGCCATTTCCTAGTGTGTTTAGTGTTCGCTGGAGAGGAGTTCGCTGGAGAAGAGTATTCCGCAAGCCCATTTCTTGGTGTTCCTAGTATTTGCTGGAGAAAGAGGATGCCGCAAGAAAAAGAAAAGGGTAGGGACGGTTTGGCTTGGTGAAGCAGATTTTGAGAAAGAATTTTTAAAGCATTTGGGCTGTGCTTCTACTGTTTCCACAAGGCAGTGTAAGTAAATGGAATTCCATAGGGTTAAGAAACTTAGTTTGGATCACTGTAAAATATTTTCTTATTTCTTTGAGTTATGGGCTTTTGACAGTGGAATTAAAGAGAGTAACCGTGATAGAGAAATAACAAAAGTGTAGAAGGAAAGAATAATAGAAAGAAAGAGGAAGAAGATTCATCAGATATATGCAAAGAGAACAATATGAGGTGACTTATAATCGTAGAAGGGTTTGAGGTAGAGAATTGGGGACAACTCGGCAAGAAGGTAAGTAATGCATTTATATTCAAATATAGTGACTTTCCATTATAAGTATGAAGGTTAATTTGGAATGCATTAAAGAAAAAAGTTATTAAATTTATTTAATGTAAAGAAAGGAATTTTCATTCAAGTTTCCAAGTATGAATGACCAGATACATACTTTAATCAGGTAAGGGTAAAATAAGGTTTTGTATGGCAATTTAAATGTTTTTCTATTTGATACTGTTTTGGAAAGATGTCAATTTCCTTGCATATGGTATGCATTTCAATTGTACACTGGTGATCACAGCAATGATTCGGAAAGAATGCAATAACTTAAGTATGACTTTTGGAACACTGAAAAGTTTTGTGAATATCAATTGAAAAGTAAAGTTTGGCTACAGAATTGATGAATAACTATAATTACAGGTGGGGCAAAAGGGACCCCAGGGGCAAAAGGGACCCCAGATAATATACCTGTATTACATGAGGGGCAAAAGGGACCCCAAAGAAATGAAACCTGCATAGCAGGTGGGGCAAAAGGGACCCCAAAGAGGCAAAAGGGACCTCTGTATAATTCAATGGCAATAATGCCAGGTTTACCTGGGCTCCATTAAATATATTTATAAATGAGTAGCCAAATCTTTTACTGAGTAAATTGATATTCAGTATGAATGTAAGAGAAACTACTGGTTGTC
Organism: Dendrobium chrysotoxum; assembly: GCA_019925795.1. Taxonomy (NCBI): domain Eukaryota; kingdom Viridiplantae; phylum Streptophyta; class Magnoliopsida; order Asparagales; family Orchidaceae; genus Dendrobium; species Dendrobium chrysotoxum. Next base: position 71,515,303 of record CM034315.1, read on the forward strand.
AGATGAGATTTTATGAAGTTGTTTTAGTAGTTTTAACTTTTATTTATGTTTTCAATCTTCTGAATTCTATAATCATGAAATTTTAAATGTTATTTCAAGTTGCATAACTTATGGAGCCTCATAGCTCACCAGTATTTTTATTACTGGCTGTTGTTACAGGTAAAGGAAAACAAAAAGTTGGAGAAGACTAGTTTGCAAGTATTTAAAAATTTCTGTTAATGTTTATTCTATGTTTGAAGTCTACTCTTGAGGTTAGTAAGCAATTTACATGTTGTGTTATTTTGAAGTTGTTTGGATTTTCTTAGTGGCTCTGTAAGTATGTCATTGAGGTTTTAATTTGGAAGTTGTTTCTGTTGATGCATAAAGGAATTATGGTTGGATGTTTTATATGTACTTTTACTGAACTATTAATAAGGAAAGATGTATTAAATGTTTTGAAAGTAATGTTTATGTTATACTCTATAGTACTATTTAGGAGTACTGTGGGGTGTTACAGTCCCCTACAAACGAAACAACTCCTTCCAAAAGTGGCTAAAGAATATCTTATCCCTATCTGACATAATGGATTCTGGAAATTCATGCAAGCGTACCACCTCTCGCATATAAACAGTAGCCATAAAGATCGCAGTGTAAGGGTGCTTCAGAGGGATGAAGTGTGCATATTTGCTCAGACGATCCACTACTACTAGTATTACTGAAAATCCCTCCGAAAGTGGCAACCCCTCAATAAAATCCATCGTCATTTCCTCCCCACCCAGTATAATTCTGCTAACAATCGACTGTAGGTTTTTTGAGCTCCTGAATGTCCTCCAACTGCACTGCCGTGAAACTCTTGTAACAGCGTGGGAATGTATCTCGATCCTCTCGAAAGAATGAATCTCCCCTGATGTAGCAGTTGGACTCCTCTCAACGTGTAACCAAGATGACTATCTGGGTTCTACAACAAATCAGATCTGACCTTCCTCAGTCTTTCATCCTGTTCACTCTCCTATTTCAAAGCTTCCCAATCTAGGATCATGGGTATTCACAAAACTTCTAACTGAGGCTCTTTGCCTTTCTAGGATAAGGCTTCTGCTACCTTATTTTCTAAGCCCTGTCGGTATTGTATCTCAAAGTCATATCCAAGCAACTTGGATAACCACCGCTGATGTTCCTCCGTGACCATCCATCGTTCCAACAAATACTTCAGGCTCCTCTGATCTGTCCTGATTAGGAAATGTCTCCCCAACAAATATGGTCGCCATTTTTGAATAGCCATCAGCTCCCCCTTATACACAAACTTGAGTCTTGTGTTGGCTATGAGCACTTGACTGAAATAGATGATAGGTCGCTGATCCTGCATGAGCACTGCCCCCAGTTCATATCCTAATGCATATGTCTTCACCACAAATGGCCTGCTGAAGTCGGGAAGTGCTAATACTAGTACATTGGTCATCGCCTTCTTCAGCTGCTCGAAAGCCTACATTGCTGCCTCCCCCCATTTGAAATTGTCCTACTTCAATTGCTCAGTTAATGACCATCCTATCATGTCATACCCTTGCACAAACCTTTGGTAGTGCCCGGTGAGGCCTAAGAACCCTCTCAGCTCCCTCAGGTTCTTAGGTAAAGGTCAATCTAGCATATCCTCAATCTTGGATTGGTCTGCTGCTACCCCTGTTTTGCTCACCACATGTCCAGGTACTCCACTTGTGGTTGTGCAAACGAATATTTCTTCATGTTGGCATATAAATGGTGCTCCTTCAATATCTCTAGTACCGTCTTCAGATGACCCGGCCATATGCTTTGCCTCAGTACGACTGTAGATCAGAATGTTATAAAAAAAATACCAAGACAAACTTTTTGAGGTAGGACTGAAAAACCCGATTCATGAGAGAATGAAAAGTGGTTGGGGCATTTGTGAGGCTGAAAGGCATCACCAAAAACTCATAGTGACCCTTATGAGTCCTGAAAGCTATCTTGTGTACATCCCCTGGTTTCATTCTGATCTGGTGGTATCCTGACTTCAAGTCAATCTTTGAGAAAATGACATCTCCAAACAGCTCATCCAACAACTTATCGATTACATGGATGGGAAACTTGTCCAGCACAGTTTCCTTATTCAGGACTCAGTAATCTACACAAAATCTTCAGCTTCCATCATTCTTTCTTACTAGTAGCACGGGGCTGGAAAAAGGACTCACACTGGGCCTGATAATTCCCGCCTCAAGCATCTCTTTGATGAGCTTCTCGATATCATCCTTCTGACTCTGAGGGTATCGATATGGTTTGACAGTGATAGGCCACGCTCCCTCCTTAAAGGTAATGGCGTGCTCGTGCTCCCGGGGTGGCGGTAACCCATTAGGCTGTTGAAAGTCCTCAGAAAATTGCTGCAGAAGCTGTTGTACACAATCAGGGACCTCCATCAGCTATGAGTCTCGGAACTCCTCTAAGCTCTGCAGCTCTACCAAGTAGCCCAACCCTGCTCCCTATATCACCTTGATCATGGTTTTGCACAGACTGACATTTCCTTGCAGTACCACATTTTTCCTTTCTACCTAAATCTCCATAGTCAGAGATTTCCAATCCACCTTTGTTTTCATGATCATATGTAAGCACTTCATCCCTAAGATCACATCAGTGCTCCCCAAATCCAAGGTAAGAAAATCCTCCACTATCTGTATACCGTGGAGTTTCGGCGCCAACCTCCTGCAAATCCCCCTACTCCTATCTACCTTTCCCATTTCCATCATGACTCCAAAGCTCCTTGTATCCATCAACTTCAATCCCAATTGGTCCACGATGTGGTTAGAGATGAAGTTATGATTAGCCCCGCTATCCACGAAAACCACCATTGGCTCTCCCAGATTTGTTCCCTCACCTTCATGGTGTGATTTGGAGTAAATCCCACCACATAATTTAGGGACACTTCCGCCACATCAAGGTGCAGATGCTCTCTTCCTTTTTATGCTTCCTCTACCTAGTCCTCGCTATCAGTCTCTTCCTCCTCACAAACCAGAAGGACCTTGAGTGTGCGATCATTTCACCGATGGACTGGTACATACTTGTCATCACAGCAAAAACACAGACCTTTTGCTTTCTTGTTCTGCACCTCTGCCTTTGTGAGGCGCCTGAAATTGGCCCCAGGGAGAACTCCTCCACTCTTCTCCTTTGGTGCCTCCCGTTGAAATGATACTGTCTAGGTCCTTGGCATCAATGAAGTTAAGGTACTTCTATAAGAGCCTCCCGTAACCCCGCTCTTACTACTTCTCTCCTTCTACCTTCGATCCTTTGCTATATGTGCTAGCTCCATCATCTCCTTCAACCCCCTCGGCCTTAGCAATCGAAGGTCCGCTCGTATGTCAGACTTGAGGCCCTTCATGAAATTTCCCTCAAATATTGCCTCCGAAATTCCCTCAACCTCCCTGACAACAACTCAAACCTCTCCCTGTACTCCATGGCAATCCCCTCTTGTGTCAAGGCAAGGAATTGCTTGTGTAGGTCTCCTTCATGAATGGCTCGAAAACGTTCCAAGAAGCAATCCTTAAATTCCACCCATGAACGGATCGTGTATCTAGCCTCTCTCCACTAGAACTAAGCGAGAGCTTTTCCCACCAGACATAACCCTGTGGCTATAAGCTTCTCCTTCTCTCTTAACTCACTCACCGCAAAATACCTCTCTACCCGGTATACCCACTCATGGGAATCCCCCTCCCCCCCTTCGAACAACGGCATCTTCAACTTCCTCACCTTCGCTTCTCCACCCTAATTTTCTCTCCCGTAGATAGGGCTGCAAGCGAACCAAATGTTCAACGAGCTACTCGATGCTCGGTTCGATTAAAGCTCATTTGTGATCGTCTATCTAACTAAACAAACAAACTTGAACAACATTTTAAATACTCGATCCTTAAATAAACAAGCTTGAACACTAATGTGTTCGGCTCATTTATGTTCACGAACAATATCATTTGAAGTTCGTGAACAAGCTTGACATTAAGCTCAATAAAAAGCTCGATTTATGTTCGATTCAAAACTCGTGAATAAGCTTGATAAAAACTCGATTAATATTTAATTATAAAATTGATAAATATATATAATATAAATATTTTAAATTTATTATAACATAATGATATAATTATTTTTAATTAATAAATTTTAAAGTAATGAAATATTATAATATATGTTAACTAAAATAAAATTTACATATTTATTAAATCGATATTATATATTATTTAATTATAATTGTTATTTTTTAATTATTTTAGAGAAATTAAAAAATAGGAATCGCGAAAAGAGGCATTGGCGGCAAACCAAAACCTTCTCTCTATTTCTGCCCTAATCTATCTCCCTAAACACGAGACCCTTCATATTTCTGCCAGAACGGATCGACTGGCCGACTCTCGAATGCCACTCTAGCCCCGACTAGTAGCGACTTTCCTGCTCGTTCTCGTAGAAGCTCCGTCCTGAACATGCTTTATTTTATATGATGTATTTATTTTGATAGTGTGTTTTATAGGATATATTTATTCTGATAGTGTATTTTATAGTTCTGATAGAACCATTGAAGTATTTCTACGAACATAGAAGATAATCTTTCAGCTGTTGTACCAAATGGAGAGAAATGTAACAGATAAGTTTCATTTGAAAATATATTCATATAAATGAATCATATTTTCATTTTAAATAGACAACTGTTTTTATTATAAATTTAATTTCATGAACAAGAGACATTTCATTTTTGTTTATGTTTGCTAGATTGTTTGTTTAAAATGTTCATGAACAAATATAAAGTTTGTTTGTTAAATATATTCACGAACATAGCTTGTTAAGGCTTGTTTGTTTAAAGCTCGATAAGCACTAAACGTACCGAGCATGAACCAAACATGAACACCCTTAAATTAAACGAACCAAACATGAACACAAACAATAAAGCTCGAATCAAACACGAACCAAACTTGAACATGCTAATGATAAACGAACTCAAACATGAACACTCACATACTCGGCTCAGCTCGGTACGTTTGCAGCCCTACCCGTAGATAGTCCCCCCCCCCCCCCCTCCACCTCTGGGTGTATCGAGGGTGGCAATCCCACCTTTCTTCCATCTGCCGCCCATGACCCGATCCCTATGGTTCAGCTCGTCCACTTCCCTCTCCGGTTGTCCACTCCCCTTGCCCAAACGACCTCCCATAGTGGTCGGTTGTCTTACCATCTTTTCCATAAATCCCATCATAGAACTCTCTTCTTGCTATCCTTTCCTTCTCGAAGCCCCAGAGGGTGGTTCTTGATGGAAGAAACTCGCCTCGTCGAGCCCCTCCCATTCGATCTCCTTTCCCTTCAATTCGGCCTAGGGAACCCTGGTCAACTCGTGTTGAGGGTTAGCAATCGGAACCGTCGGTGGGGCTTTGAATTGCATCTCTATAAGCTTCTTTATCATCTCTTCAATCCCTCCCAATCAGCTCTCCATCCGATTTTCCAAAGTTGAAAACCTTTCCTCCATCCTAGATTTGATTTGCTCCACTTCTCTTTCCAACGCATCAACCTTCTTTCCTACAATTCACAGATGTTGCAGGATCAGCGAAGAGAATTGCGATTTTGGTCTAGCACACTGCTTGATACCAATTTGATGTACCTTGGTATCAAAAACAGTAACAAACTCCAAGAGATTCAACACAAAACAGTTTTTTATGTATAGATAACCAAATACAAACAAAGGAAGATACAATGGTCCTCTTTCGAGAGGAGGTCATTCTCTCTCAAACCCTAGACGCGGCTAGGATCCCTTACAAAAAGAAAACTATAGCTCTCTTAAATCAAATTTTGCATACAAACATAACATAAGTCATACTGCTCATTGCAAATAATAAAACAACAAATTCCAAAACAGCTCTCCCCCAATTCACTCTCAAATCAACCCCCAAATTAACCCTCTCTAATTAGGAAATATCTCATAATTAATCTCTTCCCATTCAGCCCCCAAATCTTTCCTCTTTAATTAGGAAATATCTCATAATTAATCTCTTTCAAATCAGCCCCCAAACTGCCCTTTTTAATTAGGAAACATCTCCTAATTAATCACTTCATTAATTCATCTTCTCATATATATAATGATAGGTTTAATGGGCCCCACAAGGGGGGCCGAATTGCCCTCTTCCGTATCAATTTCATATATTTTTTTCTGTCAAAATGACCTAGTTGACCCAAATATGACCCATTGAGGCAAAGGAGGGCTAACATCTGATCAAGGAGATGGTGCATTTTAGATCTGAAAATTAAACATATTATTTTCAAGTTGATCTTGGGCTTTTAGGTCAATACAAATCCGACCTAAAGATTAAACAAGGCTACATTTTAGACTTGAACTCGAACTGTATATTATTCGGGTAAACCTAAACTCAAAATCTTCAATTTAGGACTGTGTTAGGTTATTCTATTAGGTGATTTATTGATGCCCCTAGTTATAAATTTTTATTCATTTTACTTTTCAAAATTGTTTTTTTTTTCCCTTAAGTTTTTATTAACTAAGTTTTTAATGTAGTATTTTTCATCAACTAAATTTTCATCTTTAATTGATGTCTTCATATTCTACTAAATATTATTTTTTTATTTTTAGCACAGATTTGATCAAAGTTTGTAGATCTCCCATTTCATTAGCCATTTTATTTTATTTTATTTTTGTGTGTAATAACTACTGCTACAAGGACAAGTCCCAAATCAAACTTGGTAAGAATTTCATGTTTCTCCTAGTTTAGGTTAAATGTCTGTAAAATTTTAAGTTATCTTATATTTAAATAAGTCCAGTAGGAGTTGTAGTTGAATTAGAGAAGTGAGAAAAGTTAAGTACATAAAGTTCCTTGGGAGCTCTGCGACATTGTAGTGGCAGCATTGACCTAATAGTTTATAAGGATTTGGTTGAGGTAGCGCTATGGCAATGAAGGGGGAAGCGTTGTGATACTGATCTCTCTGTCTGGGCAGGAGTTGTAGTTGAATTAAAGAAGTGAGAAAAGTTAATTGCATAAAGTTCCTTGGGAGTGCTACAAAACTGTAGTCGCAACATTGCCCTCACATTTTATAAGGATTTGGTTGAGGTAGCGCTATGGTAATGAAGGGGGAAGCGTTGTGATACTGATCTCTCTGTCTAGGAAGAAGGCACTTGGCAGAGTGCTGTGGCGTTAAGTTTTCTGTTTGGAGCATTTGAAAGATTCGGGCAGAGCGTTGCGGCGCTTGTCAAGTTTTTAGATTTTTATATAAATATCTAAAATCATTAATTGATCACCATCTTCATTTTCCCATTCACTAGAAACGTCGAAGAAGGGCTGGAGGAGTAGAAAAGAAGAGAGGAAAATAGAAGCTAGGTTTTGGAGGCCACAAAGTCGGATTTGTCCATCGGGCCAATTAATGCAATTGCTCGTCTCAAGGTAGGCTTTTGTTATTCTACTTTAGTTTTCAATTTGAGTAATTTAGGTGAAATTTATCGGGTTTTATATGATTTAAATGAGTTTGAAAAACTTTCCACCGTGTACCTTTTGACATATTGTAGAATAAATAATTCTGAGTATTTTGGCAGAAAAAACTCAGTTGCACCAGTTGATTTTAAATGCATGGGTTTTAATATATTTAACTACTTATGTTGATTTTAATAAAATGTGTTGTAGAACAATAAAAGCCCCCAAATTATGTTATAAATGTTCACTATGAATGATTTTTTGATTTGTTACTGTTTTAAATGTGTACAAGTTCTATCCCATATAACTACTAAAATGGTCGTACATGTGTTGCTTCCATGCATTTCTACATGATATTAAATGTCATTCATACATGTTAATTATGTCAATGCTTTAATATTCATGTAGCACGATGGAATATGTGAAAAAAGTGGGTGATGATCAAGTACAATACAAGTAAAGTTATAAAGGCTCTTACATGTTCCTTATATGTATATGTTCATGTATTCCTCTATCTGTCTTGAGCAGATATGGGATGATCAAGTGGAGATATAAGTGAAAGAAAATTTATAAGGGAAATCGAGCATGTCTCCATCTGTCTTGAATAAATATGAGAATGATCAAGTAGAGGTATAAGTAGAAGTAGAGTTATAAGCAGACATCAGAACATGTGCATGAATCATGTTTTGCATAAATTGCATATGAGTTATGTCCTCTACTTTAAAGTTAAGCTCAAGTCTAAATAAAGTTTATGTTGCTGCCATGTACAAGTTCAAGAATGGATCATGTTGTTACTTACAAGTTTATGTTGTTGATACATACAAGTTCAAGAACTGATCAAATCAGTGTTACTTACAAGTTCAAGTATTACCATCCACAATTTAATGAATGTATTATATTGAAAAAGAAATTTCTATTAATAATTAAGTACATGATTGAAATCATATTATGAATAAAACCTCATATAACTATCATGTTACATTATATAAATTGTAAAATTTATTGTTCACTCTCATGCTATTTATTTTAAATAAAGAACATTAAATACTTTTAGTAAGGTTTAGGAATGCATACTGAGCAAATAATTGTTCACTTTGTGTACACATATGGTATTTCAGAAAAAGGAAAAGCTAAGACAAAATAGATTATAAGTTGATAAAGGTAGGGTTCAATTGGGATATGTCCATTTTAAAGTACTCTTTTGATAATCCAGTATTTTTTTTTTTTCCTTAAGAGTGCTGCTGTGATGTAAGCCCCGTTCTGTTAACCATTGAGGTTAAGTGAATTACTGTAAAGATGCGGCCATATAATCTTTGTGGGAGAGGCTATCATCGGCTCCACACGTGTCTCAGCCTCAAGCAGTCTCTTTTGATAATCCAGTAAATTTTGCATATGTTTTAATGAGTTGAAAATGTACTGGATTACTATCATAATTCTTTTAGATGATATGTGAAATGGAACGTGAACAAGTGTTTATATTTTTTCTTGAATTTTGGATGTTTAGTGGGTCTGGCATGTTAAACTTGATAACAAGTTAATTAGGAGTATAATTCTTCCCTTAGATTTTAGGGTATGATAGTGCGTGTGAGTAAGCTCTTCTCCATCTTTAGCATGGGTGTAAATGAGCTGAGTTTTAGCGAGTTGGTAGTTTTTCATGTTCGACTTGTTTGAAATTTGGTGTGTTCGTATTCAACTTGAGTTTGAAATTGTTCGTGGAAAGCATGATTGTGTTTGGTTTGATGTTTGTGTTTAGGTAATTAGAATTCGAATCGAACATGATAGAAACATTCTTCTTATGCATTAATCAATTAGTAAATCTGAAAAAAATATAATATTAGTAAAGCCTTTATCCCACTACGTAGGGTCGGATATGGTTGTTCCCTGATGACAAATCTTTTTCAAAATTTATTTATTTGAATTTGTTTGCTTTTAGGTGATCATAAAATGTCAGATTCAATTCAATCTTTAAAAAAAAATCCAACATGAAAATATGCAATACTTACAAATGAATCCGATAACAACTCTGTGCATGTATTTTTTGTGGTAAAACAACAAAAGGAGGAATTACACGCCACAAACAACATCTTGTTGGGGGTTTTAGGAATGCTAGACCTTGCTCTAATTATCCCGAGCACGTGAAGTCTGAAATAATGAAGCTTTTGTGACATTTGCTGATGATGATGATTCTCAAGAAGAGTAGATTAAATTCTTATAAAATCATTAACCTTTAAAAAAATGATTGTAATATTTTGAATTATGAGATATTTGAGTGTTGTTTATTTGAACTTATATATGACTATGGTTGTCTTTCATTATTATGATTTGCTTGTCTTTCAGTTTAATGATATTCATATTTATGCTTATTATTTTATAATTCTTGTATAGTTTACACCATATTCAAAATAGCGTGCGTCGCGACGTGTGCTATGCGCCATAGCTCCAAAGGAACCTTTGCGCCGTGGTGTGCCATTTGCCGTTAACAACTATGGCATCACCTTTACTCTTAAAAATTGGAATCAACACACTCATTCTCCACTCATCTTACATCTTTTTAGTCTTCAAAATAATATGAAAAGTTTCGCAAGCCAAAAAATTCTTTCATCTCCTAAGCACTCTTTTGACACATTTATTAGAATATCATCAGGCCCAATAGCTTTTACACACTTCATTTTCTTTAAAGCCTCTCAACTTCGGTTTTACTAATATGCCGATGAAAAATATTTATTTTCATTTAAGATGTTAAGATTACTAAAATTAATTCTATTCTCATAAACTTCATTGAAAAGTTTATCAAAATATCTCATCCATGTTTATTGAATATTTTCTTCTAATAAAAATACTTTTTGATCTTTTTCCTTAATGTACTTCACTTGAACTAAATTATTACTTCTATCTCTTTTCTTGGCTAACTTATACATACATCTTTTGTCTTTTTTAGTATCTAATTTATTATATAAATCATTAAAAGATTTTATTTATATATATATATATATATATATATATATGAAAAGTTTCGTAAGCCAAAAAATTCTTTCATCTTCTAAGCATTTTCACACCTCTATTAGAATATCATCAGGCCCAACAGCTTTTACACACTTGATTTTCTTTAAAGTCTCTCAACTTCGGTTTTACTAATATGCTGATGAAAAATAAAAATATTTATTTTCATTTAGGATGTTAAGATTACTAAAACCAATTGTATTCTCATAAAATTCATTGAAAAGTTTATCAAAATGTCTCATCCATATTTATTGAATATTTTCTTCTAACAATCTTTTGACAACCATGACATTTAGCAACTAACATACCATATGATCATCATGAGTTGCAAGATAACTTTTGTAACCACTCTTTTTACATATCTTATATCTTTCTTCAAATTAATTTTGTCTCAATAGTATATTTTTATTTTCATTTTTAATATTGCATTTCTTTTTCTTAAAAATCTTTTGTGCCATATCACTTTACCAGCAGTCTCAAGTTTAAGTTTGCTGTATTTGTAGAATATTATAAAACTTACAATAGATTCTTGTTAATGTTGTCATTTTAACAACAATTTTGCTCCAATTTAAAAGTATCAGTTTTTCTCTCTTAATAACTTGTTTTGGAAGATAAAAAGCTTTTCACAGTTTAAGCCCCACCATCTTACTACAATACAACTTTTCCTTTTGATTAGCTTTTATATATTCTACCATATAATATCAATGAAGTATGTGTTGTGTGGTCAATTTTTTTCTTCTGAGCGTAAATGACTATATGATAAGAAATCCTTTATTCAAACATGCTACTTTAGTTGTCTTTAGTGGTGCATCCAGAGTAAACCCTCTATTGATGTGCTTTTAAGAGTCAACAATGTCTACCTCAACAAAAGAAGACCTGATTTGCCTACATGATGGCAACGTAAGGGAGATCCCAACTGTACAGATATCCTTTTCTATCAATTTAGGTTTATTTCAAATGTTTTTAACTAATCAGAAAGCCTCTCCCCAGTCTCTTTTTTCTTGACTCTTACTTGCATGGAATCTTCTCAAAAAATGAACAACGTGAAGCTTATTTTTGTCAAAATCCATATTCAACTGAACAGACTACGAGCTCCTACTTTCAAGTGTAGAATTTATTTTATGAGAGAATTCCCATTTACATCTGTCTTATGTTTTCTTTAGATTATCAGCTGACACTGTTTGACTGCAATCATGAGGTCCAGATATAATCCTATGGAGGACTCCCACTTTCTCTGACCTTTCACTGTTGTATTGCCCCTTTGATAGGTAAACTTATAATGGAACATTTCTCCTGTTTCCCAAATCTTGGAAAAATCAAGGTTCATGGATTAATGGTACATTTCTGTCTCACATCAGTGTAATTTGATACACATGTTAGATCCAGAAGAACATTCCGACTGCCTCCACAAATTCCAACTAACCAATTTCTCCGTTTTCTTGTTATAGGTGAAAAAGAAATCCTTCTTTTATCATCTCTCAGATTCAATGGCGATCAAGCATGTTTTTGAGGAATTATCAGGAACATTGGTTCTTCACCTCAATGCCTCTTCGATGCAAAATGCGCTACAGGATAGATCCTCAGTGCCTTTTGCATTAAACTTATCATTGTCTAATTCTTCACCCCATGGTGATAATCAAACCCAAAAATCTGTTAGGCTAAATGTTGCAGATTACAGAAGATTATCTCCAATTTCCAATGATGGAGCAGAATTTTTTCAGCCTGATGTTTACCTAACCAGGATCAATGCAAAGTTTTCCCTTAGTGAAGAAGAAGCAGAAATGCGTTTTTAAAGTACTTCTTGCCGGAAAAATGTGAAGAAAAGGAATATTATTGAACATAACAACCCAGTTGCAGCCAATAAATTGGCAAATAATAGCGAGGTAAAATCAACTTTTGGTATAAACTTCAATCCAGAGCATCAATCTAAACATGATTGTTGCCAAGCATTCCGGAATGATAGAAGTACAGTTTCAGAGCATCCAATAGAAGGCAAAGTGCATGAGAGTGTATCAAGTCTGGAGAATTCTAGGAAGAGTAGTCAGACAATCTCTGTCACTGGTATCATCTCAAGATTCTTTTCTGAATTAGATGAGGTAGATTCCTTTTATTGTCAGCCCAAACACATGCATGAAACTGTACATGTGCGTATTGATGAACTGACGGATCCCAATATTAGAACTTTGGCATCTCAACCAAATCATATTAGCAATAGAAAAACAGTTGAATTTGACACAGACACACAGTGTTCCTTCGCAAAAAAGCAGGAAAAAAACGTAGCTGAGAGAGCTAAAGTTGCTTCGGAGGTGAAGAAGCAACAGCTTGGATCAAAAAAGCTGGTAAACAAGAATTCGTCACTCTGCACACCTCACAAGTCATGCAAGAATCGGGTTGGAAAGAGGCTAGTCCAAGCTGCAAACAGTATACAAATTTCAAGAAATGGGAAGAAATCAACAACCAAGTTTCTGTCAGAGTACAAAAGTTCTGATTCTGCTATTTTTGTTAGAAGAATTGTTTATGATGTAGATGATTTTATTGACTAAATGAAAATGAATTTATTTCTCCAAATACTTTTATCTTTTTTATAAATTTTATTTTATTTTTTCTTTGGTATGAATCTCTAATCAGATAAACAATAAACCTTGGCCCATTAAAAACAAGTAACTCCAAGCAATGCCTGAAAATGCAAGACAATATCATCAAACAATTAGTAATTGTTTCAAATTAATTTCAATAATGACATTGTGTTATTTTTACAAAATCAGAAGAAGCTAAATCGGTACAATTCAACAAACTGATATTTATTATGTGGAAAGGTCAAACCATTTCAGCTTTACAAATAATTCACCGGACTCAACATCTTGTAGTTTCAAATAAACATCTTGCACAATCTCTTCATTCACATAAGTCACAAAGCTATCTACAATGAGGCAGTTGTCTCTATTAGGAGCTACCTTTCTGAGGTTGGTTTCACTTTCACCCGTTGAAAGCTTCAGTGCTCTCTTCAGCTTTGAAGCTGACATAATTGGCTGGAGGCTTAGGTAGGCATGCCCCATCTTATCATCATGCTTGAACCGGTCGTGATCAAAAACCTCCTGAAAAAAAGGGAGGATCAATTAACTTTCACCTTTTGAATTTTCATATTTTAATAACAATGTACATGCTCATTCGAGATAACCTAAAATTACTAAATATAAACATAATACAACAATATCAAGCCTTTATCCCACTACGAGAGGTCGGCTACATGAATCATTTTTCTCCATTGTGTCATGTTAAAAGTCAAATTCTCGTTTAAATCTAATAAAGAAAGATCATTTCTAATATTTTCTAACAAGTCTTTTTAGGTCTACCTCTACATTTCTTAACATAAGTCAAATCTAATACCTCTACTTTCCTAACCGGGTCATCGGGAGGCCGTCGTTTTATGTGACCAAACTATCTAAGGCGACACTCTCTAATCTTATCTTCCACTGGAGCTACTCCAACCTTTTCACGTATATCCACATTTCGTATCCGATCTCTAAGGGTAAAGCCACTCATCCACCTGAGCATCCTCATCTCTGCAACACTTAACTTAGTATTATGCTTCTCTTTTACTGGCCAACATTCGGCACCATAAAGCATTGCAGGTCTCACCACCATCTTATAGAATTTTCCCTTAAGTTTGAGGGGTACTTTTTTATCACACAACAAGCCCGATGCATTCCTCTACTTCAACCATCCAACTTGAATTCTGCTGATAATATCCCCATCTATTGCACCATCACTCTGAACAATAGATCCAATATATCTAAAATGTGTACTCTTATTAATGACTTGATCGCCCAAAGTCACAATCCCCTCACGAGGTCTATTATTACTAAAATTATATTTCATATATTCCGTTTTAGATATACTCAAGCGAAAACCTTTAGACTCTAAGGTTGACCTCCACAATTCAAGTTTACCTTCAACTCCCTCTCTAGTCTTATCAACAAGAAGAATATCATTAGCCAAAAGCATACACCAAGGTACATCCTCTTGCAAATGTCTAGTGAGAACATCCATGACTAAAGCAAAAAGATATGGGCTTAAGGCTGATCCTTGATGTAATCCAACCGAAATAGGGAATTGGTCAAACCAACTTGTGTTTGAACACAATAGCTTCTGCATACATACCTTTAATGATTTGAATATAAGCGTTATTAACTCCTTTCTTTTCAAGAACTCTCCATAGCACTTCTCTTGAAACTTTATCATATGCTTTCTCTAAATCAATAAATATCATATGTAAATCCTCCTTATTCTCTCTATATTTCTCCATCAAACAACAACAACAACAACATCAAGCCTTTATCCCACTACGTGGGGTCGGCTACATGAATCCTTTTTCACCATTGTGTCCTGTTAAAAGTCAAATTCTCGTTTAAATCTAATAAAGAAAGATCATTTTTAATATTTTCTAACCAAGTCTTTTTAGGTCTACCTCTACCTTTCTTAACATAAGTCAAATCTAAGACCTCTACTTTCCTAACCGGGTCATCGGGAGGCCGTCGTTTTACGTGACCAAACCATCTAAGGCGACTCTCTCTAATCTTATCTTCCACTGGAGCTACTCCAACCTTTTTACGAATATGCTCATTTCGTATCCTATCTCTAAGGGTAAAGCCACTCATCCACCTGAGCATCCTCATCTCTGCAACACTTAACTTAGAATTATGCTTCTCTTTTAATGGCCAACATTCGGCCATTAAATGTATAGCTTCCATAGTAGACCTACCCGGCATGAATCCAAATTGATTTTGAGAAACATTAGTATCACGCCGCAACCTACGCTCCATAACTCGCTCCCATAGTTTTAAAGTATGACACATTAACTTAATTCCTCTATAATTCACACAATCTTGTGCATCACCTTTATTTTTAAAAATAGGGATTAACACACACATTCTCCACTCATCTGACATCTTTTTAGCTTCAAAACAATATTAAAAAGTTTAGTAAGCAAAAAAATTCCTTCATCTCCTTAGCATTTCCACACCTCTATTGGAATATCATCAGGTCCAACAGCTTTTCCACCCTTCATTTTCTTTAAAGCCTCTCTAACTTCGGATTTACTAATACGGCGATAAAAACAGAAATCTTTATTTTCATTTAGGGTGCTAAGGTCGCTACAGTCAATTGTATTTTCACATTCTTCATTAAAAAGTTTAGCAAAATATCTCATCCACCTTTGTTGAATATCATCTTCTAAGAAAAATACTTTTTGATCTTCATCCTTAATACACTTCACTTGAACTAAATCCTTACTACTCCTATCTCTTTATTTGGCTAACTTATACATATATATTTCTCCCTCCTTAGTATCTAATATATTATATAAATCACTAAAAGCTAAGCTAAGAATTTGTTCTACTGAAAAAGAAACCATTACATTTATCAAATATTACAAATTAATATGTTTCTGACTGATGCCCAT
The DNA here is from genome assembly GCA_019925795.1 of Dendrobium chrysotoxum. Classification (NCBI taxonomy): domain Eukaryota; kingdom Viridiplantae; phylum Streptophyta; class Magnoliopsida; order Asparagales; family Orchidaceae; genus Dendrobium; species Dendrobium chrysotoxum. The sequence continues at coordinate 71,531,185 of CM034315.1, forward strand.
GTGCTTTTTGAGATCGCCCCAAAATAATGACAATCCAAAGTGATGTATTCCAGGACAAATGTAGGAACAGAACATTGTAATTTATAAAATAATGAAGATTATCTACTTCAGTTTGATGGTGTACCTAGTTTCTGAGCTGTTAATTTAGCTTGAGAATTGATTGATAATCCCTTGAACTTTATTCAAATCAAAGTGGATTGACATGTTTAAGGTCAAAAAATGCATGCTTGAAATCAAACATGAATATATCCATGTGTGAGCTTATGAGTGCGGGGGTTATGCAGGTGTAAAAAATTTATTATGTATGTCTTTCCATTATATTGAGTGCCTAATTCTAGAGCTGTTTATTAAGCTTGAAATTTTGATTAATAATCAATAAACTAATGGATTTTAAGTATCATATGAATGATATTGCCTTTGAAAGGAGAAGAGAAGCATAAAGAAAGCCATTCAAGTAGGATGTTCAAACTTAATTGAGCAAGTACAATCTGGTGGACCACAATAACAGAACATTCAACAGTAAAAAGTTGAATGGCATAACTATTAGTAAATTGTTAGCATGACATCAACCAAAAACGGTTAAGTCTTAATTAACGTACCAGCTTCAGGTCAGTAACAGGTCCTTTTATAGAGAATGTTAACTCTTCATTCCACACAGGATTTAGACAGCGTTTAATCACTTTGGTCTTTTCCATCTGCCAAAGAACACACATTTTAAGATGTAAACTTTATATCTGAAAACAGAAGATCCTAAGATCAAGATCAAACTATAATTGTTCCACGAAACATCTAATCTAGAACTGAAGTTTCCTGCAAGTTAGCAATGTAGTCGTAAGCACTGGCAAAAGTAAGATCAGTTATTACAACAGTGAAATTCAAACTTTGGGTGAAAGGAAAATAAAATAGCCCTTCTTCATAGGTTCACTTGAACTTTGGCCCAACAAACAAGAAATAAGTTTAAAATAGGATAAGAACAAGTACATGCTTCAAGCATTTGGATTTTAGGATAAATAAACACCAATATTTTTGCAAAGGTTATACAGATTGGGTCAGCAACATCTGTTGCTCCTCGATGTCAATACTCCTTCAGTAATCACACCCAATTGAATGCATGATCACAACTTTCATTTACAACATGGATATTGCTGAATGATTTTGTATATTCACTTTAGTCATTATATCATAATGATTATGTTGCACACTATCTTGTTCATTAAGGCTGTTCATGTCTTTTATTGTTGTGCCCACTTCTATATATATTTGAGGGCTTAGGTTTGTTGCAGAAAACAATGATGAGTACTGCTGAAATTGAGCAATCTTGTGCTGCCTGGTTTCGTGCTTCCTCTCCCAAAAATTGGGGGTGTTCTGGCTTCGCCTTTCCAGCCCTCGATTATGTGCCAGTGTCCTTCTCTTCTTCCCCTATTGATAAGATGTTACTTCTGTGTGGAATTTGACTGTGTTGATCAATCAGATTCTATTATTGCCTCAAACCTCAATTCAATCTGTTGAGCTCGCTGGGGGTTCCAGGGGATCTTCCCCCAGCTTGAGTTCAGTTGCCTTGAACCTAAAAAATTTTCCGATGTAGTGCCCCGGCACTGTGTACCCGAGCATTGCATAGTTTGGTGGAAAAACAAGAGAGCAGAGCACTGCGGCGCTCCAAACCTCGGCGTTGCAACGCTTCCAGGGGAGCTGCGATGCTCCAAAACCCAGTGTTGCGGTGCTGTCGTGCAGGCAAAAGTCAGAGAATGGGAGTGATGCAGCTTTCCAATAGACAAAAAGATGATTCAATCCACCAAAGGACGCAACCTTCAAGTGAAGCAAGAAAAATAGGGAAAAACTGCTGCTCAGCTTGACCTGAAGCACCGCGACACTGAGGTGTAAAGCGCTGTGGTACTACACTCTCTATTTTTAATGTTCGCCCTCCAGCGTTGAGGTTTGGAGTACCACAACGCTTTGCTCTCTGTCTCCAATCAAGCCTAGAGTGCTACAGCGCTCTAGCATACAAAGCTAAGGCGACTGCACAAGGAAAATTTTTTTTTCCTTGACCTCAAATGATAGTATTTAGGTTCGAGACAACAATACAAACCAATTGATTGATTCAATCAGATTCCACATAAAACTAACAAGGGTATCTCACTCAGAAGGATTAGCTGCTTGATAACCTTAATATTCCTTTTTAAACCCCAATGGACTCAATCATAATGGATAAACAGTAAATATAGTTCATAATAATTAAGCAATTTTAAATTAATTAAAGAAAAAACTTAATAAAAATAAATCAACAATAACAAGCCTTTATCCCATTACGTGGGACCGGCTACATGAGTTCTTTTAATCAAAATAAACCGTCAAAGGAATAATCACAAACACATAGGAAATATCACTAAGAATCAATGTAGCTCCGGAAAATCTCCTCAGACATGATTAGAATTAGATTTCTACTATGGCTACAATAGAATATTAAATAACCAAATTAATCAAGGTCCTATTAGAAAACCACTAGATAGGCTCCAAGTGAATTCGTCAACACTTTGGTCAAAACCCTGATGTTGTTTTTTACCTGTAGTAAAGTTCAATAATGGGGGGCCAGGGCCTGACCAAAACAAAAGTCTCTAGAATTCAACTTACAAAATCACAGGTGAAAGTTGATCAAGATGCACAAATTACACTCCCCACTTAAAGGTACAAAATCAAGTTAACAGTCTTACACTCCTTGAGACAGTTCAACCAATGCTTGACATCATATCAGGGGTCGGTCAAATCATAGGGAAGATGAAATTTCTCGACACTTCACCATTAGGGATAGAGTAATTCCTCGAGATTCATTCTAATGCACATCCACTCAAGTATTACTTGCATCTGCATTTTAGAATTGAAAAACACCACGTCTAATAGCTTGCCAATACCAAACATACTTTCCTGGCAAAATTGGCCTAAAACATCATCCACTAACCGATGAGAGCATCAGCAGGAGATTCTGGCGCGTCTATCAGAGGAGGCATCGTAGATCTACAGCTACGATTATGAGTCTTTATTTGTGAAGCATTTTATGTATTTCTTTTATTTATGTTTTAGTTTTACCATTGTACCCCTGAATGAGATTAGTTCGTGTTGTAGCCTAGAGGGCAATTTAATCTGTGTCTTTTTTCCTTGAGGCTTATATATGAAGGCCCTGGCTTTTGTATTAGGATGATGATTGATTAATGAAAAAATTTTGTTGCCTGCTAATTCCCTTGAGTGTTGAAAGTTCTAGAGATAAGTGAAGTCCCTAGGTGAGGGCAAAAGTATCTCCCGCCAGCCGCAGAGAGAGTCCGAGCTCGCGGTTTCTTTCCCCTACCTTTCTTCCCCTTTTCTTCTCTCCAAGCCATCGACCTCCTCCCCTTCTCCACCCCAAACAGTCGGCCATCCCTCCTCCCACACCACCGGCCACCCTTTCTCTTATCCAAACCACCGGCCCTACCCACCACCCGCCAGCCCAAATCAACCCAAAACCCCCTAGCCGTGCCCCTCCATAGTCGTCGGCCCATCCTTAGCCCAACCCTAGCCGCCGGTCAAGCCAAACCCCCAATCCATTTGGTTCCAATTTCAAATCACCCTTTAATACTTCCCTAATTGAGAGCATTCTAATTAGAAAAGTCCCGTAATTCAAATTCTAATGAATTTGAATTTAAAAAACTTTCCAAATTAATATAAACCTATTTTTGAAAGTTTCCCTAATCACTACAATCTGAAATTAATTTGGATTTAATTCCAATTCCACTTTCAATGCATGTGGCCACATACATTGTATGTGGACACCTATCCCTTCCCTCCTTTGGCCGGCCCCCCTATCTCCCTCTCTCTTAATTAATGCCCTCCCACTATTGCTCTCAATCAAAGCCCCTCTCATCAAGGTGTGCTGCCCAACCTATCCCCAATTAGAGGATATTCAATTTTCGAATTATTCCCTCCTTCCCCACCTTGAAATTTGAAATTAAATTTTAGATTTTGGAATTTGTTTGGCTCCCCAAACTAAACCCTAAAATCAGAAATTAAGGCTAGCCTCTCTCCTAACCTTGGCCGACCACCCAAATCCCTCCCTCCTCCCTTCCATATCTTCTCCCTTGCTTTATACACCAACCAAGAAAGTAGATACACAACCCCTTGGCCTACTTCCCCATGAATGGCCGACCCTGAACAAGATCATGGATTCGTCTACGATTATCAAGGACTAGCAGATTGTTGAGATCACCCTTCTTCAACATCAATTGGGAGATTGACCAGCCTGCCGAAGACTACGTCAACCGGATCTTCTTCTCATTGAATACCACTCTCGACGAACATCGGCGTCCTGTCCAGTAGCAAATCCTCCATCATCCACCGACCTCCTCCTTCCCGGTTAACTTTTCCTAGGACAAAACTGTAAGCGCCTTCTATATTTTGGTAGCATCGTTATTGTTGCACAAATTATTCTTCCGCTAAAGCCCTCAAGAGTGTAAGTGAGGGAAACTCAAGCTGATTGCTCTAACTGTTAACCGGTGGATTTTTGTTACTTGCGCATCTAACTTTTACTTTAATTTTGATGCTATTTTAATTGCCCTTCTAATATATTTTGTAACCGCATGCCAAAACAAAACTACAACTAAGATATCCTAAAAATCTAATTTTGTGGAAAATTAATTTTAAATTGGCGAGCTTAACAAATTTTATTAAATTCCTGCAATTCCTTTATGTTCCACATCACTAACAACTACACAAGATCAAGATGATTTTCCAAACTTAAAAATTAACTACATGAGGCACTCACAGAATCCTATGCAAGTATGTCAAAGACAATCAAATATTCAACATAGTTTATTGCTGCAATTACATGAATAGGTAATATCATGCTCATCAATCAATATTAGAGGAATACTAGGGAGAATGCAAAATTAAGCCATCCCATTGTTTTAGTTAAGCGCCATTTGATCTGATGAAAAAGAAATGCAAAATATTCTAAATATAGGAGATTTAAAAATTTAAGTATTTGGTTTAATGAAAAAAAGAATATAAAATAAAGTTTTGGTGAATTCCTCTATTACTTCATAGTTCATTTTTTTTATGTATTCTAAACTCACCCGTTTTTAATCGAATTACCAAAACATTGCAAGCTGACTTCAATGTCACTGCCAATCGCCACTAACGGCCATTGGACGTTGTACTTCGTCACCTACCTGTCAACATCCAATAGTAGCCCGCCTATGGCCATTCACCAGCCACAACTATCATTGGGCTTTACACTACATTTATTGTACTTCATGCTAAACAAAAACAAAGTAATCATCTGTATATTTTCTACACTCGTCCAAACAACTCCAAACATTTCAAATACATTATATTCTATTTTACTCTGCATTCCTTTTTAGCAAACCAAACATCCCCTTAATATAAAGCTTTTCTTACATGAACATAAAATGAAGGACTTATTTCAGCATACTCATACCATAAAATAATTGACTTAAAGATGGTCAACAAGAGAAAAATATTATAGAACATGATAGATAAAGAAACCATCAACTTACTTATGAGTATTTGATATATAATTTTAATGAGTATAAAATTGATAATTATGAGTTAATAGTACTAGAAGATCAAGTAATAACTGTAAAACCTGCAAAATGCCATTTTAGGCTTCGCACGTTTTTCGATGCGTCACGACGAACTTTAAGTGAAATTTTCAAAATCGTCAGAATTTGACGCAAATAATTTTATAAAATAGAGCGCAAAATTCTGAACAAAATGATGTATAGAACCCATATCGGATTTTAAGTATTTTGAGAGTTAAAATTTCTGAAAAACTCAATATGACGACTTTGCCCTTGAGGTCATTTAAGTAGAAATAACTTAAGTGAGGGTAAAATGGACTTTGGGTTATTGAAATGAGCTAAATAGGGGACCGAAATATTTCGGTCCCCATTTGTTTCTTGCGACCGAACGAGAGAGGAGGGAGAGCGGGCGGCCTAGGCGCGCGGGCAAGGGGCGAACGGCGGCCCTAGGGGTGCTTTCCGGCGGCGTTTTGTGAGAAGGATTGTAGGGAAGACTAAGAGAAGACTAAGGTAAGTTCTTTGCAAGAGTTTTCTTCTCTATTCATTGAGTTTTCTTAAGGGAAGAAAACTAGGGTTTTGAGAAAATTCAAGTTTTCTTTAAAATAAGATAAGGGAAGATTTAAGGGATGTTTCTAAACCCAAAAATGAGATAATTCCATGAAAATTTTGGATTTTGAAACTTAAGGTTTCTTTCATCTTTTGTTTTCTTTAAAAATGTTTTTATATGAATGATTCCTAATGGCATTAGAAAGCCTCTAATAGAAAAATAATGCATGTTTGTGAAGAAAAATTTTTTAGGTTTTAAAATTAGGGTTTTTCCCTAAACATGGAATTTTTTAGCCTTATAATTTCATATGGGTTTAGGAGGGTTGTTAGAGGCAAAAATTAGGATTTCTACACAAGATACAAATTTTTATGATTTTTAATTTAATTAAATCCGAAAATTAGAAAGTCCTAATTATTTATGTAAATGATAGGAAAGATTTGGCATGTTAAAATAAAGAGATTAATGAAGATTTGGTTTTCAAAAATTAGTGCTTTTAGGTAAATCCGAAAATTAAAAAAAAAAGAAAAAGAATTTTTTTATAGGAAGAAAGATAATATTAAAATAGAAAAGTAAGGATTTAGGACAAGGTAATATGCATGATAATTAATGAAAAGAATCCTAATGTTAAGGAGGTTTAATGTCTAATGTTATGGAGGATGATGGCAATAAGAATTAGATTAGTGAGGATTGGAGCAAGACTTAGAGTAAATATTTGACAATTATAATTACATTATTTTCTTAGGATTTTGAAGTGAGAGGAAAGGCATGGAAGAGGGAGAAGCGGCAAAATTTAGACTTTTAACTTTAAAGTGAGTACTCATAATTCTTTATTACAGTGATAATTTTGTTTATATTCAGTTATATGTTTTAAAAGTTCAATTATGCTTATGAAATCTTTATGGTTAAATTAAATCATGATTATGTTACTCTTATCCATACTCTAGTCCAATGGTTGATCATGCGATAAAGTTATATGTTACATTCCATGACATTATCATATAAAGTTTATATGTTACAAAAATGAGATGATATGATATAGTATGCTTGTAAGTATGCATGGTTCTTTAATTACTATAATGTTTCTTGTTTCTCACATGTTATATGATTTAATAGACCAATCATGCTTCTTTACTCTCATCAAATGGTTGATCATGCAAATTATATGTTATATTTTATGGCCTTATATGATAGAGTTTATGTGATATATGAAATGATATGATATGATATGAATGTTATATTGAAAGCTTGTATGTGCATGCTGAATAGATGGAGCTCACCTCCTTATGGTACTGGCTGGGGACGCCATACTCGTGCACGTTAATGGTAAAGAAAATGGTAAAGGGGCTCTTTGAGCCAATGGAAAAGGGACTCTTTTGAGCCAAATGGTAAAGGGGTACCTTCATTGGTACCAAATTAGACGATGGCTCCTGTGACGGGTGTATTATATATGAAAATGAGAAAGATATGAATACAGTGATGACGAATGTAAACTGATTATGATATGATATGTATTTATGTTTTACGCATAACACTATACATTTAATGTTTCGATGAAACAAATGATATGAATAAATGAAAAGTGATATGAAGTTACAAATGCTGATATGATGAATGTAAACTGATTATGAAATGTTATGGATTTATGATTTATGCTCATGTTTAAATGATATGTTTATAGAAAATAAAATTTATGATACGTTTGAATGAAAGTGACATCTAGCATATTACTCCCCCTGCCTTGAATTACTGTAGTTTAGAAACATATGTTACTCGCTAAGCTTTGGCTTACTTTAGTTGCTTTAATATATTTTACAGATGTGACTTAATAGAATCAAAAGTGAGTAGGAGAGATGGAAATGTATACCATAGACGTGGCCCACCGAAAGAAAGGTATTTGAATGTTTGGTATTCATTTATTTTCTTAATTGAAATTTTAGTGGCTCTTTATAAGTTTATTTATTGAGATAGTTTTAGATGAAGTGAAAGTTTAATCTACCGTCCGACTGTTTGTTCCCGCCTCGCCTATGCGAGCTTATCGGGCCGGGTCGTGACAATAACTAGGTATAATCAATTTAATATCCTAAACCATATATAGCAGAATGGGCATGTACATGATTAGAATTGAAGTTAGATTGATTAAGATGGAGAATGATCACCACCTATATCCTTTGCTCCCACCTTTGAAAATGGGTAGGGGCCTTGGTCATTCCATTTCGCTTGGTCAAATATAACCATCACCATCCTCACACGCCTCTCAAAGTGGGCCAAAGATATATATATATATATATATGCTATGGGAGAATACATTTAAAGATTAATTCTACAAAAGTAAAATTAGATGACTTGTGGAATTGGTTGATAAAGAAACTATTGATAGGTAGTTATAAATACCAAAGAGAATGTTAATATTGATATGTGACAAGATTAGGAAAAGTCAATACAAAAATGATTAATAAAAAGTACCGTAGGAGTAGCACCTATTGAAGACAAAATGGTAAATAATAGGTATATATGGTTTAGTTATGCAAATGGAGTGTAAAAAGTATACTAATAAGATGAATAGCTAAACTTAATGTAAAAAAATTAGGAAGAAAAATTGGCGGACCAAATATAACATAGAAAGACGTTGTGCAAAAAAAAAAAGAAGAAGAATTTAGATTTAACACTTAAGTAGCACTCTAAAAATCTATAAGAATGAATAGATAATAAGAATTCATAAAGTTGACCATGAAATTTGGATAAGACTAATGATGATGAAATTAGCCCATAAATAATAGATCTATGTATACTTACCTCATTACAATAAATTGTTTTAGATTTAATTAAATTAGCCCTCTTCCAACAGCTAATGACAATACACTTTAATATTTTCCTATTTCAACAACAGGGGAAGAAGAAAGGCTAGAGATGAGCCACTCTTTATTTTTAGTTAGTTTAAAAGCTTTTCTTACAACAACATAGTAATGTCAAAGGCTTTATTTAGGGTGCCAAATCACAAAAATCTCAATTCAAAGAATGGTAGACTAGAGAGGAAGTTTGCAGAAATGGTTAATAAAAATTAAAATCATTAAGAACATAAAATTGATAGCAACCAATCCACTCAAACTCTATACAATGCATCAGACATGGTAAATTCAAAATGTTCAAAATGTCCTTTGAAAACTAATATGCTTTCTTCTGTTTATCGTCTACTTTAAAATCTATGATATTTCGAGTCTAAAACAAATTACCAAGGTATCATGTTACAGTCAAGTTACCATGCTATTTTCATGCTCTCTATTGCTAGAAAGTCAAAAATAAAATTATTACATTATGTAAAAAAAATTTCAAGGAAATTTATAAAGAAATTTACCAGTTCTCCAACTCTGACAATAACGTAAGGATCACTACTAATAAAATCTCGAATAGCCAGCCTCTTCCCTTCGACAATGATGACTTTTAAAAGTCCAATGCTTTCCCCCATGGATGGCTTACAATACCTAAAGAATGAATTTCAGCTTATAAATTGATCAATATGTTTATCAAATAAAATTTCTAAATTTTCAAGAGGAACATCAACCAGTCTAGATTGATGGGATCCTCATGCACTGAGAATGCCATACCCAATATATAACATGTGCCAATCAAATTTATATCTTTCAGTATACCTTTAGTGGGGGCTTACCTGAGCACTCTTACATATGGTTAAACATTCCAAACAAAATAAAAAGTATATGCTGTGTTCTCGCTTCACCATTTTTCCAGTAAAATACTATGACCTAAAAAAAGTAGAAAATAGAAATACTGAATTTTGTTCGAGTAGTTTGAGTTAAAATCTGATATAGCAATGCATCACACCTTAGCTTATTGGTTGAGAGCTTAAGTATTGAATCAAGAGGCCGCATGTGTGAGGCCTTGAATGTGCATATTTGCAATTAAATTTGCTCAAAATTCCAAAGAAAATGACACTAAAATTAGAAACATTTTCAAAGGTCTTTGTACTATTATTATTATTTTTTCCAAGAGTTCAGTTTTAAGAGCCATATTTTAAAAAAAAAAAGCAAAATCATCAGGAACGTGAATCTGCAAATAATAATTAAAAAAAACAACAACACGAGTACTGAAAAACTAATCAATAGCAAAAAAAAACATTATAAGAACGAAAAACTAATAAAACATCTAAAAGATAAAGAATTGAAAACTTCAACGAATAGGGCTTGAAATCGAACCAGCAGCTAAAACTCCTTAGGCATCGCATACTAAGCGGAAAGAAAAGACCAACATAACATATTCTACTGTCTCACCTCAAAGGAAGCTCAACACAATGGAGCAAGTCACAGGGACAATGACATAGTGCTGTCAGAGACAATAAACCAAAGAAACGCTAAAACAATAAAGAAAAATATCTAAGATTGAGATCTTATTCACCGTCAGTTCGCCAAAAAAGAATATCACAATGGAGAATAGCTTCTCAAACTGCGCTAAGACTGCGGAGAACTGATGCAGCTGGCCTGGAGCTTTGGTGGATTTAGGTTGCCTATGGACAGACCGAGGTTGAAGGGGGAAGTGTTTCGAGGATGCTGGTTAAATGTGTAGGTTCTTTATTTCTCCACCTGTTCGACTGGTGATAGCCGGTGAGTAATGGACACGTGTAACTGACACTGGCCACATCACAACAAGTGGTGTGAAGTTTATACATCATCAGCGTGTCGCGTTTCCGATCGAATTCGGATCCAATTCAAAATTGGACTGATTTTAATTTACTCAATCCGAATCTGCTCCGATTCATAAAATAAGTGATAAATTCAAATTCGGATCTAACCCATCCCAAACACGGGTCGATCTGACCCGGGCACAGAGGGGTCGCGGCGGTGCGACCATGGGGCGAGGTCACGACGTTGGTGCAAGCGCGGGCAGGATCGTGCTTTTGTGCGGGAGATGTTGGGTGAGTTCCAGGTTGAGTTCGAGTTTTTTTGGGTTTAGTCGAACCCGATACGAATTTACAATCGAGTCAGAAATTGACACTCGAACTTGACCCGTTTCCCACACTGGTTGACCCGAACCCAAAATTTTCAGGTTAGGTTCGGGTAGGATTTTCGGATCATGTTGAACATTGACACCATTATAGTTTATTAAGTTAACATAGTTAGAGGTGACTTAATAACGAGCTCATGAGGCCGGATTACCCATAGAAATTTTAGCCGCCCCCATCGCTTTTTTGCCCCTTCCCCTTCCTCCTCTAGTCTTGCTGGAGGGCCCACCCCTTTCCTAAAAACCCACTTTTTCCTTGCATCTTGGATTCGACTGATTTCCCTCTTTCATCAATCTCCTTGCCCAACAACATCGCCCAGTTCTTCGACACTAATATCTCTTTTAAAGCCCTTTAAAGGGTGTTTTTGCTCGTGGGGTACTACATTGGAAAATGACCTTTTTATGGTTCTTTGCTTGCTGGAATCAACGGAACTTGGTCTCTCAAAGGTGTGATGCCCCATAATCTAATTTAAAAAAATTATTTATTTATCTTTTAATAAACAACAACCAGAGCTATCTAATATCATCTATCAGTAATAAATAGCAAAATAAATTTTATAATTCAAAACATCAATGTACACATCTATTTTTATTCTAAAAAATTATATATAATACTCAGGATCTATACAATCATCATATATCTATCCTGTCATGAGTACAAAAGAATAGCTAAAATAAAAAGAAGATGAACCCGAAGGAATCCTGACCAACGTCACACTCGTGATCCTCTGTCATGACCTGAAATCATTTAACCACATATAATGAGCTAAAAAGCCTAGCAAATCACTAAAATCTACAACTGTATTCAAAACACGATAAAAGAGCAATATGCATGTCAACAGTCAAATCATAACAGTAGCATTTGTATGATCATTGAATCAGTGCATAAATAATAAAACTATACGGCACGAAAGATAGTAAATCAGTATGAGTGTTAAATCTATAAAGCAATCGACATATCCGTAATACCAAACAATACAGAAATTGGATAAAGCATCGAATCAAAACATCAGTAAAGACTATCAAAATCAAATCAATGTAGTTAAATCATATATGAATGTATACATGTTATCCAGTTATCCTATACTAGCATTAAATAAATATCTTATTTGCATGCTCAATTTATCTTATATAACACGTGCTCAATGAATATAACATACTTTTTGTATCAATAAATCAATAATAATATTAATAATAAATCCATACAGTAATATGAACAATGTCTCAATACCATTCATTTCAGTAGTAATACTAAACAAGTGAGAATTTTGGCTATCACAATATTTTTCAGTATCAATGTCAATATCAGTAACCGTTGGCTCAATAAACAAAGTTGTCACTCTTTGCCCGTCGGTATAGTAATCATCTCCTTATAACTCCCAATTAGTGTATGACGTGAATCAGTAGAGGATAACATCAAATCATAGTATTTAAAGGAAAGCTCGTCGGCCCACCATCTTGTACAGGTCAAGCAGTCATCAACTAAGGGGTCAACCAGTCTTTATTTTCCTTTTACACACACATTATTATCACATCAATAAAACAATAATCTTAATCACATATTTATATTTATTTTCAATGCATTGTAGTAAATAAAAGATAATTGAGCTTAATTCAGAAAATATCAAAATGTCCTAACGGTAAACAACAAAAATTATACTGAGCAAAAATTCATATTTTTAGAATTTAATCAAATTACTAAATATTGTATAAAATAACATTCTGAAGCTTTAGTTGAACTAAATTACTATTTTTAGACGTTAAAATAAATTTTTAAATATGCAAAATTTGTTGTATTTCTAAAATCACTCGATGAAAAACTCAAATAAATACTCAAAATATTCATAATCTTAATCTTTATAACGTATAAAAAGTTACACGATAAAAGTTTTACTTATACCAAATTATTCTCGTTTTTCGGTAACGGAAACAAAAATTTTTGATTGAAAAAATATCAAAAATATAAAATCATTAAAATCAAAATTAGGGTAAAGGTTTCTTACAGTGAAACTAGTAAATTTTCCAACTGGCTTGACGGAGGAAAATCGCTCTGCAACTTCCAAATCCAAGAATTTTCTCTCTCTCTTCTCTTTCTCTCTTAAAATCTCTAAAACATTCTCTATTAGCTAATTGCTTAGGGTGATTAAATGGCTTTTAATTGAATATACTAGTGCTTTAAAGATATTTTAGTATAATAAAATATAATTATTTAATATTTAATTTAATTTAATCAATTTTTCAAAATAAAATTCATATAAATTATTTTTTTCTTTAAAAATTATTAAAAAATATTCATAAAATTATATATTTATTTAAAAAAATTTAATGAAATTAGTTTGCAAAACAGACACCCGACAGTCCCAAAATTCTCACTTGTACCGATAGGTGTCAATTTTTAAGAAATTTTATCGGTGCCCAAATATTATGAAAAATATTATGTAATTAAAATACAACAATCTCAGTGCTATGGCGAAGGAGGTTTTTTATTTGGACTTATAATAACTCTAGAAAAAAATTATTTACTTGGATCAAAATACGGGCTACTATAATCTACACACTTTAAAAAAATGTCGCCCATGATATTTTCCTTAAGTATTCGGGTACCAAATCAATATAAATCAAATTCGTACAATCCAAGTAAACATAAATCAAAACTTATCAAAAATCATACAGTCATGTCGTTTATTCTATCAGATAACATTCAATTATACATGATATGCTATATCATTCAATCATTCAAATAAATTTCTTACCAACAGAACTCTCAGGTTGTATTCTATCTTCTAAATAATGTAAGTTATACACTTGTGGCATCACTAGAGTAGATACAGTATGTCGTGGTGTAAAAATCTCCCTCTGACTATCACTAAGAGCTTTGTCATCCGCCTTATCGGTTGATCTTTCACCGTATGCCCTTAGCCCTATAATTCTTTATACTATAGTATGTCTGGACTGTCATGCACTATAATCAGTTCTTCCTCCAAATCCCCTCTGAGGAGTGAGGACAGTCTGCTACCTTATGTCCCTACTATCTACAACAAAAACATCACCTTGTCAATAAGTAGCACTGATCTATATGTCGTCGACCATATTGAATGCACTCATCATAGCTCTCAGAATATGCCACTGATGCAAAACCCCTCAAATCATTATACATGCTTTTCTTATCATTATCTCTCTCTCTGCTTGGTTCATCTCTACTCCTCATGCTGACATTATATCTAGAGTCCACCTCATATCTGGATACTGGTACTACGAAATCAATCTCATCAGTCTAGTCTGCTCCACCACTTTTCTTCACCAGAAGGGATAAAGTGGAGAGTATATATGGCTAGTGCAGTAAACTCGACCTCATAATGCATCACTGTCTTGCGTCCCTACTCCAACTTGATAAATGTTTCCTACATCTGTCTTCGAGCTGAAGGAGGTATAAATCGCATCCTAAAAATTATAGTGAACTTGTCCCAAGTGATCTCAGTATTGGTCTTCCTCTAGAATTTCTCTCTATGTTACCTGACCCATAATCTCTCAACCTCTCTTTCAAAGAGAAACATAGCCAACGGTACCTTCCAGCTCTCCAGACACTGCATGTTGTCAAAGATCTTTTTTATTCTCAATAACCAATCTTCTACAACTTGAGGTCTTATAGCTCCTTTGAATAACGGAGGCTTCAGCTTATGAAATGTTTGTAAATGCTTATCTCCCTCTTCTTCTTTGATTCAAGTTAACTTACTCTATGCATCCCCCATTACATGTGCTATAACAGTAGCCAATTACATCACACTATCTGATGGCACTGGAGTTGCATTGTGTTGCTTATTAGGTATATTTAACTCTGGCATATCCATTTTGATTTTTTACCTGCATAGTTTAGTATGATCTAAATAACACACATATAATTAATTATGAATACAAAATAATTCATCTTAAACTACCCATTTTATCCAACTCTTAATCAATTTCTATAACCTTGGTAATAATCAAGTCTTCCAACAACTATCTCTAATACCACTTGTGATGCCCAGAATCTAATTTAGAAAAATTATTTATTTATCTTTTAATAAACAACAATCAGATCTATCTAATATCATCTATAAATAATAAACAGCAAAATAAAATTTATAATTCAAAACATTAATGTACACATCTGTATTTATTCCAAAAAATTATATATAATATTCAATATCTATACAATTATCACATATCAATTATATCCTGAGTATAAAAGAATAACTAAAATAAAAAAAATTTGAACATGAAGAAATCCTGACCAACCTCACACTCCTGATAATTTACCCTGACCTGAAACTATTTAATCACATATAATAACCTAAAAAGTCCAGTAAATCACCAAAACCTATAAATGAATTCAAAGTATGATAAAGGAGCAATATGCATGTCAATAGTCAAATCATAACAGTAACATTCATATGATTATTAAATCAATGCATAAATAGTAAAATTATACAGCACGAAAGACAGTAAATTAATACGAGTGTCGAATCTATAAAGCAATCATCGTATCTGTAATATCAATTAATACAAAAATCACATAAATCATCAAATCAAAACATCAATAAAGACTGTCAAAATCAAATCAATGTACTAAATTATATATAAATTTATACATGTTATCTAGTTATTTTATACCAGTATTAAATCAATATATTAATCACATGATCAATATATCTTATATATTACGTGCTTAATAAATATAACATATTTTTTGTATCAATAAATTAGTAATATTATTAATAATAAATCTATATAGTTATATGAATAATGCCTCAATAATATTCATTTTAGTTGTCATATTTAATAAGTAATAATTCTGGCTATCACAATATTTTTCAATGTCGGTGTCAGAATTAGCAACCATTGGCTCAGTAAACAGAGTCATCACTCTTTTGCCCGTCAGCATAGTAATCATCTCCTTATAACTCTCAATCAGTGTATCACGTGAATTAGTAGATGATAACACCAAACCACGGTATTTAAAAGAAAGTTCGTCGGCCCACCATCATGTACAGATCAATCAGTCTACAACAAACGGGTCAACCGATCTTAACTTATCTTTTGCACATAAATTATTATCACAGTACTATAATAATAATCTTAATCATATATTCACATTCATTTTTAATGCATTGCAGTAATAAAATATAATTGAGCTTAATTTAAAAAATATAAAAATATCCTAACGGTAGACAATAAAATTATACTGAAGAAAAATTCAGACTTTTGAAATTTAACTAAATTATCAAATATTACATAAAATAATATTCTCAAGCTTTAGTTAAACTAAATCACTATTTTTAGACGTCAAAATAAATTTCTAAGTAGACAAAAATCACTGTAATTTCAAAATCACCCTGTAAAAAATCTCAAAAAAATACTCAAAAAGTTCATAATCTCAATATCTATAACATATAAAAAGTTATATGGTGAAACCGTGAAAGTCTTACCAATAAAAAATTATTCTCGTTTTTTGGTAATAAAAACACAAATTTGATCAAAAAAATTATCAAAAATATAAAATCTTTGAAATCAGAAATTGGGTAAATATTCCTTACATCGAAACAAGTAAATTTCTCGACTGGCTCGACGAACAAAAATCACTTCGTGACCTCCAAATCTAAGAATTTCCTTTCTCTCTCTTCTCTTTCTCTCTTAAAATCTCTAAAACCTTCTCTGTTAGCCAATTGCTTAGGGTGATTAAATGGCTTTTAATTGAATATATTGGTGCTTTAAGATATTTTAATATAATATTATTAATCTCATTTTTATATGAGGTCATCAGGACCTATTCAATCCTCAATTAAACTTCAATATAGCCTTCTATCAATTCCTAATTCAATTTTCACCCTAGACTTCAATCCAGCCTTTAATCAAGCTTCAATCATACATAGTCAATTGTAATCATTCATTTGATTAAAATTAATGTAGATAATCCAAATTCAATCAATCAAACACCACTACAGAAAATTTGCTGTTTACCGGTAGTAGTACCGACAGTCATTTGACCGCCGGAATTACCGGCCATTAAACCTGAGGTTCAATCGCCAGTTTTAACCGGCTGTTTAACCGGTAGTTTTTAATAATAAACCACCGAAAATGCCAATGATAAACTGACCGTTAGACATACCGCCAATTTTTTCTTTAGGCGTCTACAATTACCAACGGTTTGGTCGCCAGTTTTAAGTGACTTTTTTATGGTCCAGATCGCCTGAAAATCACCGGTAATTACCCTAAAATTAGCCACCCCAATCCTATCACCTCATTTCTTCACGTTTAAGATTTTCATCCAGACTGCTCTCGCTCTCGCCTCCAACCTGCGTCCGTAGCACTCCAGTCGCCGACGCCCTAACTTCAGCCCCGACGCCCTAACCCTGGCCGCCAATGCCCTCACTCTGGCCTGCGAACACTCAAATGTGATCTCCGTGCATTTACGTTTTTTTTCTTTAGTCATAGATGTTCTTAGTAATATTGTTGTTGACAAGTCTATAGAGGGAGTTGAAGGTAAACTTGAATTATGAAGATCAACCTTTGAATCTAAAGGTTGATTTTGAGAAAGGCTTAAGCCCATATTATTTTTCTTTAGTCATAAATGTTCTCAGTAGACATTTGCAAGAGATCATACCCTGATTTTTTTTTTGCTTATGATATTATTCTTGTTGATAAGACTAGAGAGGAAGTTGAAGGTAAATTTGAATTATGGATGTCTACCTAAGATTGTAAAGGTTCTCGCTTAAGTTGATTTAAAACATGAATATGTCGAGTATAATTTTAGTTGTAATACACTTAGTGAGGGGATTGCGAATTTGGGCAATAAAGTCATTAATGAGAGTACACATTTTACATATATTGGATATCTTATTTATAGTGAAGGTGAAATAAATGGGGATATTATCAACAGAAATCAAGTTGGAAGGTTGAAGTGGAGGAATGCATCAGGGTTGTTGTGGGATAGAAAAGTCCCCCTCAAACTTAAGGGAAAATTCTATATGATGGTGGTGAGACCTATAATACTTTATTAAAAGAGAAGCATAATACTAAGTTAAGTTTTGCAACGATAAGTCACCTTAGATGGTTTTGTCGCTTAAAACGACGGCCTTTCGATGACCCGGTTAGAAATGTAGAGGTATAAGATTTTACTCACATTAAGAAAGGTAGAGGTAGACTTAAGAAGACTTGGCTAAACAAATATCAGAAATGATATTTTTTTATTAGATTTAAACGAGATTTAAAGCTACATCTTTTCTAATAATTCATTTCACAACTATGTAGGGAACGAATGTTTCTTTTAACATCCAAATGACTATCCAAGAAGAGAGATATTAGATGTATAACAGATTATTATTGGGTCGAAGAGGATAGACAGATGAATTTATATAGGGAGTTGAGACTTTTATTCAAGTTGTATCTCAACTACCTTCATTTAAGTTCGATGGAATATTTAGATGTCCATATTCGAAGCACAAAAATCAAGCATTCCTTAAGCCATATGATGTAAAAGTTGATTTATATCGTAGGATATTTATTCCAGACCACTGGATTTAGACCTCACATGATGAGTACGAACCACCCATAGATACTCATGCTAGTCCATCCACAGTTTTTGAAATAGTTAATGAAGATCAAATGAGTAGACTGTATGAAAAACTTATTTTTTATGTAGTAGGTCCTAATTTAAGGGTTAATGTGGAAGAGCCATCAAATACAAAAATTTAAAAATTCTTTGAATTACTACATGCTGCTCAAAAATTAATTTGGGATGGTTACAAAACTCATTCAGAATTATCGATTGCTGTGAGAATGCTAAGTATCAAAACTGAATATAATATTCATCGTGACTATTTCAATGACTTTATTGGTCTTCTCAAGGAAATAAATCCAATGGATAATTTATTCCCCACAGATTTATATCGAACAAAGAAATTAGTATCCAAGTTGGGTCTCACTGCTACCAAAATTGATTGTTGTATAAATGGATGTATGTTACACTACAAGGATGATGCGATAGAAGTTTATTTTCACATGTGTAATACCCCTCAGTTTAAACCAAACTCGAGAAAATAACATCGTCAAAAGAAAGATATTTCATATTCTCATTTATTTTATTTATCGATCATTCCTAAGAATTCAGCAGCTCTACGCATCAATGAGTTCAGCAGGTCATATGAGATGACATAAGGATAAATTAGCAAACACTTGTGTTATTTCTCATCCATCAGATGCTGAAGCATGATAACATTTTGATCGATCGCATGCTTCATTTGCTGTTGAGCCACATAACATAAGGTTGGGATTATGTGCTGATGGTTTTAGTCCATACAGTCAAGAAGCTTCACCGTACTCTTATTGGATAGTTATATTAACACCATACAACCTTTCATCAGAGATGTTTATGATTACCCCGTACATGTGAAACATATTTGTCTCAAGAAATCATCTGCTTCTGCTCCTACTACTTCGAGCTCCATATAAGGAGTACAAAAATAAAGATTGGTCATAATACAGACTTTGATATATAAGAACAATCACAATCTGTACTATCAGTCTTTATAATTCATGAAAAGCCTAGTGGCCAATGTGTTGAAAGATTCATCAATAATTTAGAAATCAGAATAACGACTTTATCTGTGCTACTGAACTATAAAGAAGTCTAACCAATCTTAGAGTAAGTTTTTCCATAATTTACAAAAGGAATCATGTTAATTTTAAATACTGAAGTCTTATTTGGATTATTTGTCATCAGATATTTTATAAACAATTTTCCTCTAATAGATACTATATATATTGAGCAACTTGTTGCAAATAAATTCACAGATTGGTTTAGATTTTACGTAAGCCCTTAAATTTTATTTATTTTTATTAATTTACATCTTATTTAATACTAGAATCCTTAATATTTAAAAATTTTCTTAGGTACATAACCCCGGTAATAAGGTTTTTGGTAAAGGTCTACAAGCACTGGCATAGGAGCCAATATGAAAAGTAAACACCTGGCCAATATATACAGTTAATGGGTTCAGATTTTATTCCAAGTCGTGGAGTGAAGGAAGAAAAATTAAAAATTATGGAGTTTGGGTTAGAGGGAATACTCATGAAGAAGATGAGTGTGATTATTATGGCATTCTGAATGACGTTTTTGAGCTATAATACCCAGGAGAAGATAAGAATATTATATGTTTGTTCAATTGTCATGGTATAATCCAGTACTGAATAGAGGCACAAGGATTCATCCTATGTATGATTTAGTAGAAGTAAAATATAGTACAAGATACGGGAAGTTTAATCCATTTATATTAACAAGTCAAGCTTTTCAAGTTTATTTAAGCAAATATCCCAGTGGTTGTAGAGATAAATAAGATTGGCTAGCTATCATAAAAATAAAAGCACGAGGGATATTTGAACAACAATACATCATAGTAACTGCACGTCAAGAGGATGAGATCTCAAATTATAGGTCTATTGAAATTGATGAGATGTCAACTACAACACATAATATTGAAATGCAGTTAGAGGATGTGAATAGTTTGACAAGCTCTTCAAGTATGAACGAGGAAGAAAGTGAAGATACCTTTGAGAGCAATAACAAAATTTCTGATTCTGAATAGTTCTTGTAATTTAAGTGACTAAATTTATTATAATGTATTTATTGAATTGTAGTTTGTAGGGATATGCTTATGAGGGCAGTTCATCTATGTCAGGATTTTATAATGTTAGTGGAGTTGAAGAAATTATTAGCCAGAGGGTTGCTGCTCTGACAAGAGAGATAGAAGAGATAATAAAGATTCAAAATGAGATGCAGGAGGAGCTGCAATCATATCGAGATAAAAATCATAAGAAGAAAGAGCAAGAGCCGATACCTGAATCACAGGGCAGCGAGGGCACGAAGGATGATTAGTATTGTTATGTGTTTGAAGAACTATTTGATGTATTTGGAACATCTGCATTATTAATTTTATAAATTTCATATATTATGATTATTGTGGATTTTATATATTATGTTGATTGTGGAATATATGCATTGTTCTTTATTTAGAGAACTATTTATGCTTATTATAGATTGTGCAAATATATTTGTTGATTATATTTTCTTATTTCATATGAAATATTATGTTGATTTTGGACTCTATTTCTATGGGTTGCATATTGTGGCTTGTTGCCCTTAAAGTTTTTATTTTATATATGTTTTGAATTCTGTGCAGGTATTGTGAAAATTAATGTAAATAGAGGGGATATCATTTTTTTTTTGCAAATGCTGGTTTCTGGTGGCTAACCGGTAGTTTAGCCACCAAAAACTTTGATATTGGATGGCTTAGTTAGCCACCGGTCGGCTTGGCTGCCAGATATAGTAACATTTTCAACGGCCGGTACGTAGTCGGGAATTAACCAGCGGTTTGCCCGCTGGAATTTACCGGCTGTTTTGTCGTCGAAAAACCACTGGAACTTTTAGCCACCAGAAATTGGCCGTCAGAATTCCTTTCCTATGCTGTTTATTCCGGCTACTTGTGAAATACCAAAAAATCACTGGAAAACTTACCTCAACAGTCAGAACATGCCGCCAATAATTGGCAATTTTTCTGTAGTGCACAAAGTTCAGTTCAAATCTAGAATTCCAGATCAAAATCCAGGGTTACAGGCCAATATCCTGAAACCCTTATTGAGTGATTTTTAAATCACTTCAGAACTTAGCCAAATGACCTATGATTCGTGATATACAAATTGCATATTAATTAGTCATATTTCTAGGGTCAACTCTCTAAATTTGAGCCCAATCTGACACTTCTAACCCCTGAAATTGAATTGAAATTCTAAGGCTATAAAACCTTTAAATATTTATAGCTTATGCCACTAGACCCTTCACCTTATGGAATTTGACCTTGGGGCATTCCCTAAAACTTTTGACTATATCCATGACTCTTATTATGACATATTAAACACAAAACTATATTCTGCTGGACCTAGTGTGGCCTATAGTTAACCAGGGGTCAAAATAATCAAAATACCCTTTTAGGGCAAAATTAGACTTTAGTAGGAAGTGTCATACATTATTGTCTTGGATAGAGGTGGGTGAAATATATCTGATTAGGCCAGCTTTGGTTAATAATTCTACAAAAAATATCAGTCTGATTAAAGTCATTACAAGTTATATAAGACAAACAACGATAGTATTTTAATCTTAAGCATCAAACTGTAGAGTTCAAGTAAGAGATTTTGTACGTATGAAGCTTAGGTCGATGAAAGGCATTAATAGGTTTGATAAGGAAGGAAAGTTGAATCCAAGGTACGTTAAGCCTTTTAAAGTGGTTGAAAGGATTAAGAAATCTACATACAGGTTAAAGTTTACTGGATCACATGTTTGAGATTCATAATACGTTCTATGTGTCACTTCTAATAAAATAGGTATCTAATTCTGAAAACAAGATATCTGCTAAAAATATTGAGGTACGTTCGAATCTGAGATATATGAAAGAATCAGAGAGGGCTTTAGCTTATGATGTCAGAAAATTAAGAAATAAATAAATTCCAATGGTTAAGGTTTAGTGAAAGAATATAACTGAATAAGAAACTATTTGAGAGAAGGAATCTGAGATGAGACATCTATATCCTGATCTATTTTTGTGATATGAGATATGAGTTTTGAAATATCGGAGATGATATTTTTCTGAGGAATGGAGATTTGTAACATCACTAAGTTTAACATTTGGTTCAACATGCTCTGATCCGGATTAAAAAAGATAAATAATTGACTTTTATGTTTTGAACTATTTTGTATGTGTTTGAGAATGATATATGTATATGAAAAGTACATGCATGTGTTTTGGGCTGAGTTCCAAGGGTTTGACTGCATATTGAAAAAATCTAAAATTTTTCTTGGAGCACCTTAGCGCTAAAGTCTTAGAAAAATCTAACTTTAATTTAGCGCTCTGATGCATAGTGTGCGAGGCAGCGCTGTGAATCCTATAGGGTGGCACTGTGGAGTGCCATAGTGCGAGAGCAAATTTTAATATTAAAAATATCTAAATTCACTATTCCGTTCAATTGAGCGCCATAGTCGTGTAAGAGGGAGGAGAGTAATTTTGGAGAGAGAAACTCTAATTTTAGGCTGCTTTGGGCCATTTTTAGTTATTGGCCCAATTCTAAAAATTGTTCAGATCGAGGTAGATCACACTATGTATATCTCAGTTTTAAAAAATAAAGAGATTTCTCAAATTTTCTAATTAAATTTTTATTTTCACTATCGAAGAACAAGGATAACTTTGCATTGGTAAAAGTTTCACTGCGTAACTTTCTATACATTATAGAGATTGAGATTTTGAATATTTGAAAATTTTTCTGAAAATTTTATACTAGGATTTTGAAAATTGTGCAATTTTTATTGAATATAAATAATATGGACTCTGAAAAATAGTATTGTAATATGATTAAAGTCTTAAAATAATATTTTACATAATCTTTGATAATTTAGTTATATTTTAAACTTATAAATTTTTACTTAGCAGAAATTTCTGTTGCCTATCATTATAGAATACTGTGCAATCCTGAAATGAGCTTAATTATACTTTAGTTGTTATAATGTGATTAAATTATGTGCTTTATTGGTTGAATTGAGAAATTATGGTAAAATTATTATGAAAGAAGCAAATTGTTCTGATGGCTAAAAAGCTATATTCTAGTGCCTATAAGTAATGCCCTGATGACAAAATGTCATGTTCTGATGCCTACAAGCATGTTCTGGTGTTATAAGCATATTGAGAGTCATAAGTAGCTAGCATCTTTTGAGATTTTGTTTGGGATCGGAGAAATCAATTATGTTATGTAACATGATATGAATTTCAGTTTTTTTGACTACTCAATATTATTATTTGAATATTTGGATAACTGTTATGCTCTTATTACTTTGGTCAACACAATGATTTATTATACTATAATTAATTATTTTGGAAAACATTTAATAAAATAAATATTTAAAAATTTTGATTGGTGTTTGTGCCCAGTTGAACTATTTTAGCTCACTATAATTTTGCTTTATATTTTCAGGATCTGGGAAATGGAAGGAGCCCGTTGATTAGCAATTCAGAATCTAATTTAAGTCTATAGGTATTTCTCTTGTTGATTTTTGCACAATTATGGCTAGTTTGTTACTCTGTTATGCAGCTTTTATTTGTAGCAATATACTCTAATTGTGCATACACATTTTGATGATGGAATGAAAGAGACTTTATAAATGAGTTTATTTTTCAACACTTCAGATTCTTTAGTAGCTATATAGTAATTTTTTTATTTTAATATTTATATTAGAAGAAAAAATAAAAAATTTTTAAAACTAGGTCATGAGATTTGCCTGTCGCAAGCCAACACGATAAGACTTGTCCTATCAGTGGGTCTTATCAGATTGGATTGTGACACTTTAACCGTGGGAGATGACTATAGATGAATGATTCCTATTGAGACGACTAACATCTAGACTTAGATGGATATATACGAGTACTTCTAGTAGGCTTGTTAGAGGCAGCAACTCTTTTGTCTAACCCACTGAGGTCAGCCTTCATTTTATTGCCTTGTTAGGAAAACAATCATGGTTCTGTAGAATGATGTTGACCAACTACTGGCTTTTCTTATGACAAGTGCTTCTCTTAGTAGGTGGGATTGTTCATGACCTCATGGTAACTTAGTGAAAACCTATTAGATACCCACGAAGTACCTATATGTACATATAAGAGCATACATCAACAACTCGATTGACACTACAATATTTATGCCCTCTCATAAGACTCCATTTTGAAGGGGCAAATTGAAAAAAATAAAATTTTTTTTTTTTTCATTTTTTATATTTTTTTATTTAATCTTTATTTTCTTCGCACTAAATGCTATTCATTATAAGTATTAATATACATATTTTTACGCTATTAATATCTATAAATATAAATATGATACAGAATCTCTGATAAATAAGTTAGCACAATTTTCTCCCAATTAACGGAATTTTCTCCCAATTATTATACCAAAGCACTGAACCCAGCTTTTCCCTTCCCTAGCTTTATTAATTTGTTTCCTGTGAGCAAGCAAGCGGAGAAGATACAAAAAAAGAGGGAGAAATGAGCAGGAGCACCTTGTTCGGTCTGGAGTTTCTCATCCCAACAACCACAACCTTATCATCTCGTCATCCTTACTTCTACGGTGGCTTCGCTGCATTCTTTCCAATGCCCATCACGCCCCACGGCTCTTCTTGCGCCTCCAAATGCTCCACGTCTATTTCTACTTGTACTCCTAGAAGAAGAAGAAGAATGCAAAACTTTCGTGCCTTGGTCCAGCCAAGTAAGGAACCATCTCTGCCTCCTCCCTTTCAGTCAACATTTGTTGATGTGGTTTCCATTATCTGGTTAGTTTTAGGTTGAACGATAATTTTAAAATAGGTTAGATATTGCTTGAATTTTCCTTCTTTATTGGAATTTGCGCGTCCTCTTTGGCTTGGTTTGTTTTGGGCCAATTTGGAAAATGAGCGTAGAGTTTACCTTGCTCTTACCTCTAATCAGTTTAGCTTGGATTTTTTGGATGTTCTGGTACATGGGTTCTGGAAAATGAGGGACTTCTGATTCTCTGTTAAATTATATTGCTTTTTTTTTGAAATTTCCTGGCTTATGGATTATTCTAAGGGCTCATTTAGTTGATTGAAGTTAGAAGCATGATTAAAAAGGAATATTAGATATAGGACGTGGTTGATAGAAATAAACATAAGCTACACAAACCCTCATAAAATTCCCTCAATTGTAATGATTTTATTTTCTTACATAAAATGACGACAACAACAACAATTATGATAGGGCTGCAAACGAACCGAGCCGAGTCGAGATGAAACTTGTTCATATTTGAGCTCATTTATTAAATAGCTTGTTCGAGCTTTTGCGTTTGTGTTCAAGTTTATTTCATTTAAAATGACGGATGTTCATATTTAGTTCATGGTTGGTTCGTTTCGTGCTTATCGAGCTTTAAATGAACGGCTTATTTCAATTAACTAATGTTCCTTATTAAGCTATTAATAAATGGACATTTTCAAGTTATTAACGAACGAGCTTTATTGAGATATTCATTAGCTTAACATACGAACCTTATCGATATTATTAATGAACATTTATATCAAGCAAGTTTATCGAGACTACTAACAAACAAATTTATCAAGCTTTTTTGTATCCATAAACGAGCAAGCTTATCGAGCTTTATCCAGTCCATAAACAAAGCACTAGCTTGTCAAGCTCATAAATGATATTTTTAATGAACGTGCTTTTTAATGAACACTGGAATAAAAAAGTCTATCAAATATGAGCAAGTATATTTTGATCATGAACAAATTCAATCTATAATGAGACTTTTTAATCAATATTTAATCAAACATTAATTGAGTTTTCTCACAAGTTCCATATCGAGTAAGAATCGAGTTTCTCAACGAGCTTCTTAATGCGCTTCTTATCGAGCTTCGTATGAAGTATGTTCATGAGCTTCAAACGATGTTATTCATGCACATAAATGAGCTGAACACATAGTTGTTCAAGCTTGTTTATTTAATTATCGAGTATTTAAAAAAAAGTTCAAGCGTGTTTAATTACTTAAATCAAACGATCGCGAACGAGCTATAATCGAGCCGAGCCACGAGTAGCTTGTCAAACGCTCAGTTCATTTGCAGCTCTAAATGACGATGAATTTTTATCCTACTATATGGGGTCGGCTACATGAATTATTTTTCTCTATTTTGTCTTATGAAGAATCAATTTCTCATTTAAATCTAATAAAAAAATCATTTTAAATATTTTCTAACCAAGTCTTTTTATATCTATCTCTACCTTTCTTAACATAGGCGGGATTTAATATATCTACTCTCCTAATAGGGTCATCGGAAGGCCGACATTTAATGCGACCAAACCATCTTAGACGACTCTCTCTAATCTTATTTGCGACTGGAGCTACTCCAACCTTTTTATGTATATATCTAATTTGCATTCTGTCTCTAAGTGTAAAGCCACTCATCCACCTGAGCATCCTCATCTCTGCAACACCTAACTTAATTTTATACTTTATCTTTCAATGATTAACATTTTGTGCCATAAAATGTTGCAGGTCTCACCACCATTTTATAAAATTTTCCCTTAAGTTGAGGGGTACTTTTCTATCACACAATAGACATGATCCATTCCTCTACTTCAACCATCCAACTTGAATAATATTGTTAATATCCTCATCTATTTCACCATCGCTTTGAATAATAGCCCCAAGATATCTAAAGCGTGCTCTCATTTTAATGAATTGATCACCCTATGTCTTTTTGCTGATGATATTCTTCTTGTTGATGATATTCTTCATTAAAGATATGTATGAAGGAGCTATTACTTGTGTTCAAACACAAGGTGGTTTGACCAAGTATTTCCCTATTTCGATTGGATTACATCAAGGATCAGCTTTAAGCCCATATCTTTTCGCGTTAGTCATGGATGTTCTCACTAGACATTTACAAGAGGATGTACCCTGGTGTATGCTTTTTGCTGATGATATTCTTCTTGTTGACAAGACTAGAGAGGGAGTTGAAGGTAAACTTGAAGTCTGGAAATCAACCTTAGAGTCTAAAGGTTTTCGCTTGAGTAGATCTAAAACTGAATATATGGAGTGTAATTTTAGCAGTAATAGACCTAGTGAGGGGATTGTGACTTTGGGCGATCAAGTCATTAATAAGAGTACACGTTTTAGATATCTTGGATCTATTGTTCAGAGTGATGGTGGAATAGATGGGGATGTTATCAGTAGAATTCAAGTTGGATGGTTGAAGTGGAGGAATGCATCGGGCTTGTTGTGTGATAGAAAAGTCCCCCTCAAACTTAAAGGAAAATTCTATAAGATGGTGGTGAGACCAGCAATGCTTTATGGTGCAAAATGTTGGCCATTAAAAGAGAAGCACAATACTAAGTTATGTGTTGCGGAGATGAGGATGCTCAGGTGGATGAGTGGATTTACTCTTAGAGACAGGATACGAAATGAGCATATACGTGAAAAAGGTTGGAGTAGCTCCAGTGGAGGATAAGATTAGAGAGAGTCGCCTTAGATGGTTTGGTCACATAAAACGGTGGCCTTCCGATGACCCAGTTAGGAAAGTAGAGGTTTTAGATTTAACTTATGTTAAGAAAGGTAGAGGTAGCCTAATAAGACTTGGTTAGAAAATATTAGAAATGATCTTTCTTTATTAGATTTAAACGAGAATTTGACTTTGAACTGGACACAATGGAGAAAAAGGATTCATGTTGCCGACCCCACGTAGTGGGACAAAGGCTTGATGTTGTTGTTGTTGATCACCCTGTCACAATCCCACCACTAGATCTATTACTACTAAAATTAAAGTCCATGTACTCGGTTTTATATCTACTCAAACGAAAATCTTTAGACTCTAAGGACCTCCATAATTCAAGTTTTTATCAACTCTCTCTCTAGTCTTATCAACAAGAAGAATATCATAAACAAAAAACAAACGCCAAGGTAAATCCTCTTGCAAATGTCTAGTAAGAACATCCATGACTAAAGCAAAAAGATATGGGCTTGA
Source organism: Dendrobium chrysotoxum (assembly GCA_019925795.1). NCBI lineage: Eukaryota > Viridiplantae > Streptophyta > Magnoliopsida > Asparagales > Orchidaceae > Dendrobium > Dendrobium chrysotoxum. The sequence goes on from CM034315.1 coordinate 71,559,896, forward strand.
GCCTTAAAGTTGATCCTTGATGTAATCCAATTAAAATAGAAAAATACTTTGTCATACTACCTTGTGTTTGAACACAAGTAATAGCTCCTGTGTACATATCTTTAATGGCTTAAATTCAAGCATTATTAACTCCTTCGAACTCTCCAAAGCACTTCTTTTGAAGCTTTATCATATGCTTTCTCTAAATCAATAAATATCATATGTTATTCCTCCGTACTTTCTTTATACTTCTTCATCAGACCTCTCAACAAATGTATAATTTTCATAGTAGACATACTCGATATGAATCTAAATTGATTTCGAGAAATATTAGTATCATATCGTAACCTATGCTCAATTACTCTTTCCCATAATTTTAATGTATGTCACATTAACTTAATTCCTCTTCACAAACTTTTGTGCATCACCTATTCTTTAAAATAGAAACCAATACACTCCTCCACTCATCTAACATCTTTTTAATCTTCAAAATAATATTAAAAAGTTTAGTAAGCCAAAAAATTTCTTGATCTCCTAAGCATTTTTACACTTCTATTAGAATATTATCGAGTTCTACTGCTTTTCCACACTTCATTTTCTTTACAGCCTCTCTAATTTCAGTTTTACTAATACGATGATAAAAATAAAAATCTCTCTTTTTATTTAGTGCACTAAGGTCAATCATATTCTCACAATTTTCATTGAAAAAATTATCTAAATATCTCACCCACCCATGTTGAATATCCTCTTTTAAGAAAAGCATTTTTTGATCTTCATCCTTAATGCACTTTAATTGAACTAAAATTTTACTTATCCTGTCTCATTACTTCTTACATAAAATGAGTGAATACAAAATCATCATTTTTTAAAAACATTTTTTAATCTACAATAAAGCAAATAAGCCTTAATCTAAGAGAAGTCTTTGAGCTTTTTCTCCCAGGAGAATGGGTATCAGGAATGAGGGCTCGCCAATCTTCGTGTCTTGAAATAGTGTGGTTAACTTGATAATGAAAGGAGAGTAATATATATCTTTGTAATGCTTCGTTTTTTCCAGGCAAGTTATGTATTGCATCTAACATTTTTTATCATCAATAAGGTTCCATAGCAAGTGGGACATGTGTGGGAAAAGATGAGGATCATGATGATGTTGAAGTTACAAATGGGTACACAATGACCAAATTTTGTGATAAGATGATTGAATACTTCATGCAAGAGAAGCCTCAAACCAAGGACTGGAGGAAGGTCTTGGTGTTTAGGGATGATTGGAAGAAATACAGGGATAGCTTCTTCAAACGGTGCCAAGTACGTGCTGATGCTGAAAGGGATCCACTAATGAAGAAAAAGTTAAACTTACTTGCTAGGAAAATAAAGAAGGTATCAATTATTTTGTTTGGATCTTCATAGTTTTATATTTCTTAATTGCTTAAGAGTTTGATGCACTATTTTGTCCGACATTCAAGCATGCCAATAAATACAACACTATTGTTATGTTTTACAATGATATTCAAGTTACAGGTAGATGATGAGATGGAGATGAATTCATGTCTTCTCAAAGAGATCCAGGACAATCCCTTGGACCTCAATGCAATTGTTGCAAGAAGGCGCAAGGACTTCACTGGAGGTTTTTTTCATTATCTTAGTTTGCTTTCAGAAGCTTATGATGGCCTGGAAGACCGAGATGGTAATGAAATCTGAATATTATACATTTGATGATTATATTCAAATTAGATATTCAACAATGAATGCGTAATTTCATAATGTTTTAAAAATCCAAATCTCATTTGCTTGGATTGCTTTTCCTCAGGGTATTTGTTCTATTGAGAGTATCATCCTGCCTGACTTTTTTTCTATTTTAATATCAGCATTTTGTGGTCTAATTTTCTAAATTTAATGTAGTATAAGATTTCCTGCATTTGTTTCAGTTACCAGAATGCCTTGTAATCCTAGTAAGTTCATGATCAACCAATAGATCCATTTGTCAATTAACTATTTGAGGTTAATGCTTACAGTGATACAAACATACATGAGCTGTTTAATGCTAAGGCCTGTTTGGCTTTGTTACTTGCAAGTGGTCCAACAATGTTGCTAAAGTATTGCGTGTGAGCCCTTTTGGGTTCCTTGTGGGTGTGCTACTTTCTGCGACACCTATTGATGAAAAGTTGTTCTCTCCACCCTTGATGTAGCCGGGAAAGTTCCTAGTAAGAGCCTTAGAATGAGGCAAACTGACCAAATAAAAAGTTCAGATCCTTTTTTAATATTTTTTTTAGAGAAACCACGGTTGAGATATTTCACCAAATAATGGTTCCATTTAGCTATTAAGTAGTTTGTGGTTACAATCTATAAACTAAAAGTACAACAGCAAGAAGCTGGCACTGAAACCTGGCAAAAAACCATTAAGAGGGTACATTTATCCAAGCGTCCAACATAGGCATCTAGAATAATCAGCAACACCACGCAGTGCCAATAGCACTTGGATTCAAACAAAGAAGATGACTCCATTGTACGCTGCTCTTATGTTACGTACATATATTAAAAAAGATCCATAAAAGATTTTTTATTTTTTTTTATTTTTTTATTTATTATTATTATTATTTTTTTATAAAAAAGATCCATACAAGATGTAACAAGTAAACTAGAATACGGAGACTAGACAAAAATACATGTGCAGAAACCTGCACCAAACCAACAAGACTTGAATCACAACGGACTTTGAGTAAGCCAAAGATCTCGCTAATTGACAGCTACCAAGAGTACGCCTGTTGCTTTCTTGTATGTTGTGTTCAATTCTAATAGCTGAACTACCACGGAAGATTATCCTTAGTACTAGTTGAATCTTTCTTTGTCTTTCTGTATCAACGCTGTAGGAGCTTAATGTGCAAATTTGATGGAACCTGCAAGATAGAGTTACCAATGTTTGAAACTTATTCAATTCTTCTTTGTTCATAAAGTGGAGCAAGTTGCCTGTATTGACCTTCTCTTGAATCCTTTTCTAACAGTTCTGTCACTCTGGATTCTTCTCTGCAAGCTACTTAAAAACTCCGCCATTAAATGCTAACTTAGAATTGAAGACACATGGTTTTTTATACTGTGGTTGAGAAAGTCACTAAATATGAATTTCTAATAAATATCTTTACTTTCTAATCGTAGAACTTGCTATTTGATAGCCTTTAGCTGAAAGGACAACCTTGCAGTGCATCTGCTGTAAATAGGCTTCAGGGAGGCCGTTTCCTGGTTCTGGAGTTTTCATTGTTGTTACTTTGTATTTTAGTGCAAAAAAAGATACGCCACAAAAGTTCTCTGCTTGTTGACAACAATTGACCTCTTTTGGCACCATTATGTCTCATAATATAAACTTTTATAGCATTTATGAAAAACGTAAATCGATTTGTTAAAGAGATGTTAGCAGTTCTAACATTGGGCATATGAATCATGAATGCTCCCGGACAACTTCATTGCTGTTTCTACATTGTGTAAGTTACTTGAACTGTTCAATGGACTTGCATTCTATGTAATCTTTCATAAAGATAAATTGATCAAAATGGTCACTTGACTCTTTATGAAAGAATCAAAATGGTCCTCAACTATATTAAATGATCATTTTGATCCTTTAAGTCTTAAAAAAAAATCACATTAATCCCATGATGAGATTATTTTGATTTCTCTTTGAGGAGTTGAGGGACAAAAATGACCCTTTAATATAGGTGAGGACTATTCTGATCTTTCATAAATAGTTAAGAGACTGTTTTAGTCTTTTTCTCCTTTCGTAAATGTCTCTTGGGCATCACTTGGACATGAAACAAACACTTGTGAGCATAAATTGTTTACAACTTACATTATAATCCGTCATATACCAAAAGTATATTATTTTATCTTCTCTCACTCCTATTTTTTCTCTCTAGCAAATTATCTTAATATTATTGTTATTGAACTGTGCATTCTTCAATATAAATAGAGAGATTCATAGGTAGCTCCATTGGAGTGATGGGTGAATAAATCTGTATCAAGGATAGATTGAGCGTTACTTATATAGATGGATGGGTGAATGATTACTTAGATTTCCGAGATTATTGTGTCTCCACATTTGTGTCATGTGGTCACTGTATTGTGACTTTACATGTAAAGTGGAGATTTCCATGGCATCGATTTTTTTTCTTTGAAGGGTTGTATCGCTTTGTTATAACTTCTCCCTTTTTTTAAAACAGATAATTTCAATATATACTGTATTCACTTTCCCGATTTTAGTTTGCTTACCTTTCACATACAGGTTGATGGTTATCCCAAAAGTGTGGATTTGCTTGCTTATATATAAGAATATGAATCCGCAATTGCACCCATTAGAAACATATCCTATCATCAACTTAAACAATGCTAGCTGGTATAAAAGTGGTCCAATAGATTATTTATTTTATTTTAATTTTCACATTCACGAACGAAGGATTGATCTTTCAGAACTTTGTTTTGAGTCCACTGAATTAGATGGCTACTTATTCCAAATATTCATTTTCTTACCATGTTTGCGGCTTCCTTGAAGATTGCTGACAGAATTTCTTTGGTAAATGGTAAAAAAGTAATGGCTAGAATTGGAGCTAAATGCTTGTCAGCAGTTCGTGTGTATGATAATACAGTGGAACATTTGGATACATTGGAAGCTGCTCAGTCAAAGTTTGATGATATATTAAATTCTTCATCCTTAGAGGTCGCATGCGAGAAGATAAATCACCTAGCTAAGGTGAAGGAACTTGATTCATCCTTGATTCTTTTGATAAACAGAGCATGGACAGCAGCAAAGGAATCGGCAAAAATAAAAAATGAGGTAAGGAAAAAGATGTTAGAAATAGTTTGACAATTTTCTGTATTACAACAAAAGTTTTGATATTTTCCTGTTAAGATTTATTCTCTCTGCTTTTGATTGCATCCTTTAGCAGCTTTGTGTTTCTGTTTCTGGAAGTTGTGTATGGAAAATGGTTTTTCATGATTTAAATTGAGCTAAACAAATACCAAAATAATCTTGAGGCAATGCCAATGATTGGTTTTTTGTAAGGTTATTCTAATTTAACCTCCCATATTGATGCAATCTAGATTCTAAAACAAGTAGTAGAACACTAGGAATGCAAATGAAAAACTCCCATTCAATATAACATAAACAAACACAAATATTAGAAACTAATTAGGAAACAAAACTTAGAAAATTGTTAGGAAGACATACGAAATAACCAAACAACTATATTAAAATGCCCTCAGAACAATTTTAAAAAGTCTCCTCAAATGCAAATCATGAAAATAGGGAAAGGTGCTCAAAGGAAAAATCAAACAAGTGGTTTGCCATAGAAATTTAGATCCAGTTCAACCAACGCTCATTCGACAAATACCGACAAACATGGCTCAACAACACCGTTCAGCTCACAAATTTTTTGAGAAGAAAGATACATGTGGAAGGGTAATCATGGAGAGAAGACCGGGAAGAATAACAAGGATTAGGAAGAAGATAGCTCGCAAGCTAGGAAGAAACCCTCAGGTTTGAACTTGTATTCACCAAACAACAACCCTTTCCAACAACAATTCAACTACTATTTATAGGAGAAAAAAGGGGAAATAACATTTAATATCCCACATAAATGGGAAGAAACCAAGCAGGCAACAACAGGAAAACCAAGAAAACAACAGGAAAAATGAGTATCTAGCAACAGGAAAACTAAGAAAACAGCAGGGAAATTGTGTAGCCACATGGGGAAACCAAACAACCACCATGGGAAGACCAAACATCCACATGGGAAGACTAAACAACAACATGGGGAAACCAAACAGCAGTAGGGAATTTGAGAAGACATAAGAAAAAGAACACCAAATGGAGTGAAACTACCTAAAAGCACCAAACCCAAGCATGATCATGGGTTGTTTTCTATCATAGGGTAATACAAATAAAAAGAAACATAGAGTCCAAAACATTGAAAAATAAAAACATCCAAAAGTAGAAAAATAAAAAAACATAGAATGATAATTCTTGATTGCATCACCTTTGAATTTGCATGAATGCCACTGGATGATGTATAATGCCAACCCAATTGATATTGGTGGCATAATGAAAAATAAGGTTAGCTTTTTAAATCACCACTTTACATGTATCTATAAAATTGTTTACCTCTAACCACCGATCGGCTCCACTGACCCATGACCTCATTCAGGCAATGGCTTGCTCCCAAACGACGCTCCGAAACAACGTTCCCTCGCGTATCTCCCTCTCTCGCTCTCAATTACAAGACACGCAGGAACTGTCGGCCATTCATTCGCTTTCGTCTCTCTGTGCTGCACACAGAAGACCTAGCTCTATTCGACTCAGTCCCGTGCCCGACCCCGCTCAACTCCAATTGATCCCATAATCCCAATCTCTCCTTCACAAAGCCCTTCTCCAATCCCGCTCCCCTTACCCCCGCTTCTGCACGCTCAAGCTTGCAAACACGCGTGGCCCCTCCGGTCCCAATCCAGAGCTCGCACAGCCCCTCCGGCCTGCAACCTGAGACCCCCAATCCCTCTCTCACCCGATCTCCCTCTACTGCACTTGATCCCACACGACCCAACCCTCCAGCCCGCACCTACCTGTGCCCATGTGCGCTCCTACCTGCACTCGCCAACTCTTCCAACCTGACATCTATCTCTCTCTCTCTCCCTGTGATTATTATTTAAAAATATAATAATAATAGTATAAATTAATATTTCAACTATCACTGACGTCGTCATCATCGTCCGTCGTACACCTAAAGTATAAATTTTTTTCTCTGCTTGCTTAAACAACAGGTGTCAAAGATATGTGCCGTTGTATCTTTGATCCGGACAGAAATGTCTAATTCGAAGCTCCCGTGCCTTTGTATCTTTGATCGGGCAGGAAGAATTTGATCTGGCTGGGCGGACTTGAAAGGCAAGTGCCTTTCAACTTCCCTTCGCGGGGAGGGAATGCCGGGAGACAGCCAAAATTTTGAATGACAGGGGACTCTCACACAATTAAATTATCATTTAAATGATTTAAAAAAAATAATATATAAAATAATAAAATTAATTATGTTAATAATAAAAAAAGAAAGAACTATACTCTCATGCTCTTACAAGGCACATAAGTCTCTCTAACAAGCAAAAATGTCTATAGCACGTCAAAATTTAATCTTTAACTTTGCTTTAAGAAGCGTTCAAGAAATCAAAGCCTTACCATAAAAAACCAAATTAGTATGTGCTGCGTTGTAGTCCCAAAGTACAAAATGATTTGACACAGATTGGAAACCAAATTGAAGGGGTTTTTGCTACTGCTGATGAGCCCCGCTAGCATTTGTGGCAGGAGCCAAAGTTTCAATAGATTACATTGGAAAAGATGATTTTGGCAAAACATACCCTATATGTGGCCCAAAAATTGGATCTGCTAAAGATATTGGAATCAACAACAAGGCTATTAATGATCTCTTCCAAATATCTTGCATTAGAGATGATATCAAGTATGAAATACATGTTCAAATGGTGGAGATCTACAATGAGCAAGCGCGAGATCTTCTTAGTGAAGAAAAGAGATTCGAAATTGTTCAAGCAATGGTGGTTTAAGCCTTCCAGGTGCCACTATGCACCATGTGCAGTCAACCAGTGACGTCATAAATTCAATGAAAGCTGGAGGAAAGAATCGAGCCCTATGTGATTTGTATAGACAAGTTTCATAACCTAGAGAAAATTAATATATTAAAAGCCAAAACTAGTATTAAATTAATTGTTCACATAATTCATTAAGATTTTGCACTCAAAGAAACAATAACCCTTAGACAGTAGAACATTTGGTTTATATAGGAGGAGGTAGGAGATTAATGGTCAATTAGTCATCCACTTGGCATTGATACAACGTATTAGTGTATGGTAGAATTCTTCTAAAAGATCAGAATATATATGTGTAATCACAATAAGTGGTTCCTTTTCTAATAACAATAAATAATTTCTGGATTGAATAATTACCAAAATGGATAATCATAGATCCCTTACAATTGCCAAAAGTTTCTTATAAAAGAAAAGTTGAAACTACTTGATTATTTTGTCACATATTTGATAAGTATAACCAGTCTAAACAACATTAATCGTCGCTCAAACGGGTTCCAATTCATTCAACCATTTTACTCTACACAACCACCCTTCAATGTCTTGAGCATCCTACGCTTTGTCTATTCAACTTTCTTAATCGGTTGGCCTAATTAAGTCAACAACAAGAAATCCTAAATATTGAAACTTTTGGGTTGCTAAAAAATATACTTTGTCCATCATTGATGGCCTCTCATATGCGTCTAATAGAGCTTTCACCACTCCATTTTGTCCCGCTTGTGCTCCAAAAAATGTGCTAAATTTGCAAACGTTGATGTCTGAGAATATTGTACGAGGGTTAAATGCTCACTAATATAAACTTTTATTTTCAAACTAAATATCCGCATGTGCTTTGGCCATTGCTTTGAACTCTTAAATTCAAGGTCCGAGAATGTTCTACGGGTCAAATATTCAAGTTTCATCCTTCTTGAAAGGATTGGAGTCGACATCACTTGAATTAACAAATGAATGCTTAATCACAAATCTATCAGGATATTCATATTTAAAGTTCACATTAGGCCTTCAAAGGCTCTTTAAATGAAATGCATTATAGTAGAATCTCAGATATTAACATTCGTATGATAATTCATGAGGTCAATAATTGAACATGATCCTCTATTAGTGGGAAAATGGAGTTGACAAGGTTTAAATAACCTATCATTTAAATATCCCCGATAATGACCGTGTTGGCAGAAAATTTCAATCGAATGAGATCTCATATTTTAAAGATGCCTCCTTAACCCTCATGAAATACAAACATTTAAAGTGATTTCAGAATCAACTCCGATGATGGTCGTGTTGAAAGCTAATTTGAACCGGAGGGGATAATACTTTTTAAGTGCCTCCAAAATTTAATAAATCCAAATATTTGAAATAACTTTAATGATACCCTGATGATGACCATGTTGACAGAAAATCTTAACCAGAGGAGACCCTATTTTCAAAAGATTTAAACCCTAAAGCAAAATACAAATCTTTTAAAGTGATCTGTCACCACCCCGATGATGGCTATATTGATAGAAAATCTCAACTGGAGGGGTCAATTCTTAAAGCTTATTAAAATTTCAAAACTTAATATCAACCAAATTCTAAATATTTAAATGAAAATTTAATCACAAAGAATTTAAAACTAAAATCCATCCACACTTAACAGCAGTTTGGCGAGGATGATGAATTGAAGAATAATTTTGGCTCACAAAGAGCAAATGTCTTTTGAAATGTATTACTACAATTTATTCTTAGTTGATTCATCGCCAGCAGGGACGTGGCACGTGCCCTCTGACTGGATGATTTTGTTGCAAAATAACACCACTATATTACAGTCACGACCAAAGCCCGTATATTTTCGAATGGTCAAAAGCCCATGGAGTAATGAATTATAGAATACACTCTACAAAATATAAAACGCTCTGTTAACTAAGGTTGATTTAAATTTACCACCTTAGGCAAATATCCACCCAAGGTCTACAAGGTATTCTTGGACGAAGCAACCCATACCTTCTCTGACAAAGTAGATCATGAATTATGACAATTCGGGACGATGGAAACATAGATTTTGATCGGGCCTGTAATCATCCCCATATCGCTCGTTTTAAGTTTAAAGTGATGAGTTTCAAATCTTAAAAATCCAAAAAAAATCTAATTTTAAAATCTCTAAAGTTGTTGCTACTATAAATTGGGTACTTAGTACATATCTCATGACTAGCCTTAATTGAAAGTTCTCTCTCGTTATCGGGAGAGATAATTAATTATAGGAACTTCCTGTCATGCCTCAGGATCTATAGTGAAAGAATTTCTTTTTTTCATTTTCTTTTCAATCTTTATTATTCTGTCAATTCATTCTATTCATTAATCAACCATTGAAATCAAATCAATATCAACATCTAGAGCTAATTAATTGTATTAAAGAAAATCAATAATAGCGGAAAATATAATTCACATTTATACCAGTCAATATCTATATTCAACTATTAGTGTTCAAAACAATTTAAACAATAGTTACATTGGCTACAAAATAATCAAAAATTAAAGAAACTGAAATAAAACTACTCTAGCACTATTGCATACATAGCCTCAAGATGTAGGCTCCTTAACTAAATCATTTAAACCACATAATGAGCGAATAACCCAACAAATAATTAAAATCTTACAACTGAAATCAATGCAATCAATGCAATCAATGCAATAAGAAGAGAAATAATATGCTGTAAATCATATAAATAAATCCATAAATTCATATATGAGTTGTCTATACCGGTCACTTGTATCAATCAATCATTCTGTCTTTATTCTTCCATCAGTTGCATTCAGTCATATCATTCGATCTTTCTCGTTAGTCTATCAGTTATACAGTACAATAGTATCAATATCTGTAGTTAGTAACAGTAAGCAGTAACAGTGATCAATATCCATATTCAGTAATCAATAATCAATAATAAGTAGTATCCGTAATCGATAATTTTTACTCTATATCTGATATTCATATAAGGGTATCTTGAGGGTATCTTACTCCACTTATGACTCCCGGTCAGTCTTGTTTAATTAATCTCAATTGTAGCATTCACTTTATCTTGTTAATAAGTTAATCATATCAGTGTTTAGATATCTGTAATGTATATATCAATACTGACAACATAATCTATAATATATCAATACTGATAGTATCATTTGTGATATATCAATACTGTCAGTACTCTTATCATGTATATCAATACTGGTTGTACTATCTATAATATATCAATACTGGCAGTACTCTTATAATGTATAAGATATCATTAGTACTATCTATATTTTTATTGTTAAGGTATCATTACGATCATGCATACTTTTATCATTCATCATACATCAATCAGTACATCAGTATCATTTCAGTACATTATTTTCATACATATCATTTCAATTATTTCATCCCATATCATATTTAAGTATTATCATGCTAGTCACAGTACATCATTTCAGCCCGTTTTCGGTATGCCTTTTTCCTACTTATTTTACCCAGAAATTCTGAAACACATTTAACGGGTGAAAATTTAATAATCTATATCAAATCATTCAGAATGATTAAATTTATAACATATCAAAAGTTAAGCAGTGAAAGCTTGCGAAATCAGGAGATAATACAGTTTTAGCATATTTTGGAGAGATAAATCCGTAGAAATTAAAATCATCGAAAATAAAAGTAAGAGATTAGTTACTTATAACGATCAGAATACTTTTTGTAAAAGGAATGGTGGATGAAAATGCGCCGACGAACTCTCTCTCTCTCTCTCTCTCTCTCCTCTTCTCCCCCCTTCTCCTCTGGTTCCTTCCCGGCCAAGGCAAGCGAGTGAGGGGTGAGGGAAGCCATGGGGTGAATTTAAGGGAAAAAATATTAAAAAAATATTTTTAGTGGCCTTGCACCGCAGCACTCAGTCCCAGCGTCGCAGCACTGCAACACTGCATGCATATATCAAATTTATTATAGAACAGAGACACCCCAAGGCTTTGAAAATCAGACTGAACCGACCGGTTAAGGTTTACTCCAAAATTGGTTTCACAAAGAACTAGTCTCGGGCCATTCGAACTGGGGGTTCGACCGCCGAACCGCCAAACCGATATCGATTTTGAATAATCGGGTGGTTTATTTAAAAGATGTTTTGTGCTGTTGATATTAAATTGGATGGCTTAAAATAAAATTAAGAAAAGCTTATAGCCTTATATGAAACAAAAAAAAAATCGTACTGTTGTTTTCTTCGGTTCTTCCCTGTTCGGACATAACTTCCCCCCGACTCCCCAATCCCGTCGCCATCTCATTCTCTTTCTCGAAGCCCACAAGGAACCTAAGCGCCCCTCTCGTGCTCAACTCCTCTCCGACTCACTATTGTGATTTCTTCACTTCTCGCACTTCTCCAGTTTTCCTCGCATTCATTACTCGCCCAACACGTGTTTTTTTTTGATTTTTTTCATTTATTGTTTTATTTTGTTGAGTTTCCTTCAAGTTTTCCTAATAATATTTAGTAGAATGGTTGATGCAAATAAGGGTTGGTGAGAAACATATTCTGGCAACATGTAGGATCTTAGAGTTTGTCAAAACTCAATCTGTGCACCTTTTTTGTTCTCGGCTTGCATGGCCAACAGGCGGCGAAGGCTCGTTCATTTGCTGCTTTGCATGAAAAAATATGCCAAGATCATTTTGCCTTGTCTAGAAAGCCTTAGCTAATTTAGTGCGAGTGCTTTAATGCCAAATGGATTCATTGCAATTGGTTTCTTTTAATTATCTTCATTAAAAAAATTTCAGTTGATACTCCATAACTTATTGGGTCGAGAATGCAACGAATTGAAGTTTGATTTCTCTTCACATTTTTTTTTGTTAGACTAGTTAGATATTTAAAAGAATGTGTTAGTTTGGGTTGGCTAGTTTCAATCAATCCCGTCAAGACTCATTTTAATGTTGGATTCAAATCGATTCATCTTAAATTTACTAGAATGAGTTACTAAACATCTTGTGGTGATTGTTTCATACTTTCATATACTTGCAATTTTTAATTAACATATTGTTGGATTGAATTGTAATGAAACTGTTTCTTTCTACCTTAATTGATTATGTAGCATACATTGTAGGTAACTGTTGATTTTCTTTTAATTAACTTTTGATATTATTTGTAGATTGATTGTTTTTTATTTATGTATATATGATATTATTTAGTTAATCAAATTAGAATTGAAGCACCTAGTAATCAGACTTCAACTTTCAGTTATAGTGTGCATGAGAAAGTGAATATTACTTGGAATCATTTCGCTGAAGTTATAGGAGCTGATGGGAAGAAGCTGTTCAAATCTCTGCATTGTTATATTGCATACAAGGGAGGAGGAATAAATAGAATGAAATAACATTTAGCAGGAGTAAATGGGAATATGGCTGCTTGCAAAAAGGTTCCACACGATGTTCGATATCAAATGCAAGAAAACTTGAAGGAAATTTCAATAAAAAAATAACATGCACATGAGGAGTTGGATAGTACACCGTTTTTTGTGGATGATGCTGTAGAGGAAGAAAGAGATTCTTCTTCTCTACTTAAAGCATAATTTTCTAAAGCACACGTATTAGAACTTGCTAAAGGAAAGATAAAAATTGTTGATGTGGACACTTTCTTTGCTTCTAGAACTAAACCAGGTTTCCAATCTTCAATTAAGAGTACTTTAGCATCTAAGAAAGTAGTTCACAATGTAGATATGACTTTAACAAGATGGTTTTTTGATTGTTGCATCACATTTAATGCTTTAACTTTAGTATATGAACAGAAGGCTGTAGATGCCATTGCTGCTATAGGTCATGCTTACAAGCTCCCCACTTATCACAACATGAGAGTAAACCTACTTAAGGATTGTGAAGTGGAGTGTAGTTTACTCATTGATAACTTCAAATATACTTGGAAGGAAACATGTACTCTCATGGCAGATGGATGGACTGATAGTAGAAGCAGAAAATTAATCAATTTTTTGATATACTGTGCGCGTGGTGTATCTTTTTTGAAATCAGTTGATGCTTTAGACATCACTAAGGATGTTGCAAACTCGTGCTCTTTATTTATTGAGGTTGTTGAGTGGGTAGGTCCAAATAGTGTAGTTCAACTAATTACTAATAATGCTGCTAATTATAAGAAAGCAGGTCAAATATTACATGAAATATTCAACATCTATTGGTCATCTTGTGTTGCACATTGTATGAACTTAATTTTGAAAGATGTTGGTTGTATGCTTCTCATAGAGGACATAGCAAGAAAAGCATCGAAGGTGATAGTTTTTTGTTCTAATCATATCTTTATGCTGGTATGGCTTAGGAAAAAGGCCAAGTTGAAAGGAGATCGTACGTTTAGGAGTTACCCGTATTGCAACGATCTTCATAACTTTGAAAAGTGTCCATGAGCACCACCATGATCTACGAGCATTAATCACAAGCAAGTTTTGTATATATTCAATGATATCCAAAACCTCAAAGGGAAAAGAGGTAACTTCAATTATTTTGGATTTGAAGTTCTGCGATAATTGTCTTATCATTTCAAAGATATCGGGCCCTTTGATTCGATTGTTATGTATTTTTTACTCGGACGAGAAATTGTCGCTTGAATATCTATATGATGGCATGTCAATGGCACAAAAGACAATCAATGTTATGTTCAGAAATGTAAGGAGATCATATAAGCCTTTCACCACTATAATAAAAAGAAGATGAGATACTCAATTAAGACAAGACATCCATGTATCAGTAATTTTTTTCAATCCTCATTTCCAGCATGATAGAGAAAATTATTGTCATAAGTCAGAAATTTTGCAAGGTTTTGTTGAATTAATTGGAAATAAAAACATTTGTTCTAAGCCCACAACCGTGATGGCTTAGAAAGCTTTGGAAAATCAATTGCATTAATGATGATAAAAAAAATGCAACTTGGTAATTCTCTTTTAATGTTAACATGTGGTTATATACTTATATTTTTATTTACAAATATGCATGCTCACTAAACTCTCTAACTTGATAATATGTAGATGAGTGGTGGAAGATGTTTGGATTAAGTGCTCCAAACTTGCAGAAAGTAGCTATAAGAATTCTAAGACAAACATCATCTTCATCAGGATGCGAAAGAAATTGGAGTGTTTTGAACAGATTCACTCAAAGAGACAATCATTTGGATCATCAACGGCTCAACGATCTTGTATATGTTCGGTATAATCTAAATTTAAAGAATAAGTATAATCTAATAGTATATTAATGTTTATTTACAAGTGTCAATTTAAAAACTAGGTATAATCTCAAGCTAAAGTTATTTATTTGTTTTTTAGGTTTCAACTTAAAAAAATACATTATGATCCTTTCGACTACACTAGTGTTGAAATGAAAGATTTATGGGTACTTGAAGATGAAACAATGCCAGAACTTAGGATGCAAAGAGGATGCAATGCTAGTTGTTGAAGAATAAAACATGTCATCCAATTAGCCAAGACATAGTAAGTTGATAATAAAATATGAATATATCATTTAAATAAAACAAAAAATAATGTCTTATTTTATATTTTTTATTTGTTGGTGAAGGTGATTTAGGAAATGAAGGAGATGGAGACGACATTATCGAGTTCGATCAATCGGATGCATTTGGGTTTGAATATTTTGGTGATGTGAGACCCGGAGACTCAACTTATGTGGATAGATTTGATGATGCAAATTTAGGAGATCTTTGATTTTTCTTTTATAAAATTATTGAAAGATTGAACTAAAAAAGTGAAACATATTCTTCATCTCTATATCATGAATATGTTTTTTTTTTTATCAGCTAGTATAAAGTGTTAAAATCTTTCTATAATTAGTTGTGTTTTCAAGTGAAATGTATTATTATGTTTTGCTTATTTACTCTATTTTGATTATTAGGTTTATAATTATAATAACTATCTCATATTTATTTTATTTTTCGAGCTTCACCAATTGCAGATATAAACTATAAGATCTTAAGAGAAATTTTGATATCATCTCTCAAGTTATGACTACAAAGAGGTCAGTTGTTCAAAATAATAATGTATTTAATTTTAAATTTACTGAATTTACTTGTTATGTTTTTTTATGCTTCATATTATGATTCTGTTCAATTTTTGTTATATATTTATAAATGGTTGTGTCATTATTAAAATATTTAAATATAATAAGTACTTATTATGTCATCTAGTTCGACCTTGGTCGGACTATCGAACCGTAAACCTCTTCTTCTTCTGGTTTGTTGTCCAGTCTGGTTTTCAAAGCCTTGGACACCAGTGCTGCGGCTGTAATTTTTGGTGCCGCAGTGCTCTTAACCCTAGCGTCGCAGTGCTCACATGTACAGCGTCGAAGCGCTTTGGTTCAATCAGAAATTCAAAATTTCATATTTTTCATTTAAAATGTCTTTCGTATTGTTGAGTTATTACACTTGCGCCTATAGGAAATCAAAACTCAGATCATAAAGTCCTTGCAAAATGAGGGAAAATCTCTGGTTAGTATCTTATTTTAAATTCGATCTGCCTTCTAAAAATTTTCCTTGAACTTAAATTTGTTAAAACTCTTTCCCATCAATAAAAGAAGGCGCGGAGAGGTTGGAACATGAATTTTTGGAGCCCACAGAAATGTACATTTATATTCATCAGAATAAAATCAGAACAACTACAATTTTCATATCCATGCAGTTTGGCAACCAGAGTATTAAAAAATGACATTTTCATTAGATTTAAATGAGAATTTAACTCTTTATAGGACACAATGAAAAAAAAAATAGAATTCGTGTAGTCAACCCCATATAATGGGATAAAGGCTTGTTGTTGTACAGTTTATCAACCAGGACATGAATGAAATCAATTATTACAATCATTTTTCAGAAGTTTCTTAAAGTCATAGAGTTATCAAAATGCATGCAACTCTATAACGTGTTAGTTGATCATAACATAAATGAATGTTAGAAATCAAGGATAAATGAATGTAAAGAAGAAGATGGAGATATTCAATAACTCTAACTCACACAATAATCTTAACCTAACTATTTGAGATTGGTTTTAGCTATCCTTATTTTTCAGATCATTTTGAAAAACTTTTATCTATGTTATCTTTGGTTTATATTTTTTCCTTCCTGATATTTTGACACTAGTTTTATCTACGCATCTAATGGGTACATTTTCTAATAAGGAGCATGTACATGTGTTGCCAGTATGATCATAGTTAAAGATAATATTTTTATGGCTCATGCTGTATATAAGAAGGTCATAAAAGACATTCAATCCATTTTGTCTAATCAGAACCATTATGTAATTATTATTATGCAAGTTGATCATTGTTAAAATTCCATTCTTCTTAGAAGGAAGCCAATCATATTTGAAT
Organism: Dendrobium chrysotoxum; assembly: GCA_019925795.1. Taxonomy (NCBI): domain Eukaryota; kingdom Viridiplantae; phylum Streptophyta; class Magnoliopsida; order Asparagales; family Orchidaceae; genus Dendrobium; species Dendrobium chrysotoxum. The sequence continues at coordinate 71,576,841 of CM034315.1, forward strand.
TACCAAAATTTTAGATATATATACACAAAATTATAGCCTTCCACTTTGTTCTTGGAACATCAACAAATCTAATAAATACAAACAATAAATCGAAGTAAAGGTAAATACTAAGAAAAGGAAAAATATTTGATAAAATAATTCCCATCTAAAAAATCTAAGTACCTCAAATATGGATCTTCTCAAGCTCTTTCTTCTCCTTCATTCCCTCCCGCTAGCCCCCAAGTAGAATTAATGTAGGATTATAGGGATTTGATGATAACTATGCCTATTTATAGCTGAATATTCCAACAAATTAGTTAGGATAATTATTTGCAAAATATCTCAAAATAAATAAATAAAATTTTTGATTTGTCAACCTACCCAAAAAATATACTATTGTAATTAATTTTTATATCATTAACCAAAAAATCATGATATAACACTTTGCACGGTAAAGGAACATAGGCTTTTCTAGCTAATGCATGAGGGCTTGCTTTTATTGCAATACCTGTTGTTCTTCATTCCCCCACTCTCTCCCCTCTCTTAGCATTCTGTTAGACCGGTCCACTGGACCGGTCCTGCCGGTCCTACGAAAAATAGAGGCGGAAGAGTTCGCCTATACGCACGGATTCGATCGCCCGAGCCAATAGAGCTTTTTGGTAAGGATTTTTTTGGGAGTTAGGAGGGAAATTTGAATGTAGGGATTGTTTAGAGATTTCCTTTTGAATGGTATGCATTAAATATCTTGTTTTCCTAGGGTTAGGGCATTTTGAATTTGGCTGAAATTTGAGATCTCTTAGATTTAGGTTTTCTATTGGGTTCTAGCGGCGTCTAGTGATTTGGGAGAGATAGATCCTCCTCTCGAATAGAGGATCAATTGTATCTTATTTTTCTTCTTCCGTTAGTTGATTCTTGCAATAAAATCTATTGTTTTTTCCAGTTTTCGTTGGAGTTTGGAAGAGTTTTCTCGCTTTTTTTTTTTCCAAAATTAATAGGATTTACTTGAAAACTTCAAGTGTTTCCTATCAAATTGGTATCAGAGCGAGTCTTGGGACCATTGGTGGATCCACAACCAAACGGCGGCTTCAGTGGTAAAAGGGGTAGAAGAGAAGAACACGAATTCTGAAATTCGTAGGGAGGACGATGAGGTGGAAATCGTGGAAGGAGAAAGAAAAAAACCCTATCTGGAGCCTTTCCAGAGGGAGGATAGAGGAGGTAAGTATGGGGAAAGGCATGTGTATGGGGGAGCGGAGCAAAGGGGTGCTGTTTGGGAATGCCAGGAGGGATTTTATGGCTGCCGAGGTGCTGAATTTGAAGGAAGGAGAGGGGAATTCAAAGGGTGTTTGGGTTATGACAGGATAAGGGAAGATCGAGGGACGTGGGGAGGGCTAAGCACATGGGAGAGGGGAAGCTATGGAGGAATTAGGGGAAACGGGGAAGATCGGAAGGTGAGGAAGCTGAAGATGCCCATATTCGAATGGGAGGATGCGTATGGGTGGATTTATAAGGTGGAGAGGTACTTCGCCGTTAATGGCTAATGGAGGAGGAGAAGCTGACAGCAGCATGCTTTTGTTTGGAGGGGAAGGCGCTATCATGGTACCAGTGGAGGGATCATATGAGGTTTATCAGGAGCTGGGGAGAATTCAAAGACTGCATAATAGAACGTTTCCAAACCGACCGGGAAGGATACTTCTATGAGCAATTTTTTGCACTGGTGCAGGACGGATCAGTGGCAGACTATCGGGAGCGATTTGAGCACCTAGCCAGTCGGGTGGAGCGATTATCAGAGACTGCATTGGAGGGAAATTTCATGAAGGGGTTCAAGGCAGAGATCAGAGTGGCGGTGAAAGTCATGATGTCTCGTGACTTGGGAGAGGCCATGAAGTTGGCACAGTTGGTGGAAAATCAGAAGAATCTAGAGAAGGGAGCCAGGAGCAGCAGCTCAGGAGGCACTTACAGGACGACGACCACCCTTTTAACACCCAAGGGGCTTGCATCAGACAACATTAAAGAGACTCCCAGGGAGAATCCAGCAGGAGGAGGAAGTGAGGGGAACTTCAAAAGACTGACGGAGAGAGAGATGCAGGAGAAGAGGGCGAAGGGATTATGCTTCAGATGTGATGAGAAGTATACTCCAGGGCATAAATGTAGGGATCGAACTCTTCAAGTTCTCACCGTCTGTGATGACGAGAAAATTGAGGAGGGAGTTCTCCAGCCAGGTCGTGGACCAATTGGGGGTGACATTGGTGGATACAGGGTGTTATGGAGTGATGATGGGTACATGGAAGGTGGAGACGAGTCAGGGGATATGTAGGGGAGTAGTGTTGACCATACATGGGGTTCAGGTGTGGGAGGATTTTCTCCTATTGGAGTTAGGAAGCACTAATGTCATCTTGGGGATGAAGTGGTTGCAGACCTTGGGGGACACAAAGGTCAACTGGGGAGCATTGACGTTGGAGCTGATGGTGGAAGGGAGAAGGGTAGTGATCAAGGGAGATGCAGGACTCACCAAAGCCATGATACCACTTAAAACCAAGGTGAGGAGCATACAGGAGGTGGGGGAAGGTTATCTGATAAAACTACATAGGCTGGAGGGGATCATATTGGAGGAGGGCGGGGACATTCCTCTTTCAGTACAGCCATTGACTCAACAGTTCAATGAGGTTTTTCAGCCTCCTCGGGGGTTGCCTCCTCCACGGGAACACGAGTATGTTATCATCTTGAAGGAAGTAGTTTCACCTCTCAAGGTTCATCCATATCGTCATCCCCAAATTCAAAAGGATGAGATTGAGAGGTTGATCAGAGAGATGCTGGAGGCAGGGATCATTCGACCTAGTGTCAGTCCGTGTTTCAGTTCAGTGGTATCAGTCAAGTGCTTCAACAATAATTTTGTTCATTCCATCTTGAGGGCAAGGTGGATCTTTAGGAGGGCAGTATTGTTAGACCGGTCCAGCTGGTCCATACGGACCGGCTTACAAAAAACTGAGGCGCGGATCCGATTGCCTGAGCCAACAGAGCTTTTTGGGAAGGATTTTTTAGGGAGTTAGGAGAGAAATTTGAATGTAGGGATTGTTTAGAGATTTCCTTTTGAATGATATGCATTAAATATCTTGTTTTCATAGGGTTAGGGAATCTTGAATTTGGCTGAAATTTGAGATCTCTTAGATTTAGGTTTTCTATTGGGCTCTAGCGACGTCTAGAGATTTGGGAGAGGTAGATCCTCCTCTCGAATAGAGGATCAATTGTATCTTATTTTTCTTCTTCCGTTAGTTGATTCTTGCAATAAAATCTACTATTTTTTCCAGTTTTCATTGGAATTTGGAAGAGTTTTCTCGCTATTTTTTTTCGAAAGGATTTACTTGAAAACTTCAAGTGTTTCCTTTCACGTTCTTCCCTCCGCTTTAAACAAAATGCCATATGTTGAAGTTGATGGTGTGGGAGTTTGGTTCTTTAAGCTGATTTATAAAGCATAGTGTTGTACCTACCAATAGTAAAATTCATATGATTAAGTTAGCTGCACAAAGCAAAAATATTTTTATTGATCTAGTTTGATTTTAATATTTAGCACCAAAGGAATTCGTGGAATGGCGTTGTTCTTGTTCTTAAATTAATTAATACATCTTGGCTTGATTTACTTGCTTCTAGTTTTGAATAATCACTTATCAAGGAACTTATATTGTTCTGTTGCATTTAGTTAGGTTCAGCCACTTGCCTACAATAGTCTCTATTGTTTAAACGTCAGTATATTGTCTTGACTCTTGAAATTGCTATGCAATTGTATGAGTATTTTCTTTAAATTGCCCTTGTAACAGGTTTTTGAAAGTGTAACCATGCACTTCTTTAATCGCATTTTTTTTGTTAAAATGAGGATCTTTCCACTTAAAATTATTATAGATTCAATCAATCAGGTTGGAAGTAACTGTAATAGAACTTCACCTTTTAATATCTGACATTATCCTGCCCATTTCAAAGTTAAATTCAAATTGTTCCTAAAGTGGGGCCTGTTTGACTTGTTTCTTTGGACTGCTTATGGAAGTCCATGGCTAAGTTTGTAATTGATATTCCGCACATGCTTACATGTTGGATATTTTCTTTAAAATCATATATTGTGCATATATAAAGAACTACAGTTATGTTGGGACTTTCAAGAGCATTTCTATGTAATCTCTTAGACATAAGACCATGCTGCCGATGGATTGTAAGTCACGTTTTTTGAGCAAAACCCATTGCAAATTCTGATGTATTCTGTTATTTTATTTGTTTTTATTTTTCAAATTTTCCCGTGACTTCATTTTTTACTTAGAATCATAATTGTAATTTTGCAGGTTAAAGACATTATGTATTATATATACACAGAAACAAGGAAAGCCCTAAAAAATATGGCACCACCAGAGATAAAGTTACTCAAACATTTACTGAACATAGTTGATCCTGAAGAACGATTTTCAGCTCTATCTACTTCTTTCTCTCCTGGAGATGAACATGAAATGAAGGATGCCAATGTTGTGTACACGTAAGCCAACTTTTATCATAAAAAAATTTGCCTCATAACATGAAACAATATACTTCTTCCGATAGAGTCTCTATCCTTATGGTCAGTCCGTGCAAAGGATGAATCATTTTCTCCAATTTAGTTCCTTAAAGTTCAGTCTGGGTTAATAAAACCTACTAAATATTTTCTAAATCCTTTGTCTGCTCCATGTGATGTGAATATACTGTTAGAACCCAATTTAGCTCCTCATAGGCTAAGTTTGATTTGGGTAACCAAAACTTAAATATATTTGGACTTGGTCTTAACCCAATTGAGCTCCTTATAAGCTAAGCATGATTTGGGTAACCAAAACTTAAAGTCTCTTGGGACTTGGTCTTCCTGTTCAAACGAGAATGTGGTTTGAATGCCTTGACTCTATTATCAGTTCTTTGGAACACGGCCTGGCGCTCTGCTTAGCATCCACTTCAAAATTTAACCTCTGTTGTTCCTCCTTGTTGAATTAACCAATTTGAGTCTCTAACGCTAATTTTCACTCACCATTAAAACCTTAAAACCAAACCTTTAGAGCTTTAATTGGTAATAATCTCCTTTGCTCACTTTAATGCTGTACAGCTGCTCTTATACCTTCTGCAATTCAATTTGTTATTTTCCTTTTGCATTGCATGAGATTAGACTAGGAAGAGTTAAATTATTATGAATCCAACTTAACTAAGCAAATCCTTATGGTTTAGATAGATTTTTTTTAGATAATTAAATTGTATATTAATAGCTTTTTTGTACGATAAAAAATTAAGAAAATGTTGCTTCCATTCTTTCTTAGCTATCTCAAATGAAGGAAATTGTAATATGTGTTAATATTATTAATTGGTTGTTAGTTAGTAAGAATGATACTCCTTCCTAACAATGTCATTTTCATTATAGTTACAGCTCCAAATTGAGTGGATCGTTTTGGTCTGTCTTACTTGATTTGTCCCATGTCGCTTATTCCTACATCTCATGCTTAATATGACGTCATCTCCATCATCTGAATTAATAATTTGTGCGGTGTAACTTCTCTTCTTTGGCTCGAATTGTTCGCTATAAGGGTATCAGATTCTCTGTCTACAACAATATTTTATCATTCAATATGCCTTTCTAAAGCAATTCCTCTCCTTGACCCACAAAGCTAAATGATCCCATCTTGAGCCACTTCTATTTTATAGGTTGATACAAATTCTTAAATAACTCCTAATTTTTAAAATATGTTTTAAGCTCTCGCAATTTAGTCTAAAGATTAATAGGAACAATCCCAGAAAACATTTTCAGCAATTTGTTGCTTGAGCAATTAACTGTCAAAGAATTTTTTCTATGATTTCCTCCCAATTTGATATTCTCTCTTTTTTTTCCCTTGCCATTAACCTTGTTCCTCAGAGTTTTTGATTGATCAGAAATTCAACTTACTCCTCCTTGGTCTGTTCATTATTTTCTGATTGTCTTAAAATGTTCCTAGTCATTGTAAATCGTAATGCACCTACAAAAAAAAAAAAAAATCAAATATTGTGTAAGTGTGTACAAAACTCGATTTCACCATATAGTTCTCTCTAAATGCTAAAGAGAAAATAAGCACATTAGCTTCCATTTCCACCTTAAGTAATAAAGAATGCACATATCTATTCAAAGATAAGTGGAAATCAATCATATATTTTACATAGTTGGATATTGCAATTCATGTATTACTTATGGGTAACTTATGCATATTTCTATTCTTCGCTATGTATGAGATACTCTCCAGTCTCCATTGTGGTCTTCACTATTTTGCCAATCTCCGTCTATGCTTTTGGCCTACTTTGATCTTTATTGGGATAGAGATCTGAACTGAAAATTTTTCATTGGTTTTTTTGGGCGCCTCTCTAATTTTTGATAAAGAAAGACACAAATGAGGGTTACTCATTCTAGTGCTGAAGTAGAATATCACACCCTTGTTGACATGCGGGTTAATTTGGCTTCGATGGTTGCACACGAGTACGAGTGTGGTTTTGGATAGTTTCTATTATGATGATTGCAATGTGATTGTAATTGCTCAAAATTATGTATATCATGACGGCACTAAATGCATTTAAACTAATTGCACTTCATTTATTGTGAGGTAGATTCCCTCATTATTAAGATTTCATGCCTCCATATTTTATCTTTCTTGCTCTCTTCTTCAAACTATCTATAAGCCTTATGCTTTTACACACACAAGAGAATACAAATTCTCTTCCAATTATTTTCTAGCAAAAGCTATCCGAAAGCATAAATTATTTAGTCTTCATTTGGGACAGTTTTTTAACTGCTTTTTAAAATGGCTTTTTAGTACAAAAATTTTTAATTCAAGAAATTTTGTACTAAAAAGCCGTTTTAAAAAGCAGCAAAAAAGCTGTCTCAAACGAAATCTTAATAGGAGAAATAAATGCGCCGTGAGCTTTGAGAGAGCTTTCAATTATCACATGCGACAATTATAGTTGAATTGGTTCTGGTCTGTTACCACCTTGTCATCTCTACTGCGAAGTAGCCCACTTACTTGATCAGACTAACTTTTTTTCCAAATTGCAAAGTATGCTCTCTCAATTCTGCATTTATTGTACTATAATATTGTTATTATAGGACACCTAAGGAGTTACACAAATGGATTAAAATGATGCTGGATTCCTACTATCTGAACAAGGAGGAAACTGACTTGATAGAAGCTCGGCAAATGAGTGATCCCATGGTAATCCAGAGGCTCTTTATTCTAAAGGAGACGATAGAGGAGGAATACTTGAAAGAGCACAAAGTGACAAACGAAAAAGAACCAGAACCACAACCAGAAGAAATAGATTAGAATGTACCGGCCCTTCATCAACAGCAACTCAAAGCAAACTCAAGAAAGATGGGACAGTAGTTGCCTCAGCTCTGTAGTGGCAACAGTAAGGTGATCTCTTTTTCCATTGAAATTGCCTTCTCTAGAAAATTCTAGAATTCCTGGAAATTGATTTAGCTGTGTTATGCTTTGTTATGTTGGGTGGATCGCAATTTGATAAAAATATTTTTAAATTTGTATGAATAGTAACTGTTTGATAAAACTTATTGTGATATTAATATAAATTTATTAATATCAATTGACAAGGTTAAGGACTCTCCACCTGAAGTATGCACAAAGAGTTCCATGTATTCAACTATTGGTTTGTTGAAGGTTTCTTCACTTGGCTTCTAATATGGCTCCTACTCATCTCTCTCCTTCACTTAGGCAACTCAATAAAACTATAAAGTTCGCCTTAAGGATGCCCTAACTAACACACTTTGGGTCTGGAGGGTGGTAATCACATGATACAATGAAGCTTCAACTCTTGAAACAAATTTCAAAAGTTAAAATTGATTAAACCTGTTTTGTACTCAGAAGAGATGAATTTTTACACAAGTAATTATAAACAATAATATAAGCAAATGAAAGTAAATAGAATTTTATTTTATCAGTATAATTCATAACCATAGTTCAATAATGAAGCAAAAATAAAAACTGGGGGAAAAGAGATTGAGATCAATAACCACATAAACAAAAATATTCAAAAACAATAGAAGCATAGATAGACCTACTACATAAACTTAAAATATTGAATGAGATTCTATTGTTGAAATTTGCTCTGGTGGTGATGGTTCCCCAAACACCTTAGTAGAATTTGCCTTGAGAAAAATTTACAACTGATGAGTTTGATGACTTGAACTCAACAAACTCATATTTATTATAGTATAAAAGGTAAGGCATTAGTGCATGTAGCATGAACAATCAAAAAGTTTGATTTTGATGAGGACATCCAACTATAGAGAGTTTATCAGAGAAGGGGCTGACGATCTATGGCCACGATTGCACTACTTTATTTTTGAGCTATCATTTGTATTAGGTTTATTATTATTATATGTGTATTTGATTTATTATCGCAGTTTTTTCATTTTTACCCTCACTTGAGGGAGTAGTTGTTTGTGACCCTTAGGGGCACTTTTGTCTTTTATCTTGCTATTGTATGTTGGCTATTTAAAGTCCCCTCCTCTTCCTTTTGAGGGGATGATGAGTATGATGACAAGAAAATTCTACACTTGTATTTTGGGGAGGCTTGAGAGTTCTTGTGAGAGTTGAAGTCCCTAGGTGAGGGCAAAGTACTACCCGTCAGCCGCAGGAAGCGTCCGGGCTCACGATCCAACTCCTCCTTCCCCTCTAAACCGCCGGCCACCACCTCTTTTACATCCAAATCGCCGGCCCTAAGCCCCAAACCACCGGCCCTAACTCCACCTAGCCCCAAGCTCCACCCCCTCCCATAGCTGTCGGCCTCCCTCGCCCCAAACCCTAGCCGCCGGCCACTTCCACCCTTTCATTGGATCCAAACTTTCCTTAGCCTTTACTACTTTTCTAAATTAGATCACGATGAATTTGGAAGGATAATTAATTTAATTTTGAATCAATTTCAAATTTGAATTCTTTCCTAATTGACGAGTTATATTTGGAAAGTCTCTCAATCAAATCCATTTGAATTTGAATTCAAATTAAAAGAGATATAGACATTAAATATTTTTTAATTTAACTTTCTTTGCTTGGAAACTATTTGAAATTCCCCAAAACTTCTCCCTCCCTCCCTCCCTTCCTTAGCCGCCGGCCCTACCCTCTCTCCTCTCTAAATTCTACTTCCATTAATGCTCCTAATTCACTTCCCAATCAATGCCCATTAAAGGTAGCCGCCCCCTCTTCCTTCCTTCTCTCCTTTATTATAGGGAAATTAAAATCAAGTTTCCTAATTATCTCTACCATCAAATCTGAAATTAATTTCAGAAATTTGAATTGATTCCCTCCTAACCAACAAAACTCTGAAATCAAAAAATCAGCCCTCTTCTCCTAGCCTTGGCCGACCACCCAAGCTCCTCCCTCCTCCTCTATATGTCCTCTCCTACGCTTGGTACTTCACCTAAGGAAGAAGAAGCAAGACTTCTCCCTCCCCAACACCTTGTTAGGCCTCCTTACTCATGGATGGCTGATCCTGAACGTGATCACGGCTTTGTATTCGACGACCAAGGGTTCATTGACATTCACCGATCTCCTTTCTTCGACGTTGACCTAGAGAACGACCTCTTTGTTGAAGATTACGTGGAACGAATCTTGTTTTCCCTTATCACCGCTTTCAATCAACGACAACCTCTCGTTCAGTGGCAACTTTCTTCCGAATCCTGACAAAGGTGAACTCTCTCCCGAATCTTATTTCTTCCATGTCCCTCTCAATTGTGGCATCATAAAGATCATGCAAGTTTTCTCCGCTTAACCATTTCTTAAGAGTGAGGGTGAGGGATCTTACATAGTGACTATTCTAAATATTAATTAAGGGATTTCTTTCGAAAGCCCCATATTAAACAAAATCTGATTTGATTGGTTATTTTGTGCTCTAAATCTTTATCATGTAATCTATTGCTTGAACTAAATCATTGCTTTATTGTTTTCATTCATCGTTTAAATCGTTGGAAGTGATTAATTGCTCTTGCTCTTTTAAAAGCATATAATTTCAAAGGTAAAACATCAACAAACATTTTTAGTCCTACATCAAATTTACTATATAATTGTAGGTAATAAATATTATTATATCAACATAGAAAAGTATTATTGCATAAGTGAAAGAGTGTCATATATGTTCAGGTAATTTGCAGTGGCAATCATTTGTATGTAAATTATAAGCAATGTACTACTACTCTAATATTGATATGCCATCGCATTATGTGTACTACACATATTTATATATCAATCTTGATTTTTTTTTTAATCAAAGTAGAAAAGAGGAAGGGCTACTTGGCTAAAACAGGTTAGCGAATGTAAAGCGAGAGAAGAACGAGCATGTGAGCGATGCCTAATTGTTGAACCCTTAAATGGAGGGTTGAGGTGGTTAGTGAGCACATAATTCATGCAGAAATTATGGGAAGAGATTGCGCGATTAGGGCAAATTGTGTGAAGAAAGTTCAATTGAGGGTTTCACGAGGTCGAAGCAGTTAGGTCACATGGTTCTGGCGGTTTGATTTAGGAGGAAGTGGTTTGGGTTATTACTTCTTCCACCAAATTCGTACATTGATTCTGGAAGAGCCGTGGGTATTTCATAATCATCTCTTCTTTAGTCTTATATGTTGGTTCTCAGTATGGCTGGTTCTTTTAAAGTACTCTACCAATGATGAAGCTATTGAATCTTTTGCTTTAAAAAAAAAATGCTTTGGTACCTCTTCATAGCTCAAATTTTCTTGAATCAATAGTAAATCAAATTGAAATATATGTGAATCATCATGTACATAATACCATATGAAGCAATCATAAAAAATCTTGTACACTCCTTCAGGTTTCAGATGAAGGGCCAATCCATATGAAACTCTGTCAACTCTCTCTATAAGTTCAAATGATTTGATGAAGTAGGGGTGGAGCTTTCCACTCTTATCAAATCTTATAACTCCATGCATAAGTAAAACTTTGAGGAAAATATGATCTCCAAACTCAATATTTTTATATGTAGGATCAAAATATCTTCTCTAACACTCTTGAACTAAACACAATCATTCCCAAATCCAATGAATCTTCTCGATAGCTTGATCTACTAGTTGAGGTTTTAAGAGTTCTCTCTTCCTAATCTCAAACTAGTACAAATGAGATATGTACTTCCTATCATAAAGAGGCTTATACGATGTCATGTTGATGCTAGCTTGAAAACTATTATTATAAGCAAATTGCACAAGTGGAATGTAATATTTTCCGCTCTATCTGAAGTCAAGAATGCAAGCTCTTAGCAAATTTTTTAAGGTAAGAATAATAAACTATGGCTAATTGTCTGTCTAAGGATGAAATGTTGTTTTGAAGTCTAATTTCGCATCCAAAACCGCTCGCACTTTCTTCTATAATCTTAAAATAAATCTTTATATTTATCAGACACAATAATGATTGGAATTTCATGCAGTTAAATGATATTATCAACGTAAATCTTTGCTAGCTTCTCCGATGAGTAATTATGTTTGATTGGTATAAAGTGCAAGATGTTGATAAGTCTATTAATAATAATCTAAATTGCATCATGACTTTACTTTGATACGGTTAAGTCAACCATAAAATATATTTCAATTTCCTCATGTGTTCCATTCTAGGATAAGAAGAGGCTACAATAGATCATTGGGTCTTTGATGTTCATCTTTAATCATTTGACAAATCAAGCACTTTCCTATGAAATCAGCCGCATCATTTTTCATATTTGGCCATGATGGATAGGGTGTGTGTCTTTATGGACACACACAAAAATTTATTTATGTTCATAGTCACTAATCAAATGTCAAAGGAAAGTTTAATTTTTTCAAGATGTAAATCCTATTTAGAATGCAAGTGTATATTATCGTATCAAGTAATAAAGTGATGAATAGAGTGTCGATTCTAAGAGGAACAACTAGAAATAGGTAAAAATCTTAAACCATGTATTATTAAAATTTTAATATTGTAATTAAGTATTGAAAAAAAATAAATTTAAAAGTAGGCAAAGTCGCCCATCAAACGAGCGACTTATGATGTGCCAGTCGTTGAACTGATGTATGACTTATTTTAAAAAAATGCTATTGTAAGTCGCCCGTTAAACATGCTACTTGCTATAGAATTTAAATTCTAAAAAATAATTTAAAAATAAAATAGGTGGAAAATATATTAAATAAATATTTTTTTTAAAATAATTAAAAATAAAAATAGAGGCAAAAACAAATAAATATAAAGTTAATGTAAACTATAATTTCTATATTTTAATAGAAGTTAATAATTTAAATATATATATTCATCAATATTTGATAAAAATGGACATTTTTATTTATTTTGATATTATTAAAATTTTAATATGTATTTTTTTTAATGGATAAGCATTATACCAAAAATTAAAGCGATAGAAAAAAAAATAACAATTCAAAGTTTCTAGTTAAACACATGCTTCGAAAGTAAATATCATATCTTTATATTTTTTGTTTAAAAATATATATATTTAAACTGTTGACTTCTATTAAAATATATAAATTATATTTTACACTAACTCTATATTTTTTATTTTTGTCTATTTTTATTTTTAAATTATTTTTTAATATTTACTACCTATTTTATTTCTAAATTATTTTTTCAAAATTTACTGTAGCAAATCGCCCGTTTAACGGGCAACTTACATTAGTAAACTTTTTTTCTTAATAAGTCTTCTGTTAGTTCGGTGACTAGCACATGACTCAGCAAATTTGAGTCAGCATAAGTCGTCCGTTTGATGGGCGACTTTTCCTACTTTTAAATTTATTTATTTTTGAATACTTAATTACATTATTAAAATTTTAATAATACCTAGTTTAAAAATTTTTCCTTTATCCTATGTTCACTTTACTACTGCTTATTGGATTGCTATGTTTATCTAGTGAGCTAATAGAAAATGTGTTGGCAGCTTTAAAAGTAAAAGCTTTAAAATGCAGGAACAATTTTTTTTTTAATTTCTATAAAGTTCTGAACCTATAAATCATTAAAAAAATATGATTGCATTAGATAGAATTATTTCTTATGGTTGCGGTGGATCAAGGCAATTATGCTCTTCGATTGTGTCGAGCTCGTTAGAGCATATGCTAGGATCCACACTAACTACAATAAAAATATCTCCTTAAGACCCCATAATCTTAACCACCGTATGTTTATGTTATGGCTGAACTACATTTTAAATTTTTTATTCTTTAATTCCTCTGTCGAGGATCTAGATCACATTATAGTTTTAATTTTTGTATGCCTATGCATAAATGATAAACCAATTGAATTGTGGAGAGGTTAAAAACAACATGAACATAATAAACATTAAAGCTTACTCTAAGCAATACATGCCTTTTAATTCATCACCGATTTAAAAAAAGTTGATTAGTTACACATGGAGGCATTGAAATCATAACAAACATAATAAACACCACAAACATTTTATTATACTAATTGGTTCATAAGTACAAACTAAGGATACCAATTAAAACAAAATAAAGCGAAGTATAGAAGTGACTCAAAAATAAAGCTACAATCCTTTAATTTACTTCATATATTATTACTATATAGAACTCAGGTACGAAAAGCACAAGCTGATTGGGTAGCACTTCGGTGACAAGCTCTCGAGCATATTTTTGGTAAAGCTCTCCGTTGCGGCGCTGAAATGAGTTCTGGCACTGTAATGCTGATTCAATTTTTCTTATAATTTCCTGCACAAAATATAAGAATTTATGAACATAAAATAATATAATCATAAACAAATAACATAATAATTTTTATCTTATCAAATTCCTCTGAACTTTAAACTATTACTTGTCCTCAAGTAATGAATATTATACCGGTATACAAAATGAATTTTATCTTTTGCTTTGATTCTATAATCTAAGTATTTATACATTACATAAGCCTCATATCATCCTATTAGCCTTCTTTAAATATTAGGATTCCAATAATTTCTTTTAGAAGCAGAGAGGTAGGGTTAAACATTGTAGGTACCAAGATATTTAGAAAATTTTATTTTTTTTATTTGGCTAAATACCTAATAATGCTTTTAAATGCTTGCCAGTTACCTCCACTTATTATTTTTAGGTGGGGATAGGCATTACAGACACCAAAATTTTGATATTCAGTACTTTAGTCTTTATCAATATTTTTCATTTTTATTTTTTTTATTTGCTAAAATATGTTATTTTAGTTTTGAATATCGGTATCTTGCCTCTACACAATATACTAATCTAAATTTGTTAAAGGTTTCATAATTCTTTAATTACTTATCTTTAGGTGATTTAGGGCTAATCTAATAACTTAATTTGTATTAATCCTAAAATTAATATTGCTCCATAAGTAATCAAGTGATTTAAGTGAGTTTAGGAATTTAATTTATCCACAATTATTAATTTTACATAAAAAGATTAGTTGTTGTTTTATAACAATTTTATTTGGGAAACTTTGAAAGTTGTGGACTATCAAATATTTTAGGTTATTAATTTTGAATTTTCTAAAATTCATAATGCAAATAAAAAGTGCAATAGTAAGACGAGTAAGAAATCAAAATTTGGAGAAATTTTATTTCATGAATCTTTCTTAAATTACAAGCATATACCAACTCATAGAAAATTTTACAACTAAAAAAAATTAAAATAAATAAATAAAAAGGAACAAGCTCACCTAAAAGAACAGTGCAACAACAACAAATTAAAAAATAAAAAAAGACTAAAAACTAACATAATTTTTTAAACTTAAGATAAAAAATAAAAATAAACAAAACTATACAACAATAGGGCTCTCCCTATTCATCATATTTGTTGTCTCCTTCTTCTTCTATGGTACTGCTGCCGAGGATGCTACTCCTAGATGCATCACAAAGGATGGTGGGCTAGGAAAGAAGTTCCGCTGACGGTGGGAGTTCATCTCCCAACTCTTAAATATGTTGATCAGGGCTACATTGTAGTTAGCCTGATGCTGATATTATTGTTGGTGTTCGAGTATCATGTAGTTGTAGTGGGCGTACATCCTTTTCTCTAACCCAATCAGTTGTTGCTCGAAGTGATATATAGAAACAATGATCGGATCTATACAGTCCTAGAGGTCCGCCACCTAATCTCCTAGCATCCTAGGACCTCTGCCCCATTTTTGTGTGGGTTGGTTCAAATTGTCAGATCCCTCACCACTCTGCATAGTGATTTTGAAGGATAAGATATTGGATCGAGTTAGGGCAGAAGCAATCATGACTTGCTCCTCCCTGGGTTCCCTACTACCCCAGCTGACTCATAAAGGTCATAAATTAAATTGGGATGCCCTAGTCCCATAGAAGTTGACCCCCTCAGCATGTATTGGATAGATTGAAAAATAATTTTTTTCAAAATTCACAATCATATCCTTTTGAATATAGAAATTCAAAATTACCCTATGCTTAGTTACCTCACTAATGTTCCTGCCAGGCATAAGCTTACCAGCGATAAAGTAGTGATAGGTTTTTGAATCAGAACCAAGAAAGTTAATTATTTTGTTTTCTCTCCTCTTCCACTAGGCGTTCAAATCCCTCCAAGTTAGGTATCTAATAATCTCCTCATAGTCAATGGCAGTGGTGCAGAAATTCAGGTACTCGTCCCCACTAAATTGGAAGCTAGGGGTTTTGAAGATTTGGTTGATGGAGACTAGAGTGAAAGGAACTCACTTATCATAAGCAAAGACATACTCGTTCTGGGGATTTTTCGCGTTGGTGAAGAATTCCCAAACAATCATGGCATTAGCCAGGCGAGGCTGCATAACAAGGCAGTCCCAATCATGGTCAGTGATTTGACCTTAGATAATACCCCCAGGGTTATCAAAAACTCTCTCAAGAATAATAGACTAGCCTATCAAATTGTTGTACCGCTCCTCGATGGCTGCACTAATGAACCTATAAGAGTTATAAGATGAGGAGCTTCCCCTCTTCCTACGAATGTTAACTTTGGGGACCATTTCTGTGATGCCCCAGAATCTAAATTGGAAGAATTATTCTTTTAATAAACAACAATCAGAGCTATTTAATATTATCTATCAGTAATAAACAACAGATTCTATAATTCAAAATATCAATATACACATCTGTATTCATTCTAAAAAATTATATATTAGGATCTACACAATCATTATATAATTATTTTTTCATGAGTACAGAAGAATAACTAGAACAAAAAGAAATAGAACTTGAAGAATCCTGATCAACCTCATACTCCTACTCCTATGCCCTGATCTGAAACTATTTAACCACATATAATGAGCTAAAAAGTTCAATAGATCACTAAAATTTATAACTGAATTCAAAGCACGGTAAAAAAGTAATATGCATGTTAGTGATCAAATTATAACAGTTACATTCATATGATCATTGAATCAGTGTAGAAACAATAAAATTCACATGCAGTAGTAGTAGAATCTATAAACAATAAAATATTACGATACCGAAGCTAGTAAAGCAGTAAACCAATACGAGTATCAAATCCATAAAGCAATCATTGTATCCGTAATACCAATCAGTATAGCAATCGAATAAAGTATCAAATCAAAACATCAGTAAGAACTATTGAAATCAAATCCATATAGTAAAATCATATAGAAATATACACATGCTAACCAGATATTTTATATCTCGTGCTCAATATATCACATGCTTAGTATTAGTATAGTGAATTAGTCGTATCAAATAGTATCAATATCTAAATCAGTAATAATAACAATCCAGTGGCATGAGTAGTAGAATAATACAATAACAGTAAATCCATACAGTAGCAATAAATTCATAAAATAATAAGAATAATGCCTCAAGAACATACATTTTAATAGTCACACTAAACAAGTTATAAGTCCTGACTATCACAGTGTTTTTAAGTATTATATCAATATTAATAAACTGTTGGCTCAATAAACAGAGTCGTCACTCTTTACCCGTCGGCATAATAATCATCTCCTTATAACTCCCAATCAGTGTATCACATGAATTAGTAGAGGATAATACCAAACCACAGCATTTAAAGGAAAGTTCGTCGGCTCACCATCCTGTACGGGTCAACCAGTCTTTACTTGTCTTTTACACACACATTATAATCACAGTACTACAACAGTAATCTCAATCACATACCCACATTCATTTCTAATATATTACAACAAATAAAATATAATTGAGTTTAATTCAAAAAATGCTAAAATATCATAATGGTAGACAACAAAAATCATAGTGAGCAAAAATTTATATTTCCAGAATTTAATCAAATTATCAAATATTGCATAAAATAATATTATGAAGCTTTAGTTGAACTAAATTACTATTTTTAGACATCAAAATAAATTTTTGAGTAGACAAAAATTGTTGTATTTTCAAAATCACTTAGTGAAAAATCTTAAATAAATACTCAAAACGTTCATAATCTCAATCTCTATAACATATAAAAAGTTACGTTGTAAAAGTTTTACCAATATAAAATTTTTCTCATTTTTTGATAACATAAATTTGATCAAAAAATATCAAAAAAAAATAAAATCTTTGAAATCGGAAATAGGATAATGATTCCTTACAACGAGACGAGTAAATCTCTTAATTGGCCCGACTGACAAAAATCGCTCCGCGGTCTCCAAAATTGGGTTTCTCCTTTCTCTTTCCTCTCTTTCTCTCAAATTTTCCTAAACTATTCTCTGTTAGCCGAAAACAATAGGGAAAATGATTTAAAAGCTAAAAATAGTGCTTTATGATATTTTTATTAAAAATAATATTTTTATATTATAAAATTTATTTAATAATTTCTTAAGTATAAAATTTAAATAAATCATTTCAGGACTTCAAAAATTATAAAAAAATATCCTTAAAATGAAGCATTTTATTTAAAAAATATTGGTAAAATTGGTTTGCAAAATTGACACTTGACAGTCCCAAAATTCTAATTGTACCGACAGGTGCCAATTTCTTAAGGATTTTCACTAGCGCCCAAAAATTACGAAAAAATTTTTGCAAGCAAAATACTACAATAACAACACTATGACAAAGACAATTTACAATTTAGAGTTATAATGACTCTAGAAAAAAAATTATTTACCTGGGTCAAAATACGGGTTATTATAATATCTAACTTAAGAAAATTGGATAGGGAACCTAGAACTTGAAAGCACATGAATGTATATACGAAATGAAATTCAACCCAATCCCTATTTATAAATTAAGCAGTGCTACGACGCTAGCTTGAGTAGGGCTATGACACTCAGCCAAATTTGATTAAACCGGTTACAATCACTACAATGTTAGAGACAAGTAGTGCTATGACACTACCCCAGGGAATTGTAGTCGCAGGCTTTTTTACTGTGAGATTGCCTTGGCGCTCGACATGTGGCAACACTATGGTGCTTAGAGTGACCATCGCCATGGCACTTCAACTACCCTATTAAAATTTTAACCAAGAGTTGCAGTGCTTAGTTTGGTAAAATGATTGGAGAGCTTAATGCCACAACACTGTACGATCGACTTAAATAATATTTTGATAATTTACATAGCCCTGTGGTACTTCAGGGTATAGCTCTGCGGCACTGTTTGAATTTTTCCACAATAATTCCTATGCTCTAGATAATCTACTACACACATAAGGATAAATCTAAGCTCACTACTAGCCACGAAATCTCCTAACTTAACAAAGATTAACAAACACACAATTCTAAAGGCAAACATAGGGATAAATTGGGTTTCCTCCCAAACAATGCTAAATTTGTAATCTTCAGTTAGACTAAACTCTTAACATAAAACATATAGATTAATTAGGTTGCCTCTCAAACAGTGCTAAGTTTATAGTCTTCAGCCAGACTATGAAACCTCCTATCCAAGATGAGCCAACGCTACATATATCCTAAAGCGATCAACATCTTCTCCAAGACATGGTTTTAATCTCTAACAGTTGACTTTGAAAATATGGGTAGTTTTAGGGTCATGAATATCAACAGCTGCATAAGGATACACCTTTATTACAGTGAATGGTTTGAACTACTTGGACTTTAATTTTCCTAGAAATGATTTCAATCTTGAATTATACAATTAAACTTTCGGTCCTAGTTCAAATTCCTTTTTAATGAGATTGCAATCATGCCACTTCTTAATTTGTTCTTTGTATAACTTTATATTTTTATAAGCCTCGTGTCTAAATTCTTTTAACTCATTAAGTTGTATCAATCTTCTTTCCTTCACATCATTAAGATTCTAATTAAATTCTTTGACTACCCAAAAAGCTTTATGTTCTAATTCTAACGATAAATGACAAGCTTTTTTATTTATTAATCTATACGGAGATATTCTAATAGGTGTCTTAAATGTAATCCTGTAAGCTCAAAGTGCATCATCTAATTTCACATCCCAATCTTTCCTATTAAGATTTACAGTTTTTCCAAAAATCTTTAATCTTCTTATTACTGATTTTAGATTGACCACTAGTTTGGGGATGATAGGCAGTTACAACTTTGTTTAATTCCATATTTTAAAATTAAAGCTTCCACTCTTTTATTACTAAAATGACTTTCCCCATCACTAATACTCACTTTAAGTACTCCAAATCTTAATTTTTTTTCTTTAGGAATTTAATATCTACTTGAACATCAGTTTGGGGATTGCTACTCTTTCAATCTATTTGGAGACATAATCAACTGTTATCAAAATATTTTGATTTTAAAAAAATTGCACAAAAGATCCAATAAAATTAAGTCGCCAAATATAAAAAAAATCTCAACTTCTAAAAAAATGTTTAGAGGTATTTCATTTCTTTTAGTTATATTACCTACCCCTTGACACCGATCACATTTCTTTACATATTATTTGTATCCTTAAATAGGGCAGGCCAGTAAAATTTAGATTACAAGATCTTAGAAGTAGTTCTAAAACCTCCAAAATGATCTCTATACTCGAAGTCACGACACTGCCTAATAATTGATTCAGTTTCATTTTCTTGGACACATCGCCTAATAATTTGGTCTTTATATTTCCTAAACAAGAGCGGCTTATCCCAAAAATAAAATGTAGCATCATGTAGAAATTTATGCCTTTGGATATAAGATATGCTAGTGATAATAATACCACTAATAATAAAGTTCATAATATCAACATACCAAGGTATAAAATGAATGGACAACAAATAAATGCTTGATGCGGTGCATGCGGGTGAGTTTACATGGACTGTGTTCAATGCGTGAATTAAGTTTAAGCTCTGGGTTTTAAAAATATGTTATGGTTAAGTTCTTTTTTATATGCAATACCTCTAAAATACATAAGTGTAAATGTCGATCAAGTAATAAAGTGATTGAATGAGTGTCGATCCCATGAGAAATTATTGTGCTAACTTGTAATTAAACTACGACTACTTACTACAACTACAATGTTTATCTTACGAATCGAAGATAAGGGTTGAGTTTCTATCACTATAGAGAATTATAAGAGAAAAGATAATATACATGATAATAAAATATTTTGGACTAATGAATACAAATTACCAAAGTTTTTCTAATGAAACTCTCTATTGTTAATGTAGATAGAGCATGCATCCTTAGATCTCTACCGAGCTTGTAGGGATGTAAAGGAAGGTTTATGGCCTTTTTACAGTGATTGTATCTCCTTAGACCCTAGAAGATTAAACATCCTATGTCTAGGCATGCAAATATTCTATTCCAATACTCCTATTTGTTTTAATATTTCTCCACCAAGGTAATATATCACACTAATTTTTAACTAGACACATGACCACTGTATGCATTAAATTAATTTGAGAGATGTTAAAAATAACCATTTATCATTTAAAGTACTAGATTTTACATTTGTACTAACATTGCATTCACATCATTTGCCCAAAACGAAAGAATTAGCCAAACATGATATGCAAAGAAAGCAAACCAGATTTTATTGCTTGCATAAAAGATAAAATACAAGAGTAAAAGTTATTCTAGATGTCACCTGGATAGTTCAAATGTACTCTCTACACTCCTTTCTCATCCAAATGTTTGATTGCATATAAGAGGCCGGCTAACAAATCCAAAATGTAGTATCATACTCTCCCCTAATCATCCTTAGATTTTACTCTAAGGGGCACTACATTCTAGAAAGAAAAAAATGATAGAGATGTGACTGAACTAATAAAATGCTCCACTAAAATGAACAAAAAACTATTTATACTTGTACATAAACGAACTCATGCATCACGACGCTTAACATAGTGCTACACAAAACATGGTGCACCGCATTGTTGAATGAACTAGCGCCTTGGTGCTGCTGAGCTTGCTCCACTAAGGCGCTGCACTAATTCAGTGCATCAAATGGTTGAATCAGTGCATCGCTTGGCTGATTCGGCGTAGCTCCGTCTTTCATTAACTGCTCGGCCGCGATGCAGTAAAAGTTGAGCACTGTAGCACTTGTGCAAATGTGTGCTGCGACGTTGTAATGTTTGTTGCTCCGAGGCTCAAATTCCCAAGACTCAGGTGCTTCGGTGCTGATTTCTAGCACCGCAATGTTGTGAAGTATTGTAGTGCTGACCTTGGCTTTGGCCGGGGCGCTAAATTAATTGTTATTTTTTTGAGGCTCCGACACTGCAATTTCCCGATCTTGCGCCGAGATGTGTCACTACGGCATTGGTAGTTGGAGTGTTGCGTCGTTGGTTCAACACTTGTGAATTTTTTCTCCTTTTTTCTTTGTATTTCTTGCACAACATCAATTAAAAATAATATTTTTATTGATATTTAAAATAATAAAATACTATAAAATTTACACATAACAATGCTCATCAAGAAAAATCTCATTAATTTCACATTCATCAAATGTTGGTTCTTCTAGCTCTATCCTAGAAAAGTGATCAACCATCCGGTTCTAAGTTCTCTTTTTATTAAGAATAAATCAAATTCTTGCAACCAAAGAGCCCACCTCACCAATCTAGGCTTGACATCTTTTTTTATTATAAGAAATTTAATAGTGAAATGATCAGTGTAAACTAGAATACGGGTGCCAATCAAATAAGACCTAAATTTGTCAAAGGTAAAGGCATTGACTAACATTTCTTTTTAGTAGTTGTATTGTTAAATTAAGTTAAGTTCATGGTGTTGCTAGCATAATAAATATAAATGCATTGTCAAATCAAGTGTAATAATGATAGGTACAATGATCAAGTAATGTTTTAAAATGTTAAAAGCTTTTAGGCATTTTTGATTAAATTCAAAAGAGACATCTTTTTCAAGTAAGTGACAAAGGTTTTAAAATTTTAGAAAAATCCCTAATGAATTTTCTATAAAAACTAGTATGACCTAAAAGCTTCTTATTTCTTTAACAGAAGTGGATGGTGGAAGGTTTTTCAATTATTTAAACTTTAGCCCTATCTACTCCTGAACCTTTTTTTAGAAATTTTATGATGAAGAACTATGCCTTCTACTACTCTAAATTGACATTTCTCCCAATTCAGTACCAAAGTTATTTCAACAAATATTTTCAAAACCAAAGTTAGATGTTTTAAACAAGAATCAAAAGTGGTACCAAAAATAGAGAAATCATTCATGAATATCTCAATACCTTTCTCAATTAATTAGAAAAAATAGCGTGCACCTCAAAAAAGTAGTACGGGCATTACACAAACTAAAAGACATCCTTATAATGGTAAATATTCCATATGGACTAATATATATAATCTTATCCTAGTCTTCTAGCGCTATAGAAATCTGGTGGTATCCTAAATAATCATGTAGAAAGCAATAAAAAGGATGTCCTGCTAACCTATCTAACATCTGATTAATGAAAGGCAAGAGAAAATGATTTTTACTAGTTTCTTTGTTCAGCTTCCTATACTCTATACAAGTTCTCCAACTAGTAACTATTCTAGTAGATTTTAGTTTTTTTTATTAGCTATAATAGTTAGACCTCTTTTCTTGAGCACATTATGAATATGACTCACCCAAGTACTATCAGAAATGGGGTAAATGATTCTTGCATCCAACCACTTAAGTATTTCCTTTTTAATTACTTCTTTCATTATATGGTTTAGCCTCCTTTGATGATTAGCTTTTGGAAAGGAATTCTTCTCCATTAGAATTTTTTGCATGCATAAGGATGGACTTATTCCCTTGATATCAGCTATGATCCAACCAAAAGTTTTCTTATACTCACTAGGAACCCTAATCAATTTACCCTCTTAATCTTTTCCTAATTTAGCATATATGATTACGGGTAAGGTTTACTCGATCTTAAAAAGATATACTTCAAATGGGTAGGCAGGACTTTTAATTCTAACTTCGACGCCTCTATAGCAAATGGTTTCAACGACTTTCCTAAGGATGAGGTATCAAGCACTTCAAGTCTATCCTTAAATATTTTAGGGGCTTCACAACTCATTTGAACAAAATTTCTACATCCCTCTTCAATATCATCCTCACATTAAGCATTATCCAAAAAACTATCCAACAATAAATCCCCTCACAATCTTTTACACAATCATCACCTAGGTCAACTCTATGACAATCCTCATTTTGATCACTAGAAAATTTCATTTATTTTGAGATATTGAAGGTCACTTTTTGATCTTATACTATCATAGTCAACTTACTTTTTTACACATCTATCATTGCCCTACCAGTAGCTAGGAAAGGTGTACCTAAGATAATCGATATCTTCCTATCCTCTTCCATATCTAGGATAATAAAATCTACAGGGAAGATAAATTTATTTACCTTAACAAGCACATCCTTTATTACCCCCTTAAGATAAGTAAATGAACGGTCTGCTAACCGAAGGGTAACATTGGTAGGTTGGACTTCTGCTATATCAAGTCTTTTAAAAATAGATAAGGGCTTTAAATTGATGCTAGCTCCTAAATCACATAGTGCTCTTCCACAATATTTTCCCCTATAGCCATATGAATGATAAAACTACTAGGGTTCTTAAGCTTTTGAGGAAGTTTCTTCTATAGAATTGCACGACTTTTTTCAATCAAAGCCACAGTTTCAAAATCTCATAATCTTCTTTTCTTGCTAAGGATATCTTTCATGAACTTAGCATAGGTGGGCATTTGTTTTAAGGCTTCGACAAATAGAACATTAATAATTAGATTTTTAAAGATTTTAAAAAACTTCGAGAATAACTTGTCCGAATTTTGTTTTAACAATCTTTGGGGAAATGATGGTGGTGGCCTTTCTACTACCTCTCTAATAGTTTTTTTTTTCTTTTATCAGGTTGAGGTGGTTCCTTAAGCTGAGGGGCTTTTACTAGTTCTTTTATAGTTAATTCTACCTCAAATTGATATCTATTTTTAATTACATTTTCTAGCTCCTTCCCACTTCTCAATTGAATTGCTTTGCATTATTCTTTACCTTTTTCTTTATGATTTATTTTAATATTACCAGGTAAAGTTTCTTGGGCTCTATTGGTTAAAGATCCAGCTAATTATCCTAATTGATTTTCAATATTCCTAATGGTAGTTGCTTGACTTTGCAATTGAGTACCCATTTGCAAAACTAATTCTTCTAATGAAGACTTTTTATCCTTAGGTTGTGTGTTGGAATTAAATTCAGGAGGATAATTAGGCCTAGGGTTAGTAAAATTTTGAGAATATTGGTTCCAGTTACCTATGTGATTTAGCTTGTGAGAGTTTCTATTAGTGTTATTATTTTGATTGTTATTCCAACTAAAATTTGAATGATTTCTCTAGCTTAAATTATAAGTGTTGGAGTAGGGATTATTAGCTCTATTATTTATTGCATTAATTGATTCTACTCGTAAGGTATTAGGAACACTAGAAACCCCACAAATATTTTCTTCTAAGATCACAAGTGAATTTTAAGGTAAATTAATTTCAAGGTTACCTAATTTTCTTGAAATAGTCGCTACTTGTGCAGTTAATATCGAGAAGGCATTGATTTAATAAATACTAGCCACTTTCTAAGGATTGATTCTTTTGAAGGGCCATTAGAAATTGTTGGTAGACATAACCTTGATCAAAGCATAAGCCTCGTCGAAGGGCTTTAACATTTGAGAACTACTAGCAGTTGCATCAATAATTGATCTAAGGGAACCTATTAAGTTATTATAAAAAGTTTGGATTATTAACTAGTCAGGAAGGATATGATGAGAATATTTCCTAATAAGATCCTTAAATATTTCTCACAATTCATAAATAGATTCACCATCTAATTGGATAAAAAAAGTGATGTCATTAACACCGTTGGCAATAAATTTAGCCAAAATTTAGCTTTATCCCTAAGTGAAAATGGAAACAACTTAAGTCTAACAACATCATCACTAATACCGTTATATTTAAAAGTTGCACAAATTTCTAGCAACATCTTACCTAAATTTAGCTAAATTTTTGCTTATAATATTTATGACCACATTAGCTTTGCTCTGGTTGTATTGAATATGCAAATTGTAGCTCTTTTTCAACTTAAGATATTGCCTTTATTTCAAATTTAAATTATGAGTAAATATACAAGTCAAGCTCTTATGACAAGTGAACATCTTACAAAGAACACCATAAAGGTAATGCCTCCATATCTTTAATGCCAAATAATTGCAGTCAGTTATAACTCATGAGTAGGATAGGTTCTTTTATGCACCTTGAGCTATCAAGAGGCATATGCCACCACTCTATTGTGTTGCATTAAGACACAATCCAAATCTTGATATGAATCATCACTATACATCTAAAATCCATCTATGCTAAAACGCATGATGAGCTTAGAAGCTTATACTATGATGTTCGTAAACTTTTGGAAACTTTGTTCGTAAGTATCAGACCACACGAACTTAGCAGACTTCTAAGTAATTTAGTCAGAAGTATAGTAATACTAGAAACACATTCAACAAATCTTTTGTAATAGTCAGCTACACAACAAAAAAAAAAGACTCTATGATAGTAATTAGCCTTGACTAATCCATTATTCCTTTGATCTTAGTAGGATCTATATAAATTGTAGTTCTACTGATATTGTGTCCATAAATGTCACGTTTTGAAGCCAAGACTCACACTTCGATAATATATATATATATATATATATATATATATATATATATATATATATATATATATATATATATATATATATATATATATATATATTCTCTTGAAAAACATTTAACACTATTCTGAGGTATAGGCCATGCTCCTCCTCACTATCAATATATCATCAATTACAAAATATTTTAAATAAGATTTGAATATTCTATTTATCAGTCTCATAAAAGCGACATGAGCATTAGTCAATCTAAATGGTATTACAATAAATTCATAATGGCTATATCGGGATTAAAGGCATACTTAGGCACATCATTATTCCTAATCTTCAATTTGTGATACTCAAACTAATGGTCGATCTTCAAAAATTTAAAGGACTTTGTGGTTGGTCCAAAAAACCACCTACGAAAGGTTAAGGATATTTGTTTTCATGGTCACTTTATTTAGCTCTTTGTACCATGCTTTCATCTTTCTTATTCTTGAATATAATTAGTGCTCCCTAAAGTAAAATGTTAGGTTTGATGAATCTTTTATTAAGCAATTTGTATAATTACACTTTGAGTTCGTATAGTTTAATAGTTGCCATGTGATAATGTACCTTACAAATTAGAATTGTACTTAAACCTAGATCTATGGTGAACTAAGCCTCATTAGGTAAGCTAGGTGAATATTCAGGAAACTCGATCAGCAAATATTTGAATAACACGTGCACTATCTAAACTAACTTAAGTTTGTTGGTATCCATCACATTACCAAGATAGCCAACACACTAATGGGTTTTAGTTGTTGATTTAGGTAAGATATTGCTCTTTTAATGCCATTAAAAGAAAGTATTGTATTATGTTTACAAAAAATGTACTATTCTCTTTTAACAATTTATAACAACATGATAGGTAAATAGTCTATCCATACTAAATATTACATCAAACTCAGTTAGTAAAAATACAATAAATATAACAAGTATATTTTTATAATAATGTCATGATCATAAACAAATTGATTAACTTTTATAAATGAACACAATAGCTTAACAATAGATGCATGTAATTGCAATTGTAAAATTGATGCACTTAATATAAATTTGTCCGATATAAATAAATGTGATGCCCTAGAGTAAAATAAAACTCTTATCAATTTCTTAAAATTAGAAATTATATATGTTACCACATTAGGAGTTTCATGAGCCTCTTTTTGTGTCATAGTGAATGCGCAAAGTAGAATCGTCTATTTGGATTGCCTTTTAGTATAAGATTGTGGTGATTAATAGTGCACCCTTTGTTATTATTGTTATTGTTGACACATCATTGGAAGCTCCTCCTCCTCCTCCTACTACTCTAATACAAAAGGGTGCTATTAATATGAGTGATGAATTACTATGATTGTTGAGGGAGCTGTAGATATAATATCTTATTTAGGATATTCCTTCAAGAAAAAAGAGCAATTTACTTTGACAGGGGCACAAGAGAATAATTTTAAACAATTATATATACATGTGGCAAAAATCTCATAGAGCTCGATATAAAAAGCAAAATAGCAAAGGACAAACATAAATTATTCTTCAACTTTTCTCTTGGATGTTTCTTATGTTGTTTTTTCTGTGAACTTCCATGTATTTGGGTGTCTATATCCTTTCACTTTCCAACATTCTTGGATGTTTCATATGTTAGATTTGGTCTATCAACTTTTTAAATGTAGTATATTTGACTGCAAATAAATACTTCATAATATTATCTCTTCGGCAAAAAAGATCATAGATATTATGATCTTCATGCTGACCAATATAATGAACAAATACAAAAATCTAAGTAAACTGGGTTTTGTACTCTCAAATAGTCTTTGATCATTTCTCCTGCTTCCTTAAATCATTCATCAGCTTACTATGGCCAGGGGTGGAGTCAGGGTGGGGGCCTTGGAAGCAGGAGCCCCCACTAGCCCATCACATAATAATATTTTAAAAACAATACATACAAAGCAGCCTATTCTGCAACCCATCACACAACACCTAAAACTCAAATTATAATAAATTTTAAATTTAAAAAGAAAGCAAATCAACAGGTAGGGATCAAACCCAACAGCTCTTGCTCCCTTAACCAACCTCTTATCCAATAGACCACAAAGTTATTTATTCCATATATATATATATATATATATATATATATATATATATATATATAAGAGAAATAAACCACCTGAAAAAATTTGAAAGCATTTTAGAATTCATCAATTTGTGCTCCCATTAATAAAAATTTCTAGCTCCGCCCCTCGCTATGGCCTACCTTTGGAAAAGATTTGTCTAAGGCTTCATTTGGGACAGCCTTTTTACTGCTTCTTAAAATAATTTTTTAGTACAAAAATTAAAATTTTTGTACTAAATAACTGTTTTAAGAAGCAGGAAGAAAGCCGTCCCAAACGAAACCTAAGACCAGCTTTTTGAGATCCAACCTAAGGAACTACAATAGCAAATCCAAATTTATTGCGTCCAATCATCAACAACTCATCACAATTGATATGCAACCATATCTATTTTATGTGTTTTTGAGGCACTTTATACATCTACTCTCTTCTCAATGGTAATTGCAACTATGCATCAGAGTCAATTGGTCTTGCCATCCTATTGAATATAGGAGGATGGGTCTTCAAAAATTGATCCATCACTTGGACTATTATTCATCCATTAACCTGACTAACTTGTAATATTTGAGCTTTACTATTAATATAAATAATTATATGTCACTTGAGCTATATTTTTTCTTTCATGTTAATTGATATATACATGAGTCCTTATAGTGGCTGCAGCATTTATGACTTTTGAAATAAAATTTAAAAGCTCAGATCGATTAAACCTGTTTTGTATTTACAAGAGAGAAATGCATATACAAGCAATTATGAATAATTAGAGAAGCAAATGAAAGCAAATAAAATTTTATTTCATCAATAGAATCTCTAACAATAATGCAATAGAAAGTAAAAATAGCAAATGAAAGCAACACTACCACCTTGCCGGAGAAGGCAGAGAAGAAATAGGAGAGAGGGTTCGGAGGTCAAAGCTCGGGTTTTGTCAATCGGGCCAATTAGGAATTTTGTAGAGCACGAGTTAGAGTTCTCATGAACTCCTATATTTGATTTCGATTTTAGTAATTCTATAAGAAGATATAAATTAAAATATATTTTTCTTTGATTTTATGATGTTTTCATTGTTTAACTTTTAGTTGCTTTATTCTGAATATTTTAACTACGAGAAGTCAAATTTCTATTGGTTGATTTTCTTTGCATTGAATTTTGTGGGTATTAAATAAATGAGGCTTTTCTAACTTTCATAATAGTTCTATTAAAAGCTTAAAATACTATTTTTGATATTCCTATGAAATTATAATTGGAATGAAAAAAGTCTAGTGGATATGCTTTTTATACATTTAATGTGAATTACTATAGGCAATTTTGGTATTACATGCATCATCATAATTACCTACTAAAGACATAATTACTTATTGTTGTATTCAAATTGTATAACGCATGATATGACTTTGGAGAATCTCTGAATTCTACCTGTAGAAGGAAGATCTGAAGCTAGAGGCAACTAGAGTTAGAGGCAGTGGCTAGCACCTTCTAGAGTAGTCAACTAGTCTACCTGTAATAGAGGCAGATTTGAAGGCAATCTGGGGGATCTAGTAGAGCTCAGAGAGAGCCGATTTCAGTGGTCAATGTAGCCTTGGTGTAGCCTGGGGTATACAGTCTAACTCAGCAAGAGGCGAAGGAGGCACCAAATATGGTGACATGTATGATATTTTTTCTACACCATTGTTGTATATTATTTGATTTTGGAGCTAGCCACTTGCTCCTTTATGAGTATGTTATATATAGTATGGGTATAGTTCTTGGTCATTTGCCATCTAGCTTATTTATTTTGTTGTCCACTAGTGATTACTTGATTGTTATTAAGTTTTATAAATGTGAGATTAAAATTATAAATGGGAAGTTAGAAACAGAGCTAATTGTGTTGCCTTTAAAGGAGTTTGATGTGATTGTCGGCATGAATTGACTGAGCAAATATGGAGAGCCCAAATTGACTGCAGTAAGAAACGAAAGAGTTTGTGCGTAAAAAGAGACGCATTGCATTTCCAAGGTGCAAGGAGTGTCTTTTCTTCTATGATTTTTTTTTTTTGCAAGTTGATAAGGCCTAAATAAATGAGAATTCTATTTTATTGGATTATATGAGAGATTTGAATAAGTCAATTAAAGGTATTGAAAATGTCTTGGTAGTAAAAGAGTTTCCTAATATTTTTGCTAAAGAGTTGTCTGGTTTGCCTCTAGAAAGGGAGGTAGAGTTTTGTATCGAGATGTTACCAGGTACAACCCTAATAGTGAAGACTCCTTATATAATGTCACAGAGGGAATTATAGAAGTTGAAAGATTTGTTGTAGGAGCTGTTGGACAGATGATTTAAGAGGCTGAGTGGATCCCTATGGGGGGCACTTATATTGTTTGTAAAAAAAGATGGATCTCTTTGTGTATCGATTATTGGGAATTGAATAAGATGACTGCGAAGAATAAACATTCTTTCAAAAACTCATATATTTTCTAAACTTATATTATATATTAGTGATATTATGAATATTAAATTTAAGCATTTCTTGTTAACAAAAGAATTAGACTTTTAAGGAAAAATGTTTATACTTGGAAATAATAATATTTCTTTAGTGAATATTTTATTCATAGAATAAGTTTATATTATTAAATTGATGTCATATTAAACTAATATAACTACTTATGTTTTTTACTATCATGTGAAATCCATCGATTCACACATCAGGATTATCTAAAGGGCTGTTTGGTTTGCTGAAAAGGAATGCAAAGTAAAATGAATTTAGTGTAAAATAAATGTAACGTATTTGAAATGTTTGAAGTTATTTGGATGAGTGTAAAAGGAAAGCACGCGATTTTTTTATTTGACTTAAAGTAAAATAAATATATTGTAGATTCTAATGGTGGTGGTGGTTGAGCCGACTGTGGAAGTGGTGGCGGCCAACGGAGAATGTGGTAGGTAACAGTGGTGGCTGGATGTGGACAACGATGATGGGTGGCCAGCAGGGTCCCCAAGGTGGGGGGTGCGGTGGCCAACAGTAGGTGGCGACAAGGTAGCTTGATTGCAATGAAAAAATTTTCGCTCAAAATTGGTCTTGTTTGCTTTACTTCAAAAATGAATTAAAATATTTTACATGACATTTAGAATGCTTTAGAGCACATTTCATTTTCATAATAATAATAAAAAAGTGCTTTACACCCACTTTACTTCCAACCAAATATCCCCTAAATAAAATTTGGCAAATTTATATAAGATTTCTAAATGTGATGATTGCTATTAAAAAATGCACACATTCAAATAATTTTCTTATAATTCCTTCCATATTGCTAAACTAAACCATTCATGCATATAAACTTGTTTGTTAATAATCAAATTGACAAATCATCTACTGTGAGAAGGCTATAATGTCCTCTTAGAACCTCTCTTCTTCTTTCTTAAGCTCCTTCTCGTTCTTCTTCTTCTTCTTCTCCAGCACCATCTGAATTTGTTGTAGGCTTTTTCTCTATACATTTAACCTAAAAGCCCTTCCATCATACATGAGGGAAGTGCCATACCAATCTACTTTCCAATAGGTTCACTTTTTGAGCAAGTAAATTTATTAACTAAATCTGAATGCTCTTCTCGCAATATAATGTGCTCTTTTTTAAAATGTGCAGATTTTTTCTTTTAGTTTTCTATATTTATTATGCAAATGCCCAGCAACTAAAATTAGTTCATCAAAGATGAGATCACTTACCTGATCTCCACAGAGTCACTTGCCCTATTTTTTACAATTAGACACAAATTTGTGATTTCCTCCTCAGCTTCAGTTTCTGAAGAATTTGAACGATAAGGAAGAAGAAATTGATAAAGGACAAATTTTTGATTTACTTACTAGTCAATAGATATATCTTCCAGGATCACATATAAGATCAAATGTCATATGTACCATTGATAATTATATCTTACATATGATCTTTTATTTTATACATGTTTTATGATTAAGGCTTCGTTTGGGATGACTTTCTTATTGCTTCTTAAAACAGCTTTTTAGTACAAAATTTAAAATTTTTGTACTAAAAAGCTGCTTTAAGAAGCAGTAAGAAAGCCGTCCCAAACGAAGCCTAAGGTTTCGTTTGGGACGGCTTTCTTACTGCGTTCTAATGCAAAAATTTCTACTTCAAGAATTTTTTGTACTAGAAAGTTGTTTTAGAAAGCAGCAAAAAAGTTGTCCCAAACGAAACCTAAATCTTCATTTAGTATCAAATTAATAAAATACAAAGAGTAATGCACAACTCTTATATGACTTCTAAATATGGGTTTTATACAAGTATGGGGCATTTCAAGATCAACTTGATTATAGAGATATTTCTTATCATGCTCCAATGATATATTTTATCAGGCCTCGTATCATGAGGGTTATTTTCTTATCTATAAAAAGTAATTCAATGCACATTAATTTTATTTTTTTTAATTATTTAAGATAGTAAGATTTATATTATAATTAATTTCTTTATTCTCATGCTCATTATGTAGGGTTATTTTAAAAGCATAAAATTAATAAATTATTATTCCATTTTGATTTTATAATAAATTTAAAGTATTAATATTTACAATACATTTAAAAAATATTTTTTAAAATGATTTAAAAAAACTATCATATCTAGAAATGTTAATAATAATTAGAGTTAGTTTTATTATTAAAAATATATTAATACTTTGTAGATAGAAATTTCATTTCATTTTGATTATTAATGGTAAAAACTTCGAAATTTAAATTTCTTAATAATTAAGAACATGATATATAGTTTATAATATATATTAAATAGATTTAATGGTTGTGATTTGACCTTCTTTCATGATCATTTTTAGATAAAATTATTATTATTATTTTCATTTAATGAGTAGCAATGCGGGTCAGACAAGGTCAACGCGAACAGGAAGTGACAGGACTCAACGCGATGCGGGTCAGACAAGGTCAACGTGAACAGGACGCGACAGGACGGACGCGTTTTTCCCGGGTTAACCTAGTTGAGTTTAAGTTTCGGGTCAACTCGAACCTGACCCGTTTTCCCATATAGGTCGAATCCACTACCCGATTCCAACCCGTTTGAGAAACTAGTTGATCCTAACCCTAAATTTTCGGGTCGGTATATATATATATATAATTTTTTTAAAATATTATTAAATATTTCAATATTACTGGAATCTTTAATAAATTATAATTATTGATAATTTCAATCATTTGATATTTTTAATTTTTAAAAAACTTTAAATTGCATAATAATTTTTTAATTTATCATAGAAATTAAATTTGAAGATTATAAATTATTTTAAAAAAGATCAAATCAACCTATAATTATAACTGTACAACTAACTCGACTTTTAAGTAGGATAGACAGCTTGAACGATCGTCTCTTCGGAGATATCCGATAAAATTGGAATCGTGAACAATCCATAAATATATTTTAAAAATGGACGAAAAAAAATATAATTAAAATTGTGTGCCCTCTATTTTTGGAGAGTGCTATTTTCGGTTTTTCCTCAAAATTACAAAGGGGTACGGTCCTTTTGCATCTTCTCTCTCTCTCTCTCTCGCTCGCACGCTCGTCGCTCCCTCCCGATCGATCGATTCGTAGGATTAGTCGTCTTCTTCGCGATTACAGGTAAGAGCTTGGATTCTCTGCAACCTTGACATTTAATCATCTCGTTTCCGGAAAGTAAAAGAGATCTTCTTGAATTTGCTTATCTCTCTCGCTCTTTGTCTTTGCCGTCTGGCCGGACTTTCCGATCAACATTGCATAGCTGGGTAAAGGTTCCCTCTAACCCTTTCTTCCTCACCCTCGTGCACAATATCCTTTAAACGGAGTCGATCTAACGGAGTCGGCCTGTCTTTGTTTCTGAGCGTGTCTGTCGCGATTAGGGCATTTTTGGGGTTTGGGAAAATGAATTGGTGGAGGAATTTGTCGACGGATTTATCTGGTTTTCTTGGAAGATATTGGTTTGGATATTGCTCTGTGGTTCTTGTGATTTTTCGGTCACCTGCTGGAATTACGGAATGTGTATAGGTTTTATAGGTTTTGGTTTAGCGTTTGTTCTAGGGATGGATTCGTGGAAAAAAGGATATAGATCTGTTTGTTTGACTTCAGTGCATTATTTTGGGTCGTTGAAATCTTGAGCGGCCTATTCTCCCTGAAGCGTCATATCTGAATGAATGGACAGCATTTTTTGGTTTGAGATATATTTTAAATTGAAGGTGTGGTTATAGCTTCGTTTGTTTGGTACATGACATCAAATGCTGCAAACACCTAGATACATTTCGTTAGTGATTGTTATATTAATCATTCTCTACCGTGAACATTTAATTTTAATGTTTTTTTTAGGCAGTAGTAGCCTCCTTTTATTGTATTTTGCTCTTTTGGGCAACTTCTGTTTTATAATTATGATTTTATTGTACATGATTTCTTTGGAGCGGGAGTTCTTTTCACCAAAAGCTCTAATTGATCATTTTAGGTGCTATGAAGCTAAAATGTTAATTCAAGAAAATGTTATTTTACTTTTTTCATGTGCTACAATTTCTGATGGAAACATTTTTCTCTTGCTTCTTATTTTTGAGAATTCATTTTGTTTAAATGGCAGTTTGATATTTTTTGGGAATAAAGTTGTATGATAAGGAAGGTTAATGCATTTAAAGTGTTTTGAATGATTCAGTTTTTGGATTGCCTATAAATGACATGTGTGGCATATGCACATTACTTATTGTTCATCCAATGGCATGAAGGTTTTCTTAAGGGGCCATGAGTTGTTCACCATAGCAATATTTGTATATCCCATGTTTATTGAATTCTTAATTCTTACTTCATGTGGCATGTTGCTTATCGTTTGACATAATTGAGCTTGTACCTTTGTGCACAATGCAATAATATAGGCCAGAATAAAGAGTATCTTTAATAATTAAATTTTAATTTTTTTGAAGTATTTCTTCTTGTCTATCCCATTTTTTATTGAATTGTTTTCATGCAGCATTTTGTATGATGTTTTAGGTATTCAAGGTATGGTTTAGTACTATTATATCCCTGGTTCGGAAGGCGGTACACCCCAGTAACACAGGACGCGATGAATGAATAAGAAAATCTGTTTTGCATTCAGAAAGAGAATATGCATATACAAAGGATACATTTATACATCAGAGTAAACAGAAGAAGTGAAATAAGGATCTAATTCATTAATAGAAGTTCAAATATCCAAAACATCTAATAACAAGAGTTTTGATACAAGCCAATATAAATAGAATGAAATGCAGGAAAGAAACTACCCAACCCACAAAAATCATAAATATAACATAATAAACTACAAAATAATAAATATAAAAAATAGTCTACTACTGGTAACCTTGCTCTTGAGGTGACAGTCCACCAAACACGCCTGTAGAACCTGTTGAAAAAGACAACGGATGAGTTTGATTTTATCAAACTCAGCAAGTAATTACGATCTATCAAAATATAAACGGCAAAGGAGTGGGGCATGAAATATGGACAACCAAAGGGTAAAAGTAAATACTTTAAGTCATCAAAGAAAATAGTACTGACACATGCCATGTTTCTTGCTACAGAATCTAATATGCTAGTGACATTAATATATATGATAAATCATTATCAATGCAATTATTTTAATGCATGAAAATGCAATTATACTAGGTATCATCATATCTTAAAAATGACCTACAGTTATTTATTATTTCCAATTCACATTTGCTTATATTTTCTTATATTTAAACATATATGAATGGTCGGTTCATTATATACCCATACCGAGAAGGTAAACACAAACCCAAGAAAATCTAGTGATTTCCTGGATAGTCGTCACTCTGGGGGCCCGTCGACTCCGGCTAGCTAAAAACCAATAGGGTTCCACCGACATTCATACAATCATACAACATAATTGCTTTTATGAATGACCAACAAACATTATATAAATCCACATGTCATATATGATTTGTATATTTGCTATGATTTGCAGAAATGAGGCTCATTTTATTTAACAAAGCTAAATTAGATAAATTTAACTTTTCCAATATATAAATTCAACTTACATGAATAAGAACTAATGAGCAATAAATCAAGGTAAAGTTATGCTTATCCCCAAGCTAATTCATTATGAACGATAACGAAGGTTACTACATGTATGATTATGCTAAGAAATTCAACATAGGACTGGCAATCTAAATAGTTATAAGAGAGCATATTACAAGCCTATTACAATTGGCACGAATTACACCCCTAACAAAGATTAATACATTTACACAAAAATAAATAACAGTACTTACCTCTAGGCGAGTGACACAACTCAAAGCCCAAAAGATGCTTCACTGCTAATGCCTCGAGGATAAAACTCAAATGGTCCTACAAACAATAAATTGTAATTTAACATTCAAGATGACGCTAAAGGGAACAAAGGTTTGAAACATAAAACTTATAAATCAAACCTAAAAATACATCAGATATTAATAATCATGCCTATAAGATTTATGCCATAAACAAAGAAGTTTGAAAATATCCAAGACAAAATAGGGTTAGGTCGATTTGAAACATCAACATGTATAAAGCTTCTTCCCAAAGCAAGCTAAAATAATAAAATAAAATAAAACTGAAATAAAATATAAACTGAAACTAATTAAATTAGGGAAGGAAACATGATTATACAACTTCATAAACACAAAGAAGAAAATAAAATAGAGGGAGGAGAGAAGAGAAGATGAAGAAGCTTACTATTGAAGGAGAAACTTGCTATAGGCGGCTGTTGCGAGAAAGAAGCAAGGAATGAGGAGAAGGAAGGGTTGCGGCGGCTGCTACGAGGGATAAAAGAGGGGGTTTAGAATGATGCCCTAGGTTTTCCTATTTAGCTTAAATGATAAAAAGGAAGGTAGCCGGCGTGAGGCTTGACGAATATGGAAGGAAATTGCGATTGGAGGGAGATTTGTGGCCGAACGAGGGGAGCTCGGCTTCGGTTCGCAAGGAAGAGAGCGGGGCGGCTTGCTTGCGTTCGTGAAAAATCCTGGACCGGTTCGGTTAGGGTTGGGATATAACAAGTACATTGATGGTTATCATAGTATCTGAGTAACAAATCTATTTCTGTATAATGAAATATATAGTTTATAGTGGCTATTAATTCTTTTCACTTCTATTTGCTGTTGAAAGTTTGTAACAGATGCGGTCAAAAGTGATGAAATGGTGTACCCTAATATGGCTTCAAGAATTTCATCTGTAGATATATGCAAAAATATGTCTTGTTATACTCTTCCATTGTTATGAATGAAGTAATAGTTTCCAATTGTATTCTTTATTTATGCATTTTTACATAAGATTATTATAAACCTGGATAAATGTAGAAATACATTATCTAGATGAAATAAGGAACGATTTGAATGATTTAAGGAGGTAAAATATTTATAATCTGTTTTATGCATAATTGTAACAATTGAGGAATTTCTACCAACATGTTAGAGCTCACTAATTCTTATGCAAGTGACTTTGGAAGTAGTTTTAACCCCTCATGGTGTTGTACAAACCTTTGTAATTGTTTATATGATATATGCACATGCAACGGCTATTTTTAACAAAGAAAAGTTGAACTTTATTATGCAATGTTGATAGTAATGAGCATTGAAAAATGAACCACTTTTTAAAGTCAATTTCCAATAAGTCATTGGGTATTCGAAGAAGTTAAAGTTAACAGCAGTGACATGGCTATGCGGAGGACCTAGATGACATCTTCATGAAGTATTGATCCATGAATTTCTTATAACAGTTCAAGTTAAGAGAACCTATATGAAAGGAAGCTATCTGGTCATGTATGATCGTTATTTTTTAAAAATTTTTAAGTTCAATTTATAAAAAATGGTGACATCATTTTATGGGAAAATAAAAATGAAAAATGATTATGTTTTTCTCAACATTGGACTTAGGGATCTGATAGTAGTTGTAAGTATATCAAATTATAAGCATCGAGTAAGGAAAATTCAGTATTAAAATTCATGCAATTTGTATTTATGTTGTTGCTCAAGTTTTTTGCTTTGGAAAAATGAGATAATATAGTTTGTTTATATGAGCCACTTTAACTATCTGTTTTATTCCCAGGATAGATGCTCAACTTCAATATTTAGTTTATCTTCTCACTAATTGATATAATATTATGACAATATTTAGTTTATCTTCTCACTAATTGATATAATATTATGATGTTTGTCGATATGCCATTTTAGTTATAAAGTTGGCATCGGTTTGATGTTGTTATTTATTTATAATGTATACTCATGAAAGTTGCTGACCTAGGAAGCGAAGTTGTTCATTCTTTTTTAATGGGGTACTTCAACTTCATCCTGATTTCCCCTACCCTAACCCCCGCTGTGATCATTCTGTTACTCCTCCCTTCCCTCCTCTCAGGGGAGTGTTTGACACTTTGCACTTTATAGAGGCTTTATTTGGAATTATTAGCATGAGCATAGGATAACATGTTTCTCATAATTGATGTTTTATAAACTTCACTTTATGTGATGCCTTATGGAATATTTTTTTTTTCTTTCTGATATGCAACACAAAATATTTTACGTACGGCTTGAATAAAATCAGTCTACATTTGTTTTGACTGGAAATTTCATTACTAGCTTGTGATAGCAACTATTTCTCATTATTTTTGACTTGTGGAATTCCTTTTTAAAACAATAAACAAATCCTGACTTTGTTTGTTTCTAAATAACGCAATATACAAAAGTTGGGTGTTATGTGACTAAGAAATACTTAGGAATTGAATTTTTATCATAATAGATCCTCGGTCTCTTGACTATCACAGGTCCTAGACTGCTTAAATGCTCGCTTTTTCGCTCGCTTTTTCTTTTGTAGTAGGTATTCTTGTTGGAGAATGAGGTGGTGTTTGCTAGTATTAAATATTGATATTGTATTTTCTTACTCTTATCTCTTTATCCATGCTCCAATTTTGTACGTCTCTAATTATCAGTATAAAATGTGAGTTTGATTTTATTTCCTTCCTGTCTTGCAGCTGTGAGGGATTTGTGAAGCGTAATGGCTATGCTTGATGAGCCACTCTATCCGATTGCTATTCTAATTGATGAACTTAAAAATGAAGATATTCAGCTGCGATTGAACTCCATCCGCAGGCTCTCCACTATAGCAAGGGCGCTTGGTGAAGAAAGAACTAGGAAGGAGCTGATTCCTTTCCTCAGTGAGAACAATGATGATGATGACGAAGTACTTCTTGCAATGGCAGAGGAGCTGGGTGTATTCATTCCATATGTTGGAGGCGTGGAATATGCTCATGTTTTGCTCCCTCCTTTGGAGACTTTGTGTACTGTAGAGGAAACTTGTGTCAGGGATAAAGCTGTTGAGTCATTGTGTCGAATTGGGTCTCAGATGAAGGAAAGTGATATTGTAGATTGGTTTGTTCCTTTGGTGAAGGTGAGAAGTTTACTCTTTCTTGCTGTTTGCTTTATTATATTGGCTGTCTTTCTCCTATTTTCCTTTTTCTTTCCTGCATATTTTTACTCCAATGTTTAATCAAAATTATGATATTTTGATGTTGAGAAACTATGGCTGTTGACCATGCAAGCTATATATGAAACCTTAAGACTGATTCACACCATTTCCTTTATTTAGAGAAAGATCTTCATCCTTGTTGTTTTCAAACTTGAGAATGAGAGATAAAATAGGATGTTTGTTTCTTATTTTTTCTTATCTGAATTATTATTTCATTTTGATTATATTATAATTTTCTGGCAGCTAAGATTTCATATTTGACTCTACGTAGTCGGATAAAGGCTTCTTGTTGTCGTCGTCAGATTTCATATTGATATGAAAGTTTTCTAAAATTTGCAAGTTTAATTCATGTTGTCTCATATTTGATATTTGTTGAAAGTGAATAAATATAACTTGACACCGTTCAGGAGCATGATTCAAAGCTATTTGATTCTTCAAACTTTGATAAATTATATATTTGCCATATTTAGAGGACATGAGTTGTTATTTCTAGTCTTTCTGGACCAAAAGCTCTTTTTTGTTCACATTCAGTAAAATTATATGATTCTTAAGGATTATGATTATTTGTATCTTGCCTGTGCAGTAGGTATGTTACATGGAAGCAATTGTTGTTATCTTGTCTGTTTAGATACATAATGTTTTTCTATGCTCTTTTGATAATTTTTAGATATATTCATGTTTTCTTATTCTTATCCTTATGTAGTTTTATCTGTCATTTCTTTATTCTGTTTTTATAAACTCACTCTCCTCCCTTATTCTCTGTGTACTATTGACAACAGTAAATAAAATTTTGTACTTTGAAGCCTCACTTTTTTATTTTGATCATGTTGCCAATGTCTAGAGATTAGCAGCTGGTGAATGGTTTACAGCTCGAGTTTCCTCTTGTGGCTTGTTCCATATCGCCTATCCAAGTTCTCCTGATATGTTGAAAGCTGAACTAAGATCCATATATGGTCAGCTTTGTCAAGATGACATGCCCATGGTGAGAAGATCTGCTGCATCCAACTTGGGAAAATTTGCCAGTACTGTTGAACAAAGTCACTTGAAGACAGATGTAATGTCTATGTTTGAGGATCTTACTCAAGATGGTATGTTATTTCAACCACTTGTTTGTCTTTTCCCAGTTTGAGTTGACAGGTTTCTATACAACAGTGTGGTTGCTACTTTTGCCGTTAGAACTTGCGAAGTCAATTGAAAATTGAAGTGCTAAATTAATATTTTTTAGTCTTAAAAAATGAATTACAGACGTCTAATTTGGTCCCTCATTTCAGCGAGTCACATTGTGATCCTCCTTTTCTTCAAAGGTCTGGTTCTGTTCCATTACACTGATAGAATCTTTGCATATTAAAATGATGCAAATTAGTTCACAGTTTTTTTTTTCTTTTCCTTTAATAGGCACATTCTGGTCATTTATACTGTTCTACTAAATATTGTACTTTGCAACCACCAAATACCTGTCGTTGGTCTTGCCCCTCCTTAACATCTAACACCCTATCTGAAGTCACCATCTGACCACTCAACAACCCTCCCTTGCATGTGAAGCTCATACAACTCATCTTACCTGTTTTTAATTCTTCTCCAAAATATCTGCCCACTATAAATGGTTGATACAAGGCTAACGATGAAAATAGAAATGCCAAAATTATTTAGGTTAGTGTAGTCATTTGATCGGATTATGAGATCATGAATAATTATTGCCATTATGGAAGTGCTAAACAGAGAATTTTGTTAAATAGACAGCTGTTTGTAACTTTCTATAATATGAAGTACCTGATTATATTTTTGTTTGCTAAAGGGTTCAGACCTTTTTATCTAAATGATATTCTTATTTGTTTTATTTGGACCCTAGCTTTTTTTTTTTAAAAAGGAATTTGTGGCAGTTTTCTTGACTTGTTATGTAAGTGGAATACCAGAGGAAGGACACTAACTAGTTTAAGATTGTAAAGCCCTTTTTTCACATCTCGTCAAGAAATAAGGCATGCCATTAATGGGAGAAAAATCACTAGTATTTAATTCCCTATTAATCTAAACTAATTTACAGTGAATGATGATTTTGTGCATTTAAGCTGTTTTTCAAGCCCTGGACAAAGCTGTAACTGTTCAGAAAATTCTTTGGATACAGCAAATGCTAAAGTTGTTGTCTCCTAGTAGAAAATTATTGCTCCTGAGAAAATTCTCGTTATCTTTTGTGTATGTCTAATGACTAGTCTGATTCATCCTTTGAAGATTATTCTTCTAAGCTGGATCCTATAACTCTCTTGTTCTTTTTTTTTGCCCTTTTTTGTGAGTTGTGGTATCTAATTTTATTATGATTTTTTGTTTTTTTAACTCTGTTGCCGGCTGTAAGTATCTACAAATCATTTTGTTTGTTGATTTTTTTTTTCTGACTTTTGTCAGGTCTGATAACTACTCATTATAGTTTTTCTTTTTAGTTTCAATGTTATCTACACCTGATTATTGATGTATTTTGTCATTTTTTCATTTAGATCAAGATTCTGTGCGTCTCTTGGCTGTTGAAGGATGCGCTGCTCTTGGAAAGCTGTTAGAACCCCAGGAGTGTGTATCTCACATACTTCCAGTTATTATCAACTTCTCTCAGGTTTGTCTATTATGTTATGTTTATGAATTATTTTTTCTTTGCATTAACCAGAAGAATTTGTTCAAAATTGTTTAGCTACACTGTCTAACAGATGTTAATAAATATTCAGTTAATTAGTCTGACAAATTTATTGCATTAATGTGTATTTTTTTTAAATTTTTAATAGGATAAATCATGGCGCGTTCGGTATATGGTTGCTAATCAATTGTATGAACTAAGTGAAGCTGTTGGTCCAGAAACTACGAGGTAGTGTTTGGCAAGTATTGCATTTTGTTATAGAAATACATTTGCATTTATAAGTTGTTGTCTTATTATTACAATTATGTTTATCTCATATGTGGGAGAATGTTTTGAGATATTGCTACTTCTATAAACTAATTGACCTAAATTTATGCATGCTTGTGTTGGTTTACATTCACTTAAAGACGTGCACTTGGTCCCACAAGAAGTCTCTGGAACAAATTCATGCTATGTAGAACTTTTATTTGATTTTTTTTCTTTCCTTTTTCTTATATGTTGTATTGTGGCAACACTATTCTAATCCATATTTTTCTTATCGCACTTCCCAATAAATTCACTCATACCTCCCTCATACATTTCATTTCTCACAGTATCTAGTGTGGTTTCTGATATGGGTTTTCTGCACTTATTGCTTTTCTTATTTCTTTTCAATATTTA
Source organism: Dendrobium chrysotoxum (assembly GCA_019925795.1). Classification (NCBI taxonomy): domain Eukaryota; kingdom Viridiplantae; phylum Streptophyta; class Magnoliopsida; order Asparagales; family Orchidaceae; genus Dendrobium; species Dendrobium chrysotoxum. The sequence goes on from CM034315.1 coordinate 71,619,713, forward strand.
TTATCATTTTTTGAATTTTTTCTTTTAGTAAATGTTTTGAACGTTTTAATATTGTTGATATAGCCTTCTAAATTTTTAAAATGGGAGATTTACATACATAATAGTTAAAACTAACTTATTTACATATTCAAAACCTTAAACTTCCTATTTACTAAGCTATCACTTTGTTAACTTATATCCCAATTGTCCTCTTGCTCCTACTCAAAATTGCAAAGTCCTCGATGACAAAGAAGAGATGAGGAAATTGTAATGGGATTTTGATAGGGAAGCGCATCAATGGGATCGATGGTTAGTTAAGAAGAAGAGGAGTTTGCTCTAACGCATTGTGACGGAAAGTTAATTGAGAGGGTGAGGAAGGTGATATTTTTGATGCTTTTTAAATAGTTAAGTGTTGTATGAGTAAATAAAAAGTTTTAGGCATTAAATATATAAATAGGATATATATATATATATATATATATATATATATATATATATATATACCCTTTTAAAAGTTATTTGAATGCCTTAATGCATAATCTGTTCATATGACACTAAGAAGGCTTTTCTTTTTTATTCATCTTATGAAATTCTGTTAGTTTTTACACGGTCCTCTTTTCCGCATACTTCTCATCCTTCTCTATAGTACATTGTTGACAAAGCACTCAATCTGTGGTGTTTATTGGACTTTTAGCTTCTCGTGTGATTGGCCTCTACAATATTTGAATTAGAGATCATGGATTATTTACTAAGTTTCTTGCATTTCTTTTAACTATTAGGAGTTATTTCTGTTGATTCAAACTTTTTATTTGTGCTAGGTCGGATTTGGTTCCAGCTTATGTTAGACTTCTCCGTGATAATGAGGCAGAAGTTCGCATAGCAGCTGCTGGCAAAGTAACAAAGTTTTGCCAGATTTTGGGCCCTGCACTTGCCATCCAACACATTCTTCCTTGTGTCAAGGTATCCATTCCATGATTATCATGCATATTTTGGTGCTTTTAATTTAGATTCTGTCCAGTTCATTATCCTAAGATTTTCTTTGGTTATTATTATTTTTAGTTTTATTAATGCTTTTTCATGCTGTAAATTCAGGAATTGTCATCAGATTCTTCCCAACATGTTCGCTCAGCCTTGGCGTCAGTGATCATGGGAATGGCACCAGTTTTAGGAAAAGTATGAGTTATCCTGCTCTGTACTTGTTAGTATTCTGTTGAAGGAAATAACTTTTGATAATTGACTTATTTACATATTTATTTCTTGAAATATGTTCATATTTGTATTTCCTTTCCCAATTTTTGTTGTTAGTTGTTTGTTTTCTGTTTTAACATTTCCTTGGTAGATATTTTTTTGTCTATCTGAAAAGGTTCAATAAGAATTGTCCAACGAACCAATACAAATTCAGCAAACAACAGATTTTTATTGATAAGAAAGGAAATACGAACAAACAAGATGCACTGGTCCTCTTTCAAGAGGAGGGCCGTCTCTCCCAAACCCTGGACACCGCTAGGATTCCTCACAAAAACAGTGGACAGCAAATACTCACAAAATTTTGCATATAAAACATAACATAAACCCTACTACTTTTAGTAAACAATAAACAACAAATTTCAAAATAGCCCTTCCCCTGTTCCCTCTCAAATCAGCCCCCAAAGCCGCCCTCTCAAATTAGGAGACATCTCCTATGTAATCCCCTCCAAATCAGTCCCCAAATCTATCCTTTTTAATTAGGAAACATCTCCTAATTAATCCCCTCCAAATCAGAATTCAAATTAGATCTCTTGTCCTAAATAATTCCCTCCTAATTGTAATTAAAATTTTTCTAAATAATTCTTTTTTGATTAAGAACCTTCCTAAAAAGCTTCCTCTTGTTTAGGAAACTTCCTAATTCCCTCCCAATCAAACTGGTCTGTCCATCAATACTCCCCTCCCAAAGTGTCACCTTGTCCTCAAGGTGGAACAAAGGAAATTGCTGTTGAAGCACTGGATTGAAAAATGGACTGTCACTGGGTCGAATGATCCTTGTCTCCAGCATCTCCCCGATCAATCTCTCGATCTCATCCTTCTGGAGTTGGGGAGAATTGTACGGATGAACATTGATATGTGAGACTACTTCCTTTAAAATGATAGCATGCTCGTATTCCCGAGGAGGAGGCAACCCCTGAATTGCCTGGAACACCTCTCGATACTGTTGTAGGAGTGGCTGAACCATGTCTGGTGCTTCTATCTTCTCCTCATCTCTTCTCCTTCTAAACTTTGCAGCTTCACCAAAAGTCCCACTCTTTCGCCCTTTCCCCTCCTTGGAAGTGGCTCCAAAGGTGACATCTCATCTTCTTCCTCCAAAATTTTCACCTCTCGATCCTCCCTCATTGAACTCCTCCCGATCTCCTTCCCCTTAGATTTAGCCAAGGGAATCCCGGTCAAATCTTGGTTAGGTTAAAATAGCAAGGTAATAAGTAGAAAATTGTAGGAATTTGAAGATAGAGGCTGATTTTGATTAAAACTTCAATAATAATGAAAGATACAATTGATCTACTATTCGAGAGGTAGATTAGCTCTCCCACAAGCCCTAGGCGCTTCTAGGAACAACTCTAAAAAAAAACTACAGCAAACACAATCACATAATGAAAATAAAATAACCTAATTATTCTTAAAATAAACCATCATATTTCCCTCCAAATCTAAATTCAAATCAACCTTCTTTACCTTAAAAAACCTTCCTATTTCCCTCTTAAATCTATATTCAAATCAGCCCCATTTTCTTAGATAAACCTTTCCTAATTTCTTCTCCAATCTAAATTCAAATAGACATCTTTTTCTAAATAAAATTTTCTAATTATTTCTCCTCTAATATCTCCTCTTTACATAGTGAATATTAACTCTTCATGGGCCCCACAAGGTAGGCCCCCCTAGCGTATCAAAGGGTTTCTTAGAGCCATAACTCATAATATATAGCATGTCGCATGCTATTTTAAAGTAGCACGAGTCATAAAATTATGAATAATTCAAGAATTTAAGAGAGAAAATATCCTTAAAATCAAAAAAACAACAACAACGTAGTAGAACATAAGATCAATTTAACATATATGAAAGTTGATGAATTATGATTAGGATGAATGATCAACTGCCATAGTAAAGAAAATAATTAAATTTGCAAATAAAACCATCATGGTTAGAGTAATGCATAGTAATAGGATAAAAGGCTAACTTTTAGAGCATGGAGGCTCCAAACACAATAAACACTTTGTTTTTAAGTCTCGTATTCATTAAGACTTAAAGTAGTTATACTGAGAAATATATCATCATAAACTAAAGTAATCTCGCTTGATTAATATGATCTCTTAAATCATAATCTTCTTCATCATCATCAACATTTCCAGGTGGTCTACAAGTTTACTTGGCTTAAACGAATATTCCTTTTTTTCCCTTTAAATCAATCTCAAATGTTGTATATTTTTTGACACCCAAAAATATCAGCTCCTCCAATGTTACTCTAATCTAAACAATAAAAAAATCATTCAAGAAACTAAACCAACAAAATAGGTTGTATGCTTTATTATGCATATTCCACAGATAGTGCACAACGGGCTATTTTGTTTAGTTGCACCTTATACCAATAGTACAATAGGGTTAGTGTGCTTTATTTTACACTATTGACATTAATGTTGATGATGCACTTAATATTAGTCATCCATTATATTGCCATTACTAGAGTATATGTTCATCTAAACCCAATGATCCTATCAATCATACTTGTCAACAGCAAATGGCGCACCATGGTGCAGAGTTCCCATGACGCATAGCGCACGACGTGACGTGCGCCATTTTGATCATGACGCAAAATATAATTATAAAAAATAGGCATTATATGAAATGTCATTAAACTGAAAGATAAACTATCATAATAATAAAAGATAATCAAAGTCATGCATAAGTTTAAGTACTTAAACAACACATCAAACTCTTATAATTCAAAATATTACAATCATTTTCTTAAAGCATAATGATTTTGTAAGAATTTAATCTACTCACTTGGAAATCATCATCATCAACAAAGGTCAAAAAAGCTTCATTATCTTCATCAACATTATCTCCTATTTCATAATCCTCTTCATCACCCTCGTCATCCTCATTCTCAATAGCAATAATGTCATGCCTAGATGAAGATTCCTTTTTTGCCTTTAAATCGCTCTCAAATGTTGTAGCTTGTCATAAACACTGGTAGCCTTAAACAATAGTCCATGTCAAATCTTCCTCTCCAACAATGAATTCATTTTCTTCATCAGACTCATCATCCATTTTACCGGTTAGCCACTCATTTGCATCATCTATCTCCATCAAAGAAATAGTGTCAATCACATCATGATGATTATATCTCTGAATTAATGCCCTATTATATTTTTCATAAACTAAATTCTTGAGGCAACTATGATCCTCCCCTTATAGAGACAAGGTGTTCCTCAGTTATTTTCTATCCTTCCACCTTGAGGACAAGGTGAGTTTTTTTTGGGAGGGGAATATTGATACAGCGGGAGCGGGAGCCGCGAGAGAGAGAGAGAGAGGGGGGGGGGGGGGGGGCTAATTTGGGAATTGGGGGAGGGCTGTTTTCGTATTTATTGTTTATTGTTTGCTATAAGTAGTGGGGTTTATGTTATATTTTTACGGGGAATTTGATTTGAAAGCGCTGTGGTTTTCCTTTTGTGAGGGATCCTAGTGACGTCTAGGGTTTGAGAGAGGTCTTCCTCTCGAAAGAGGACCATTGTATCTTTCTTTGTTTGTATTTGATTTTCTATCAATTAAAATCTGTTTTTGTGTTGAATTTTTTAGAGTTTGTTGCTGTTTTTTTTATACCAAGGCGTATCATATTCCTCCTTGCTACTAAAACCTTTTAACCTTTCTCATGTCAATGTAATTGAGGCCCTTAATCTCGCTAGCTATATTTCCTTTGGAATCCCTTTTCTCACTCCACTTGTGAAATTCCATCCATGCCATTGCATGATAGGGGATTACACTTATCTCTTCACTAAAATATCTGTTATAAGATAAAGTCATAGTGTTATTTTCCTGCTGTTTAGTTCTGAATCTACTGTTGTTTGCAAAAGTTACTCATCCATGACCTTTTGCTTTAGATGCTAGCTCTGTATTTAAGTATAGTAGTATAACTAGATTGGTCTATCCGATCCTAATGCTATGGCTATTTGAACATGCTGTACGTTAGCAAGCTTTTGAGGGGCTTTCAAAAAAATATAGAGGTTCTCAAAAATGCTCGTACATCTCTGAACAGGGATTTTTGTTGTCTTGCTATTGTACGTTGCTGTTTTTTTCCCTCTCTATTTACAAACTTAATTGTTTTTTTAAAATAAACAGGATGCAACAATTGAGCAGCTTCTTCCTATTTTTCTTTCATTGTTGAAAGATGAATTCCCTGATGTTAGACTGAACATCATCAGCAAGCTTGACCAAGTAAATCAGGTATATTTTTCTTGATTCCTCTTTATCCTATTGTTAATGTATACTAAAATTATACCAGATTTGTGATGCATTGTATCCCGAGTGGTTTTTATTGTAATTTTCTTTTTTACCTTTATGTTTCCTGATGTTTATTAGTGTGTGTGAGCTCTGACAAATTGGATACAGTTGCTATTTTTGGTCTATTGTGTTACCAAATTTACTAGAAGGCATGTTTTCATCCATGCAAATTTGATTATTCTGCTGTTATTATTTGCAAGCATTTTTTATAACCCAGACATGCATTACTATTCAGCTGCTTGCTTTCAGGCTTTTTGGAGGATCTTGAATACAAAATAGTATGTTTGTTTCAACAATCTGGAACTTTAAATTTAGAATTTTAAAATTATGGTGTATAATAGTAAAAAAGAGGGTAATTTTGATGAGGACATCGACAGAAGGTTCCGCCGCGTCTATTAGAGGAAGCATCGTAGATCGACGGCCATGATGGAGAGCATTTACTTTTGATGCATTTTATGTATTATGTTTGTTGTTTATTTCAGTTTTTTCATTTCCACCCTTAGGGGTAGTTTGTTGTTATTGTAGCCCAAGGGGCATGTTAGTCATTTGTTTTCTTTTCATGTTGAGGCCTATATATAAGGCTCCACTCTATTGTATTTGGTTAATGAATATTTGAATGAAATCTTCCACTTGTTGTCTTGATCTCTTAGTGAGTTCATGATAGGAGAAGGATCTCTTTGTGAGTTCTACGACGTCAAGATCTCTTTGTGAGTTCTTTATTTTTTTTAATTTCTCTCAACATTTATTACATTTCCTTTTCTCCCTCCCCCACCACCACCACCGGCAAGCCTCCCTCCTCCCAACCGGCGGCAACTCTTCCCCTTGGTCCCCCACCCGCCGGCCCTTTACCCAACCGCCCCTCCCCTAGCCTAGCCGAAGCCCCCACAAGCCCAACCCGTCGGCCACCAATCCCCCCCCTAGCCAAATCTGAAATTCAAATCCCTTTAGCCTTTAATCACCTTCCTAAAATAGGTTTTAGTCAATTAGGAAAGTTACTTAATTGGATTTCAAATTCAAATTTGAAATTCAAACACTTTCCTAATCCTAAAACTTAAATTTGGAAACATCCTTAATTAATTAAATCTGAGATTAAAATCTGATTTGATTTAAATCTCTATTTAAACCCTTGGGGCCAACCTATTTAATGCAAATCTCTCTCTCTCCCCTCCTTACATGGCCGGCCCCCTATCATTGGGATTTCTCTCTCCAATTCCCTCCCATTAGCCATTAAATCCCCATTAATCCCCCCCTAAATCAGCCACCCTTATTTCCCTTTTGGATTAATTCAAATTTCAAATTAAATCCCTCCCACCATTTGGAAAAATCTGAAATTAATTTCAGTTTTTCTACTTCTCTTCCTTCCTCCCTCCCCCAAGCCCTCACCTAACCTACCCACCCCCATCCCCTCTCTTCCTTGCCGCCACCACCTCCCTCCTCCTTTCTCTTTCCTTCCAATCGGTGGACTTCTCAAGGAACTAATCCATTGAACGCTTCGATGATCATGAATGGCCGATCCTGAGATCGACCACGGATTCGTCTACAACCGCCAAGGAGAAGTTGACAACATATTGTCTCCTTTCTTTGACCCAAAGTGGGATTACGACGAATCGGTAAAAGCCTACGTGGATCGGATACTCTTCCAACTCGTCACAACGATCGACGTACAAAGACCCAAGATACCTTGGGTTATCATCGGCCGACCACCACACTCCGCTCCTCCGGCTACTTTTCCAAGAACGACGATCCTAGGTTCCTTCTTCCTTGGAGTGATCTCGATTCTAACGTGGAGATTCTTCTTCCGCTAAAGCCTAGATTAAGTTGAGTGAAAAGGGTTCAAAGGTAAAAGCTCTTGTTATTAAATTGTGGATTCTTGTTAATCGTTGTAGCTTTACTTTTACTCCTTGAGTTACTTAGATGGTTTGGGTTAATCTTCATTGCTCTTCTTTGCCTAAGCGAGTTGAAAGCTAAGTTTTCCTAGAACTCATCCTTGTTACAAGTAATAATTTTTATTGGAAAGCTTTGTTAACTATCTTTCTTAATTTCTTAACGTAACTCCGATTGTATCACATCAAATTTTGCTCACCAACTTAAGTTGTATGATTGTTGTGTTACCTGTGCCTATGATGCGTTTCTTTATCAAACCAGTAATGGATGATGAAGGAGAGCCTGTAAGCATGGAGTAGTAGGGTTCCGTATCTCAACTGATCACCCAGGTGGGTTGATTGAGGGAGAATAGTGTAACGATGGTGCTAAATAAACCACAAGAATATTGAACTTACATTTGGTGGTTTTGGCCGCTGGGGATGAATATGTCTATTGGAACTTCATATAACTATAACACCCTTGAGAGAGAAACATACTCGAAATAAGTAGAGGTGTTAGCAATGCATAAATCATAAAGATGTTGAGTTTAACGGAATTCATATTGTATATTTCTGAATTAGTACAATTGATTGTTAAACTTTAAGAAAAGTTGAAATTATTTATCATTAGCATTAAAAGGATGCAAAAATGTGTTAATATTTCATATCATATTTGGAAGACTTAATGTATTTGGTGCTGAATGGTAGGATTATTTTACAAAAGTTGATTTATATTACAAAATATGGCAGGCGCTTAATTCTTGGTCTTGTTCTCGGTTATGCAATTAATATAATATGTATATCTTCATTATATTATGTAGAACGCCATTAGTCGGATTTACTTCATCTTTTTTTTTGTTGTTTATTAATTGTAGTGGTTATTTGGTTTGCATTAATTCAGATGTAATTTTGCTTTCTTGGATCTTGATGTGCTAGTTGATTTTGTGAACTTGATATCATAAATTAACAATTCATTTTTGTTTTCTAGTTTATTTTGTTTTGCACTAAATTTTAATTTTTACTGCAGGTGATTGGAATTGACCTGTTGTCCCAGTCATTGTTGCCTGCCATTGTTGAGCTTGCAGAGGACAGACATTGGCGTGTCCGATTGGCCATTATTGAGTACATTCCCTTGTTAGCGAGTCAGTTAGGTGTAAGATTTTTTGATGATAAGCTTGGTGCTCTGTGCATGCAGTGGCTGGAAGACAAGGTATGTTGGATTACATATAGAAAGCACAATGATAGGTGGGGATTTTTTATGTCCGTGCAATGTGGATATTTTATTATATTTCTCTATATAACTTAACTTTATTGAGCAGTCAAGCAGTAATATGATCATATTTGAAGGCTTTCATTTCATGAACTTTAAACATAAGTTTTATTCTCATACTATATAAGTTGTTGCTTATTGTTGATCATACCCGCTGCTATTTGGTTATTGCCCTAAGAGAACTGACCTGATACTTCTTTAACTCTCTTGTAGAAGCCTATATATGAATTCTCATTTCATGAACTTTAACCACTAGTTTTATACCTGTCTCTGCCGGTTAGAGTTTTTATGTGTCCGTGCTGCAGGTCCTCAGAAAGTTCTCTAGTAAACCTGGGCTGCAGATTGCATCAACTCCCTTTTATAGAAACCCATGTTAAGTTTCCGTACTTTCATTATTAGGATAACTTAGACATTAGGGTAGAAATTGGGTCTTATTATAATTATGGCTGTTTACCTTCATAGAACGAAACTAGTTATCCAATAGATGTAGAAATGGATATTCCAGATGGCAGAGTTTTGTTTTTGGTAAACTGCAATATTCGAAACTAGGTATTTTTCATTGATGTGGAACTTATTTGATTTAAATGGTCCCAAGTTTGAACTCTTCAAAAGTTATTTGATTCACATGAGTATTTTCTTAGCAATGAGGTAATTGATCATTCAGATTGCCATGACTTTGCATTCTTTTATTATCTAGTAATGCTTGGATGCTTTAGATTCTCAATGTTTTAATTCAATATTGAAGTGGATGGCATGATGAGTGGAAATTTGAGGTTTTGTAAAAGATTGACTTCTTACATCTGCTTTGTGTGTATTAATCTAGATATTTATTTCCTTTAGGTATTCTCAATCAGAGATGCTGCTGCCAATAATTTGAAGCGGCTTGCTGAGGAATTTGGACCCGAATGGGCAATGCAGCATATTGTTCCACAGGTCTGCCATTATTGACTGTTTCTTGCTACATTGAAGTGCTTTATTCTCTAGTTTTTTATTTTTATCTTTTCAGCTTTCATTATTTCCATCTCAAAGGTTTCACCCCTAAAGTAGCCCATCGCAATCATTAAGTATTTGAATGGTCTTACTCTTCAGTTCTGCATGTCATTAGTTGATGTAACTAGTCGGTATGGACTTATTTTTGTTAAGTGTAGCTGCAGTTCTCAGTTCTGGAATTGAAAATTGATGAAGTTACTTCTAAGTAGATGGTTTGGTGTCTACTTGGAAAGTGACATTCTATTGTTTGGTTTTTGTGAGAAATGTAAACGTTTAATAATTTTTTGCATGCATGTATATTTTCGTAATATTTATGTGTGCATACACATACATGCATTATGAATGTACAAACACATGCTCACATGCATACATCATAACTATACAAATAAAAAAAGAGCTCGTATAATATAATAATATAAATCAATACTATATTAATATAATTTCTTATTCAATCATAAATTTTATAAAGAATATATATAAGCCTATATAATATTCCATACATTTTTAGCTTATAAATAAACGTATGCATGTATACATATATACATGCATATTTCGTGGTTATATAGATACAAAAGTAAATGACACCTACAAAAAAAAAAAAAAAAAAAAAAAAAAAAAAAAAAAAAAATATATATATATATATATATATATATATATATATATATATATATATATATATTATTTTTTTCTATTTCTATTTTTATACATGTATGTTTGCATGCATGAATACTCATGCATACATACAGGTTACATAAACTAGTGAATTTCTTTGAATTGCAAATAATGATAAAAAAGAGTTTAGATAAATTTGAAGTATTAGTTGTATTGTGAAGAACCCGGTTTGAATTAAAGGAGATAAATATTTATTAAATTATAAATAAATTTATTTTTATGATTTTAAAGAGTAATATCATATATCCTTATGCACTTCCAATAAATAAATTAGTTGAGTGCTATTTAATTAAATATAAAATTTGAATTTATATTTGAAGTAACATTTAGGTGTTAAATAAAATAATTGTAATTTTGAATTTGAATTCAAGTTAGCAAAATAGGTGTATTTTTTAAAATCAAAATTATTACGGCCATGCTTAAATTTAAAAATAATTACGTACATGATATGATAATTAAGTATTAAATAAAATAGTTGCAGTTTTTAAAATCATAATTTTGTCTTGTCATGTGAGAGATGGCTATTCATTGTATTTGAATTTAAATTAAAAATTGTGCCATGTCACAATCAAAGAACATGTTAAGTGTTGCCTCTTGTAATCAATGTTATTAAATATGCTAGGTGCCCTTAAGGCGATATGGTAGTCTAATGTCTGAGGTCTTTTCCTGGACGCTTACTTGGTCGAAGTAAGGTGCCAAGAAGTTCACCTATTTTAATCATGAGAAATACGTCAGAGAGCATAATATAATAATCATCACATTAAAATGTTACACTTTACTAGGGAAAAAAAAATCAAACTTGATTTTATTCTAAATTCCAAAATGACAGTGCCTTACCACCCACATGCTTTTTTCATTGCTAGTTTGTAGCTGTTTAACTCTTTCTATCTCCTAGTCTCATCCTCATTATCTTCAAATTCTACTTTAGTAGAATTATATGTTCTTTTACGTATTTTTGATTTAACATTCTATGTAAGTGAGCATCCATTTTTTTTTTAAAATCTAACTCTTGATGCATTTTCCAAATCACCTTGTGCGAAATATTCATTTCAAAGACCAATCTATCTCCAACATTTGTGATTTTAATGCCCATCTCTCCAATCATACCACTCATCGCATCAATGACATTGATAGAGATTGGATCACTGATATTCTGCATCTCAAAGACTAGTCTTAGGAGCTTGATTTTACTTTACATTATTAGATCAAGCAATTTTTGATGATCCAATATGTTTTTAGAAGTTTTGGAGTTCCCAAGCCATTTTATCATATTAATTATTTTAATATAGGTTCTTCTTCATGTGTTATTGTTTTTTCTTTCATTTATTATGGTTGTGTATACTTTTAAATCATAATAGAAAAAAAAGCATTAAAGAGGAAAGCGTCTTGTCACTCACTATCTTATACCAATGCACTTGCTTTGGTGGTGCCTTAATAGTGATAACCCCTTGGGAGGACTGGGAGGCGCTACAGCCTCGCCTCTGCTTGCCTGAGTGCTTGTAGTGACTTTAATGTCACTGCTTGAAGTTTGTACACTAATTTAATATGTATAATGATACAGATAAAGTAAATGAAGCTTATAAAATCTCAAAATAATGATGCAGAGTTATTTTTTATGTAAATAATTACAATATCATATTTGTTTACTTATAAAACTTTTTATGGCGTGCATATATCATATGTGCATTTGCTACAATATACTAAGAATATGATCACATAAAAAATAAAAATGATTTTTATTTAATATATTATATATATTAATTCATTTTATATAGATTCATTATTAAAATGATGTCTATAGTTTACACTTTCATGATAGATTATAACAAATTATGTTATAAATTATCTTATTTGTATGTATGTATGTATGAAATTAAATGTGTGAGCATGTCTGGGTGGCATTGTAATTTGGTAGGAAGTTAGTATCACAGTAACGACTTTCAGAGGTGTGATTTTGGAGAGTATCACAGTAACGACTTTCAGAGGTGTGATTTTGGAGCATATTGGCTTGAAGTCATATGGTTAAAAGGATCATACTTGTCACTTTTGGGGTAAGAAATTATTTCTGATATCCCTCGTAACCAAACAATTGAACCGGCCTTATGTTCTCAGTTTCCACTTTTCATTTCTTACATGCAACCAAACAAACCCGGAGGGTCTCTATGTTTTCTCTTTTTCTAGGACTAAGTGGTAACTGTCGCTTCTGCAAGTCAAAACTAGAAAGCAACTTCAAAAAGAGCTATTTGGTTGTTTATGAATGATGCGACTCTTCACACTTGTTTGGTTGTGAAGAAAATAAAAGTATCAGCTAATATCAGTAAAACTGCCACATAAGGTGATATGTGAATAACCTGTGTGTGAGGGGTATATAATTGAGTTAGAATATTGTGCTAGAGTTAACTGATATATATGCTTTAGCTTGAAGGGAGTGCTAATTATGGTTTTGAAAGTTGGTCTGAACATTTAACTGAAAAAGAGGAGGTTCAAGATTCGAATGTCATGTAATAAATATTAATATTATTTTAATATGACTTAAATAATATAATAATGATGCAATGTGTATTGTAAAAGAAATACATTATGATATATAAATCATATGAAAAAAAAAAATATTTTGTTTAATTTTAAAATTAAACATCTCAATATTTAAATGACTAACCTTTTCTTTTGTGGCCATGATTATTTTCAATGAATATGATTCCTTAAAAAAGAATTTAAGATGAGAGAAAAGTTAGCATCAACTAAAAAAGATATGCATGCAAATATAAGTTGAAGTAACATAATACTTAATATCCAACTACATGCATTAATCTAACACATTCTGCCATTGTTTTGACTATGATCATCAAGATAGGGCTTGCCAAAATGAGATTGTCAACGTTTACACTGCATTCAAGAATTTAATCCAAAAAAAGTTTAACAAAGTATAGATTCTCATTGGCAATGAATTGCCTTATGGAAGAATTCATAACATGATATCCAAGCTTGATTTCTTTTTGCCCTGGGTTATGAAGTCAATTGTTTTAGAAGATTATTAAACATTTGTGATGCTCAATAAAGAATTTGATCAAATAAATTTATCAAACGAGAGAACTCAACAATAAGTTTGAGAAAAAGTATTAACATGCAATTATAATTGCTGGGTTAACTTGTGACCAAGAAAGTATGGTATATGTTTCTCATGATAAAAGAAGGCTTAGTGGAAGACTTAGTTTAGAGTATATTGCACTGTTCAAAAGGTTAAGGCATATTAACTTGAAGTTGAGTAAGTGATGACTGAATTTAATCCTCTTAATTGACTTGGAAAACAACTAGCTTATATTATTTCAACTTTTATACAGTCCAACAAAACTTGAAAATATGTTGCCAATACCTTGTCAAAGATTGCTATTAACTTAAAGAAAGAAAGAAACCAACGTTTAAAGAAAGAAAAGGGTGGTGGCTGCACAGTGAAAACAATACCTTTTGTGTGAGACTGGGTGAAGGACGGAGATCAACATGTGTGGTGAGTGCGAGAGAGGTGCCCTAATCAGTGGTGAGTGACCGTGCGAGTGGTGAGGCAATTGAGGTAAGGGATGAAGGGTGAATTTTCAAAATGCAAAGGCTAACCCCGAGGAAAGAGAACTGTAGAAGTCGTGATCATGAGTTGTGTTGTAGCTGTGGTCAGTTTTGACTTAGATTTTTGGGTTAGAAAATTCTAAATTGTGTTGTTTTAGTCTATATCTAGCCCTTTAAACAAGATCAAACAGTTATAAAGCAAGATAGCTTGGACTGTGGACTGTTAAGCAAACCACTATTTGGTTCACACCACTATTTGGTTCACACGGTTCTCCGATTGAATTGCTGATTGTGATTCGTTCTTGCCGGTTTAGTACTATAGATGATTTTGAGGTGAACCGGACTACACCAAGGATCAATTCATGGTTGAATCTATTGAACTGGTCTGTCCAGTTTGGCTTTTAAAACCTTGGTGCTAGCATATGGAACACTAAAATAGAAAAGTTCATAATATTTGGAGAGTGGTATATATTTATTTGGGTATATTCTTAAACATTATATTTGCTCTGCTATCATAAATAGGGATATCTCTAGTGAAGAAGTCACACATGAAAACTTTGCTCCTCAACAATAGGTGATTTATGTGTTCTCTCTTATAATGTAGGCAAATGAATATGTGCACGCCATTGTTGGGAAGAGGATATCAAAGGGCTTTAAGACGGCTTTGAAAAGTTAGCATGTCCAAAATTTTATTGTGCAAGATACTGAAAAAAACTAATATACCTTGAGAATGGGCGTTAAATGAAATAAAGCTCTAAATGAATTTAACTACTACTAAAATAAGCTTGTTGTACTTATCATTTTGTCATGGGAAGCGCTGAATGTTTATAGCATTTAAAGCTAAAACCAGGTGTTCTTCTCATTCAAGGGTTTATTACACAAAAATGCTTTGTCATATTGCGCTCTTGAGTTCAGTAACCTGGCTGAAAAAAACATCACTCTTCAGACATTTGTGCTACGATGATGATGTCAAACCCATATTAAAGTGCAATTTTCATGCATTCATCCATAGATATAATCACCACAGGTAATTACCTCTAAATTTTCGAAGATATTTTAATATATTTATGATCTTTGGTACCGAACTGCTAAAATTGATCAATTATAAACGTCTCGCTGGCAATGTGCTTGCACATATAGCTAGGCAGGAAAACTTGCATCTTGAAGTTTCTGCATCTTTTGGATTTTCTTTTCAGGTGCTGGACAAGATGAATAATCCACACTATTTGTACCGCATGACTTTCCTGCATGCTATAGCTCTTTTATCTCCAGTCATGGGTTCAGACATAACCTACCAGAGGCTTTTGCCCGTTGTCATTAATGCCTCAAAAGACAGGTGATTTTTGTACCTGCGTCTGTTTTTGCCCTTCCATCGTTAAGTTAATTTGGTTTCTGATAGTTTATTATTGATATTCAGGGTGCCCAACATCAAATTCAACGTAGCGAAGGTGCTACAGTCTCTCCTCCCTATAGTTGACTCATCTGTAAGTGATAGAATATAATGAATCGTTGAATTTAATGATTGAGGCCTTTATCTTTATCTTGTATCATGCCTTCCATCGTTTTGCTTTAAGGTCATATATTTTCTTCCCGCAGGTTGTTGAGAAAACCATCAGGCCTTGTCTTGTTGAGCTTAGTGAAGACCCAGATGTGGATGTGAGGTATTTTGCCCACCAAGCAATACAATCTTGTGATCAGTTGATGATATCAGGCTAGAAGATTTTATCATTGTGTGCGAAATCCTATCTATCCTCTGCCGTTTTGACTGCCTGCAATTATGAATTTCCATGTCTTCATTTAGATTGTTGTCTAGAGCTCTCTAATTAACACCATTAGGCCTAAGAATGGTATAGTATTTTTGTATACGCTGAACTTTTATTTGCTTTCAGATGGGAATCATTGCCTGTATAACAAAATTCTTTATTTAGTTTTTTCCCTGAATCTGCTTTATTTCAGATGCGAAGTATGTTAGTTTTTTTTTGGGATCTGTTGTGTTTTCATTGTTTAAAAAAAAAAAATCTGGATCGCTGGAATGGTGAAATTTTGTTGTGTTGACATTTTATTCAACCCATAGAATGCGGATATCCAACTGTCATATTGGGAGTTTTCTTAGATCTGAACTACTGATAAATTCTAACTGTGATCCTTCTTTCTAATTATTTTCCATTCTGGCATTTGGACACCGTATCCCCCATTCCTTGTTCCAACACCAAACCGGGTCTCAATGCAAGCTTCTAATAGAGCGTCAAATGATTGTTTTGGCTATTCCGTAGTGGTCCTTAGCTGAATGTACAGGTAAGCCTCCAAATAAGTTATTTTGGTCGTTGTCGTATAAACTTACATCTAAAACGGCTCTAAAAACTCCAGGAGAAAGCTAAATTGCTAAAGCTTTCTTCTTTCCAGCATTACAGTATCTGTGCCCAGCCCAACGTCTTAGAGCACTTTAAATGGTTCGGAAAATCATTATCCCCATTTACGAGATACTTTTTGGATGACAATTCTTGCGTTGATCACTCCTAATTGTTACTTCTGACTCATAATTTGATTGTTAGAGGAAGTTTATAAGGATACCATTCTTGTATTGGCTGGTGACTATGATCTATTGGTACTAAGGACTGGGTTTCGTGTGTAGCATTATTTGACTGCAAAATTAAGAATTCTAATCTCTTTAAGGTAAGTATTTTCTCAAAGTATATGAAGTGTTAAATTCAAAATTATATCCCCGAATTTTTATGTGGTATCATATTTTTCAGTTTCTGCTTTCTGATTATATAAATTGATCTTGAATGGTCCTTTGTGGATTAAGTTGGGATGAATTTTGTATAATTTAAGTATTAAATCGAAATTAATTTTTTATACTAGTTTTTTTATTAGTTTTTATCTTAATATTATTAAGGATTAATTTCATATAGTTGAGGGATTTAATTGAAAAAAAAGTGATATTAATAGATTAAATTGGTTAATACATATGATAGGGAGGTTACTTTGATTTCTTTTCAAATATGTTTTAAAATATAGATTTATATTTGTTAACATTTTTAAGATAATATATTTTTAATTAACATGATTATAAAAAATTACTATGATCAACATATATCTCTCGAGGCAATGTTTGAATTGGAAATTTTGAACTTTGATTTCATTGATCTTATAGTCAAATGAATGTCTCGATGGGTCGAATTTAGTGACGTTATAAACGAATTTAGCGACGTTTAAAATTTGAATAAATCACTTGAATTTTGTTTGGAAAGTTTTGAAACATAACTTGATCGAATAAATGTATTTCAATTATAATATTTTTATAGTTAAATTGAGCGGCTTGATGAGATAAATTAAATGAGTTCAAGATTACTCGATTCTGACATTGTTAGGACTTTTAAATATTTGATAAACAATTTATGATTAAGGGATTAATATAGATTGTGCGATGAAGTGCTTTGGATTCTAGTGAAATTTATTAAAATATCCATTCCAAAAAGCTTTTAAATAGGGTCCCATTTTCTACAGAAAGGAGAGATTCAAGAGCTAAGAGAACAAAAGAGCTCTCTTGCCTATTTGGCTATCATCGCCAACGAATACCATCAACAATCCTGTCACCACCTCTAGAAACCTGTTAAGAGTTAACCCCATTGGGCTTTTAACTTCTTGCATGTGGGCACTTGACATCTATAAATTTTAGAAGGAAATGAAAATATTTGTTCTCAAATAATTTTATCCTCTTCACCTGTGAGGAAAAGAGGATCCTTGTACTTGTTGATCTATAGTGGATTACTCAACTCGGCAAAACATCGTGATTCTCTTTCCAGGGTTTCTATGTAAAAAGTTTCTTCTACAATTTTTTTGGTGTGCGCTGAATTTTTGTGAAAAGCTAAGACATAAAATGCAGTCTACTATCGCATTTTTTTAGCACGTATCGATTTAGTGTCGTTTGTGAAAAATATTTTTAGCATACTATACTTTTTTTTTAATGGATGGTAATCAATCCATCAATCAAGAACAACAAAGTATAGGTGACGAAGGTCATTCAGGTTCCACTTTAGAGGAACACATGTATAGGCCGAAAAACTTCAGTCTCAAATACAACTCTTAGAGGAGGTTGGACAACAAAGATCATCATCACAGTATAGAGTTCTCTCCCCACAAAATTAGTAACTGGTTGGAGTTGATGCCAATAAAGCAATATATCATCCATCATAATCTCATCAAATTTTCTCTAACATTGCTAGTTTAACACATTTTCCCTATGTTGTTTGGTCAACACGTAATCCTCCACCAATCTTAGATGACTTAAATCAACATCACTTTATGGATGCCTTTTGATGATGTTATAAGAGATGTGCTATAACGCCTTATTCAAGAGGAATTCTTTTTGATGGAGAGAAATCAATGTACTTATCATCACAAAATTCAAGAATCTTCCCCTATGGCCAATGTAATTCTTCAGCATCTTATTCCATTAGGATTTAAGTTACTCGCAATTGATACATGTGATGGGACTTTTGACCTTATGTCACACCTCAAGACCTAAATTAAAATAATTACATATATTTATCTTCTAATAAATCTATCAGAGCCTCTAATTTTATTTTATATCAATAAAAAAAATGAAAATATCTATATATCATATCATTTATTAATATACATCACTATTCAACATCCATTTGCAAAAATCAGAAGTTCAATCTAAAATATCAACTATCACTAGTCACTTATGATTACAAAAGAATAAAATAAAACTCAAAAAATAAACTAAACCTGTAATTTTGACTCTAATCAATCTCTCTCAGCTGATCCCCTTCTTAAACCTGAAAATCAATTAAATTTACATAATGAGCATAAAGCCTAGCAAAAATCCAGAACTAACATAAGCCTTTAATGCAAGATTCAAGGAATTAATATGCATCATCATCTCAATCAATAAAGTCAATATAGATTTCAATAAATTTAGTGAATAAATGATCACTCATCAATAGTACAAGTCAATATGATCAGTAATGAAAAGCAGGAACTCATTATACTGAAATATATAAATCAATAATAGATCTGAGAAAATATATTTGTCCACAATCAATTAATCAATACAATAGGAAACAACGCATCGGTACACCAATCATTCAATATTATTATCATTCTACAAGTGCTATGAATCATGAACGTGCATGTATTACAACAGTATGTCATGTATCAGTAATGCTGACATATATTGAGTATAATAATCAATAATTTATAAAATCATCAACGATATGCCAATTAAACCATTGTATAAACATTAATAACAGTGTATGAATCTAATTATCTATCTTATCTAATCATTAATTCTCTATCCATCATTATATATACTATCAATGTTTGTATTAATATCATACAGTTCAACAAGATAGGGCAGCTAGCTTTAATGTAGTATTTTCATCATTCTATATGTCATCCATAAATCTTATCATTTATTCATTTAGTCAATTATCATTATATGTGACTTTCAATCATTTATAAAGAGTTATCACTCTTTGCATGTTGGCCTAATCATTCAACAGTTACAGGCTACAACTGGGATAACACTATAAAATATCTTTAAAGAAAAGCCTGCGGCAAACCCTCATGTATAGAGAATCATGTTTTAAGAACAAACTCAAATTAATTGCAGTGTTAATAGCCAATATTTCTTGCTAACATGCAAACACTACACTTATTTTGTATCAATTGTATCAATCTCTCTTGATGTATGAAAAGTAGAAATCCATAAAATGTAAGAAATTTTGTATACTAATTAATAAATTCAAAAATCATAAGTTTTATTTTATCCAATGAAATTCTATAAAATTACTATCAAAATGTCCATATCAATCATATATATCATCCACAAAAAGTTACATAGTGAAATCTTGATAAATTAGGAGAAAATTCATTGTTATCACTTGGGGGGGGATTTAAATTAGTAAACACAAAATCATTTAAATTTAAAATGGGATTTAGGTTACTTACTACAATCAAAAGATTTTTTATAACTGGAGCAACGAACAAAGTGACAAGAATATAACTCTCTCTCTCTCTCTTCCTTCTCCTCCCCTCTCCCTTTCCATCACTAATAAGCATTTGGGTTGGGTGGGTTTTGAGGTCGAGTGGAGGAGGATATATATATACACACACACACCACGATGCACAGAACCCAAAGCTGTCACATTAGCTCAAAATTTTAAAAATACAGAGAACACAACAACAGGGCGCCACCTTCCCAGCAAAATGGTGCTACAGCGAAATAATTCCATATTTTCATTTAAAAACAATTTTAAAAATTTAGGTTGTTATAATCTACCCATCTTGAACAATGTTTCCATTGATATTTCCATGATTAATGCAAAATAAATCAATGCAAACTAACATCAATATAAAACAAAATCAAACTAATTTAACTAAGTTAATTCATTAAATAAACCAATTTGATTCAAAAATAAATCAACACGATATTAATTCAATTCTTCAATAATAAAACCCAAATAAATAGTGATCACTGACTTATCATTTGTTACATTCAATCATTCATGAATTCAACCATTCAATCACACAATAATGCATGTCACTCAATCATATATCATTTAATAACTTGCTATGCAATGCTAATCAAGCAAAATAAAATTCACAGGATTGAGAATTCTACTAGTTTGTCCTTTAGGTGCATTTCTATCATACTGCTAAATTAAACTGTAAACTCTAGGTTGTACTGCTGCTAGTGCTGGCGTAATAAAATATGTGGGTTCTCTTTGACTTCCACTAATTCCCCTTTCATCTGTCTTGTTCATAGATCCTTTACTATATTCCCTGGGTCCATGGTCCTCTGTATGTAACCCTGCATGGACTACTCCGTGCTAAATCTTAGTCATGTTCCCTATCGCTATTATGGACAATCAGCCATCCGGTGTCCTCGCTGCCCACATCTAAAATGCTATATCGTCATAAAAAAATATTGTCCAATGTGTCTCTTACCACATCAAGCACACTTTCGTATGCTTCTCACACTCATCTCAGATCCTCTCCTACTGTCTAAAAATTTACTTCTCTTCTTTCTACTATCTCTCCTTATCACATCATCTCCTAATCTTTTCCTGCTCATATCATGTTTAAATAGTGGTATAGTCAAATCATTCTCCACTAATTTTGCTCTCTCCATCAACTCTAAAAACTCCTAAATTTTTAATTGGTACTAACAGATGCCTCAGCTCATCCCTAAGTCCTCTAAAAATTTTGTAGCACTTTTCTTCAACTGTACTGATTAACTATAGAGCATACATGGTGAGTGCTATAAACTTAGCTTCGTACTATATGATTGTATTTTCTCCCTGCTCCAATCTCATAAAAAGCTGTTGCATTTGTTATCGGTCTAATGAAGGTACAAACCAATTTCTAAATATACTAACAAATTTTGCCCAGCTAATCTCTATATTTAGTTTTCTCCGAAACATCTCCCATTACTGTCCGATCCATCATCTTTCAGCCTTTCCCTTAAATAGAAACACTGCCAATGGTACTTTTTTTCACTTAGAGTACTACATATTATCAAATATTTTTTCTATCATCAGCAACCAATCTTCTACTGTTTGGAGTTCCACATCTCCTTTTCACAATGACAACTTCAATTTATGGAAAATCTATAAATATATATCTTCTTCCCTTGTATCCGCCTGCTTACTTTGTGTATCACTCATTACTTGTGTAAGTATACTAGCAAGCTGTATCAAACTATCAAAATTCATTGGAAGAACTGCAGCACTCTGCCCATTATGTACATCCTGATCAATAGAGTCCATCTGTTCATTGATATCATTCTCTTTCCTAATCAATTAAACACCAACTCAACATACATGTAGATACAGATCAATCAATCAAATATGCAAAGATAAAAATCTATACTACCTAAATTCTATCCCACTCATAATCATTATCAATCTTATGAATCTGGCTTATAATTCAATTCTTCCAACAACATTAGTTCTAATAACAAGCTATCATGCCCTAAGACCTAAATTAAAAGAATTGCATCTTTTTTATCTTCTAATAAATCTATCTACACCTCTAATTTCATTTTATATCAATCAAAATAATAAAAACATCTATATATTATATCATTGATCAATACACATCACTATTCAAAATTTATTCATAATAATCAGATGTTCAATCTATAACATCAACTATCATTGGACACTTATGTTACAAAAAAATAAATAATATTCAAAAAATAAACTTAACCTACAATTTTGGCTCTAATCAAACTCACTCAACTCCCCTTCTTGAATCTAAAAATCAATCAAATACACATAATGAGCACAAAGCCCAACAAAAACCCAAAACTCACTTCAATATACATGCTCATCTTAATTAGTAAAGTCAATATAGCTTTCAATAAATTCACCGAATCAATGATCAGTAATCAATAGTATGAGTCAATATGATTAGTAATAAAAAGCAGGAAATCATTACATTGGAATCTATAAATCAATAATGGGTGTGAGAAAATAAATTCATCCATAATTAATTAATCGATAAAGTAGGAAACAACGCATCGGTACGCCAATCATTAAATATTATCATTCTGCCAGTATTATGAATCATGAATGTGTAGGTATCATAATAGTATGTCATGTATCGATAATGTTGATATATGCTGAGTATAATAGTCTATAATCTATAAAATCATGAATGATATATAAATTAAATTATTGTATAAACATGAATAACAATGCATGAATCCAATCATCCATCTTATCTAATCATTAGTTCTCTATCCACTATTATATATATTTGTATGCATCAATATCATACAGTTCAATAAGACAAGACATCCAACTTTAATATAATATTTTCATCCATCAATATGTCATCCATAAATCTTATCATTTATTCATTTATTGATTTATCATTACATATGGCTTTCAATAATCTATAAAGAGTCGTCACTCTCTGCCTATTAATGTAACCACTCATTAGTTACAAGCTACAACTAGGATAATACAATAAGCCATCTTTAAAGGAAAGCATGTCGGCTCACTCTTCTATACAGACTCACATTTTAAGAGCTAACCCATATTAATTACAGTATTAATAGCCAACCATCCTTGCTTACATGCAAATACTACACTTATCTTGTATCAATTATATCAATCTCTCTTGATGTATGAAATGCAACAATAAATGTAGAAATCCATAAAATACAAAAAATATGTATGCTAATCAATAACTTCAAAAATCATAACTTTTATTTTAAGAGTGAAATTTTATAAATTATAATCAAAATGTTCATATGAAGCATATCTATCATATATAAAAAGGTACACAGTGAAGCTCGATAAATCAAAAGAAAATATATTTTTATCACTTTTGGGGGGGGGGGGGGGGGAGCTATTTAAATCAATAAACACAAAATGGAGCAAAAGATAAAAATAACCATAATGCAACTTTCTCTCTTCTCTCTCTCTCTCTCTCTCTCTTCCTTCTCCAACAAGCCTTAGGGTTAGGTGGGTTTTGGGGTTGGTGGAGGAGAATACACACACTAGTGCTTAGTGCCGTGATGCCCAGAACTCAGTGTTGCTGCATTAGCTCAAAATTTTCAAAGTACAGAGAACACATTGCTGGGGCGCCAAGCTTCCTAGTGCCGCGCTATTAGGAAAAAATCAAGATGTTCATTTTAAAACCATTATAAAAATTCAGGTTGTTACAACTTATGACCATTAAAAAACCAAATGCACATTCAACATCTCTCTAATGTAGTCCTTTATAAGGTCTTCCTTGCAACACTTAAGGGATAAGCCTATATATGATTTCATTCTTTTTTAGGTAGAACTATTTATACTTTTGCTGGTTTAACCAAATTTTTCATTGAATAATTTATTGCCAATCAAAGAATCATCGAGAACTCCTCCCATTTTTTTGGATTGTCAAAATGAGAGAGAGACTCTAAAAGAATATTTCAAAAAATTTTCTTCTAAAATATGTTAAGTCCTGAGAACATATCCAAAATTGCTAAGAGGTCTTTTTCTTAAACGTCTCTGCCCTGGATCCTTCTATTATTTACTGATACGAGAGATTATTCATTCTTATATTAATCTCATTCATTGAGTAAATGTTCAAATAACTGCTAATAAGGCCATCAATGGTCATCAAAAGCAGTTCAAGCAATCCTTCCCTAAACATAAAAATTCAAAAGAAATTGATTGGCCTCTCCAACAAAGAAAGTAGGAGTAGTCAAAAGACCACATACATTGAATTTGGCTAATGTAACCTAATTATATTCCTTTAATTACATCCAAAGCTAATATTCTAATGGAAATTCAATATTCTAATTAAACACATCAAGTGGCCAAAACCTTTAAGAAATCAAAACGGCGGAGAACAATCTACATACTGTAACTTTCATTGTTCAAAAGAATATTCAACAAAGAAATATTTTCAATTGAATGATGAGATTGAACATTTAATTTGCCAAAAGTATTTAGGCAATTATTTATAAGGGAAACTTGTAGATCATTAGCTTCAAAATAGAGGAGATCAGAAGAGTCATGATAAAGAAATTATCAAAATTATTGGATAGGTGTTCAATTCCATCATATTGAAACAACCCAAAGAAGTTCATCACCTCAGAATGGTCAAAGAAGTTGCATCTTAACTCTTGTATCTTTCAAGTAAGTTTTTTATTTGAACTATTAATGAAGTTTTTTTTATAAATAATATTGCATATAACAAAAAGCCCTAGAAGGCATGCCCATGAGGCAACCTTGATGGGAAGCTAATAATGGATATGCTCCTTGTTAAAAAGGCCCTATGAGGGCAAGTGGCAGATAGAGTCTTCACTCACAACCTCATATATGTTCCTCAGTAGAAAGTTTCCATGAGAATAAGTGGTTGACAATGTCTCCACTCATCCAAAAATCCTAGAATATAAAAGCCTTAGAAGGTTCAAGATTATCCAAAAACTTTGAAAGGCACAAGCCTCAAAAGGATTAGATATAATAAAAATCTTAGAAGATAAAAATCTCAGATGATATATGTATACCTAAAACTTCATAAGACATAAGTTTCGTTAAGTAAAAGATCATCTAAAAATCTCAGAAGACATAAATCTCAGAAATACTAAAAAAATCTTAGAAGGCTAAAAACTTCAATATGTACAGGTTTTTCCGATTCTCCAAAAATCCCAGAAGCTGTAAAGTTTAAGATGTCTTACAAAATCGATATCACTATGCTTGAATAAGAGTGGGTGACAATATCTTAAAGATACCTAAAAGACTTACTTTCTTATAGGGGGCAAGTTTACAAATCAAAATTACTCTTACATAAAGATGAGTATATTATTGTTAACAGATTTAATACAAACATCAATCAATATTGCACTAAAGAATTATACATATCAAGGCCACATACCAAGCTATTATGTGATGTCAACATAGTAAATTTTTAAATTTTGACACCATCTTTTAGCAATGAATTGAATATCAAACTTCATGAATTAATGCTTCATCAAAATTATTTTGGAATCTTCATTGCTACAACTTTTTATAAGGATAATCTCCATATTGGGGGAAAATTAATGTTTCAAAATGCAGTGAAAAATCTCTTAAAATAAAGTCAATCATCTCTCTTTCAAGATGATTAACTCTTTTGGAGGAGAAAAATCATAACCTCAAAATGAGAGGAAAAAATCTCTCATCAGAGATATAATCCATCCAAATAGAGACAAGCAGCTTCTTTTTGGAAGAATACTAGAGCTCCACAATGAGGATTAAGAACCTTTATCTCAACTTCAATCCATCCAAATGAAGGTAGTCAACCACTTGCCAAAATTGTGATCGAAGGCCCACCATATGGATTATAAAATTTAAGTGTAACTTATGAATATGAATGATAGTTTAGTACTCTTAGCAATGATGCATTAGAGCTTGTGAAAGGGAATTACACTTCGCTTATGTAGGACATTGCTTAATATCTTTTAAGAGAAGAAACTAGAGCCTACAAAAGGAGATTTGATAGTTGTGAGTTTCTCCCCTTATTCATGGAGGGTATCTATACTTGAAGAGGAGAATAGGAGTTGCAATTTTTTTAACAAGATTTTAGATTTTTTTATAAAATATTTAGGAGCTTCTGGTTCAAATAAATGTTTTTATAAATTTCAAAAATGTTTTTTACATTTTATTAAAAAAATCTTAAAAAATGTTATATCCTTCTTAGTAAATAAAAAAAATTGAGCTAGGGCCCCTTGCACAGGCTTGGTATGCGTGTGCAATTTGCGATGGTCAGTCAGCCTATGTATATTTGGGCTCAATGTTTTGGCATTTGAAATTCTCGGTATCGTTTTTTAATATTATGGACTCAATTTTGATATTTTTGGATCCCGTGGTGTCTCCACAATAATTTTGATTCATTTTGAGGATTTGAAGCTAAAATTTTAAATAATTTTTGCTCTAATTGATACGCAAACTTAAGGAAGGCTGAAGTTATGATTGAAGATATTTTACTTAGCTTACTACCTCAATGGGAAGTCAACATTTATGTCTAGGGAATTGTCACAGATTGTAATTTTTTTTAATTATAATTTTATGTCATGAAATTTTTCAAAATTTGATTTGTTTTTAGACGATATAGACTTCGATGTTTGAAAATAGGGGATAAATGATACATCACTAAAAAATTCATTCGATTAAGATTAAATCTTGATGCAATATCTAAATTAAACCCTTTTAAAATTAAATTGAAGACTAGAACTCTAATTTTAGTAAACTTATAGTCAAAATAATTATTTTGATGAGACAAACCCAACCACAAAAAAAGTATTAGATCCAAGCCCAAATGGGTGTCAGTCCAACACTTAAAATATAATTTAAAGTTTTATAATATTAATTAAAGAATTAAATAATATTTAAATATTATATACTTATAGTCAAAATGAGCAGGCCGATGAGAGGAATCTAATAAGCCCATGCTCACTCAATTCTAAGGCCATTAAGATCCTTAAATGCTAAAAGAGTGATGATGAAAATCAACACGGGCAATTCAATGAAATATTTTGGGACTTTGACCAAAATAATCAAAATATCACTCTCAAAAATTTTAAATGACTCTCATCCTTCACATAATGGGAAAACTTCTAAGCTTGGACCTTGAATTGAAATTGGAGAGAATCTGGAGATTAACTATAGAGCTCTACTCTATGTTCGAGCCAAGGATCATCACCAACAACCACTATCCTTCAACCACAATCGCTCATCCACTGTTGCCCACTTGTCCATGCATGACCGTCATTGTTCAACTATCATCAATCAAATTTCTTTGCCCAACCTCCATTGTTTAACCATTGTAATTTGATTACGATCCCTTAATTACCATTGCCCGACCAGGGTCATATAATCATCGCTCCCCGATAATGGTCACATGACTACCATCTCTCGCCGACTTCGTCACCAACAACATTGATAAACACCATTGTCAATAACACTGACATGCTCCGTCAACATAAACACCAACTTTTGACTTCAGTACCAAGATTTATATTTCACTCATTGGTCTTTGATAACCTCACCTTAGAATACAGTGTTCGAACATACCACAAATGTTCTCATGAAAACAATCCAAATGCCACAAGGCTCTTCCGATTTGCATCATATAATCCATCATCTATAATTTATGTCTACTACATTCTTTCAATACTATCCTCAATTACGGGAAAGGGCATTATATGTAACTTAAAAAACCTATACTAGATGAACCATTTCAATTAGCAATGTAAAATTTAAGTGTCACTTGTAACTTTTATTTATTTGTGTGTGATGGATCTTCGTACAAAATCAAGACATTAAACTCATCTCTTTAATACTGTGAATATTCTAGCAAGCAATAATTGATTTTAAACTATAATATATTACTATTAACTAAGTAATTGAACAAGTTATATTTAACTAAAATTTTAATTAAATAATATATGAGCTATCATCAATCTTAATATTAAACTTTGAATAGTGCACTGTATAACAACATTTGTGCTCTCTTCTCAAATTTATAGAACCACTTTAGTGACCTCTCTGATTGCCTTTGCACATTTTCCTCCCATTTGGAGACATGGTGTCCATTGCCTCTCTTTTTTTTTTTTTTCTTAGATATTTATTAAAATGAGTTTCAATATAAAATAAGTGATGATAAAAAATCATTAGAAGTTTTTATAAGAAATTCCTTTTTAGAATTTCTGTACAAAACGTGCACATGGAGATATAGGAAATGATATATCTACACTAAATATTTTTAATTTAGTAGTGTTGTTGATGGACCAAAATCTCTTTTAAGTTTTAAAGAGAAATATTAGAGAAGCTATAAGATTTTATTCGTTAGGGGAGATGAATCTTGGAAGTTGTGCTAAAGATTGAACAAACTTTTATCCCTTTATCGAAAATTCTTCTTGGGCAAGATGTCATGGCTCGTCTTGTATAACATCACGAGGAATATCTATAAGTTAAGGTTGAGTAAACTCTGACAGAACATGTGGAGGATTTTGCATTTGACGAGCTCTATGAGGAGGATG
Source organism: Dendrobium chrysotoxum (assembly GCA_019925795.1). Lineage (NCBI taxonomy): Eukaryota > Viridiplantae > Streptophyta > Magnoliopsida > Asparagales > Orchidaceae > Dendrobium > Dendrobium chrysotoxum. The sequence continues at coordinate 71,648,124 of CM034315.1, forward strand.
AGTTGAGCTTGTAACATCATCAATTTATGGCTTAGACTGTGGGGGAAGCAGAGCACTAACATGATAATGAGGCGTTCTTCACGAACATCTTCAAATTGTACATCCACATTGTGTTGATAATATTATGGGGAGGGAACTCTATTATTTTGTCATGACACCCTTTGTTGACCGATCTCTTCCAATAGTTATAAAATTCATACTTGCTGCTCCTCCATCCTTCGAATTTGAGTTTTTAAGGTTAGAGATTGAGGCTCCCCCATTGTATGACAATGATGTCCATGATTGCTAGATAGATTTCTAGTTTGGTGATTGTATGAACAAGAGAACATATTATTAATATTACTTAGATCAATCATTGAAGAAGTATATTGGGAATGAAGTTCTTACAGACAGTGCCAAACTATTATGTGTTAGAAAATTTGAGTCGGTGGAATATGCGTTTTACATCTCAACATTTATACAAATATTCAGCACGCACAAATAAATGTAGTAAAACAAAAAAAAAAACATAGAAAACCTAGAAAGGGAAAAACCATGAGGCTTAGCCCAATTAACAAATCTATTATGTATTAAGTAATACAAAAATTTTCCTTTCGTCACTAAGGAAAGAACAAACATCGGCTTTTCTCTAAGGAAGTTACAAAAATGAAGTTTCCACAGAGGGATAATTAACACCTAACAACAGGTCTTGACTTCTTCAATAGAGAGTAGTATAAGAAGCAGGTGCCTACAGATGGACAACTAAACCCAACAGCAGGGTTAAATCTTATCGATATTTTGGAGATGATAGTGATTTTTCATGCTAATCTTTAGTGGCAATGGTGGTTGTCAGCGACAAAGCTGGTGGTGGTCGTCGACAACAATGACTAGAAAATGCAAGAGAGTTCTCTCCCTTCTTCCTCCCGCCTTCAAGTGAAGAATGATGGCTTATTTATAGATTTTAATGAGTGGAATGCTCCATAAATATAGAGAAGATCTTGTGCAAATTCAGAGTGCTCCATCAGACATCTCATATTAGATCATTTAATCATTAAACGTTCGTCAAGCATTTAAATGCCTAATGATATCAAAGTTAAGTTTTCATGTGCCCGTTCGATTCATCTTCTCAAGCCGCTCTATTTGATTATAAGCGTGCCTATTTTTTTATTGTTTATTTAGTTATCCAATTAATGCTTTGAAGCTTTCAAATATGCTTCGATCCCTTGATTTGGGCCCATTTGCGCTCGGACTGGACCGATTTTGGTGTCATTGGATTCATATCATTAGGGGTGTCAATATTTGACACGACACAAAAACTCGACTCGAACCTGATCCGATTTCAAAATGGGTCGGGTTTGGGTTCCTGGATTCGGCCTGTTTCGAAAAATGGGTCAGGTTCAGGTTGACCCAATAACCTGGAATTGACCTGGACTGACCTGAAAAAATGTGTCGTATTAGCTCTCACGTCGCGTCAACTAGCCTCATAGCGTCAACTGGTAGCTTCACGTGAACAGGCCTCTTCTCATCAACTGGCCTCATCAATTGCATCTCGTGGCATCCCTCTACTGCCTGCCCTCCGCCGTCCATCGTCCGCCCTCCTTCGCATCTCGTCATATCCCTTCGCCGTTCGCGTGTAGCACGGCCGACCGCATGCCGCCATCTATCATCCGCCCTCTGCTCTCTATCATCCTCATGCTATCTGCTAGCCACCCTCTGCCGTCGTTGTAGCCATTGCCGCTGCTGACCCAGGTTGGCGGGTCATGTCGGATTGACCCGGGTGAGAAGCGGGTCGGGTTCTGGTCCAAAAAAGTGACCCGTTTGCAAAAATGGGTCGGGTTCGGTTGAACCCGTTTGAACCAGGGTCAGTTCCAGGTTCGACCTGAACCCGACCCGAAACCCGAAATTGACACCCTTACATATCATCAAAACGTTCAATTTGACTATAAGTTTGCTGAAATTGGAGTTTAGATAATCCTAAATGTAATTTTTGTGAAGTTTTCAATTCATATGTGCCTCAACATTCGTGTCCGATCAAGATGATTTTTGATGACATATCAATATTTATATCCTATTTAAGATGTATATTTTGGTAAATTTAGCTAGAATAAAAATACTTCATCAAACGATCCATATTAATCCCTTTTATCTTTTCTAACATTTGAGTAAGGTTTTGAAATTCAGACCGGACAATGAATCAGAAGAAGGAGAGGTTCACGATTCGACTGGGTAAAACCAGGGTCAAATTGTATGATATAATAAATACTAATTTTATTTAAATAGTATATAATTTATATATATTTATGCAATCATATAAAAAATGTGGCTACAAATTAAATAAAATAAATGATCATGAAACATACAAAGCTATTACAAAGATAAACATGCTTTTGTACTTAGCTTCTTAGTGGTTCCAAAGATGTCATTAAAAAGCTAAACAGGTTTTATACATGCTTCTAATAAAAAACAATTATAGAGATTTTTACACTCAAATTCCTTGTTACACAGATTATATAGGTATGCTAAGATTGAACAAATATTATAAAACAATCCTAACCCAAACAGATCCTCAATCCAGATGAAGCAATATTGTAGAAACATGGTCCAGATAATTTCATACAAAGATTTTCAACATAAGCACTCGACAAAAATAGAAATATAGGAATTTGAGTGTCGAGATCAGGAATAAGCCTTGCTTTTTGGCGTATGGATAGGAAGCAATAGAACTAAATTTTTTCCTCACAATCACTACCAACCAAATCAAGAAGAAATCAACAAGAGTTAACGACTTCAAAAAATCCACCAACGAATTACCTGGAAAAAGATAGAGAATCAGATTGAGCGATCAAATCCCTCTCGAATCTATATCCTGATTTCTCCAGCCAATGCCGAAAGCCCAGCTCATTTCTATTACTTTCGTTCGAATCATGCTCCAGGCCTGAAACCGCACAAGCCAACCAACCCCAAGCAGGAAGAAAATCCCATGCAAAGACCTCTCTCACTCATTTCTCTAGCCTTTTTTCGCTCGTTAGGTGGATCCCATGTAGGAAGAAGAAAGGGAAGAGAGGAGTTTCACACACAAGAAGCTTGAAACTACCCCTGGAGTTCTGGGAGCATCACATTTCCAACACAGCTTATGCATTTTAAAAACCGATGAAGTGAAGGTGAGCAAGTCGACGAACTTGTTATTATCTCGACCTGGGAGGAGTTTTGCGGCTTGTGCCACAGACAACGGGAGGAGCTCGACGACGGACACCACGAAATGTGGCTTCTGAGGAACATGACCACCAGCTGACTAAAGAAGAATCACGAATCGATGATTACAAGCCCATGGTGGATATACAAGAATGAAGAGAGGGCGATGACACCCTTGGAGGGGGAAACGAAGGAAACTTAGGAAAGTAGAAAGTAGAAACTACGAGCAGCCTAGGATTATATGGTCAAAAAATCAAGAGGTTCGATTTCGGCCGTTTATTTTCCAATCGACAGCTCCCTTTACTCTTGTTTCGAACCGGGCTGTTCTATCAAAACTGGCCGATTCGTCAGTTTTACGGTTTAACCAGTGGTTCATCAAATTTCTTCCCGATTAGATGCTTGTTCGATTTCCAAATTTAGATGGACCGGTCAGCTGACCGATTCCTGGTTCAATCGGTTGAACCGACAGATCCGATCTGATTTTAATAACCATGCATTTGACTTGCCTAAATGATTAGAATTAAATGATCATGAGCTCATTTGATTTATCTTGTCGAGCTGCTTAATTAGATTATAAGCTCACAAGATTTTTGAGATAATTTGAACATTCAATTAATATTTAGTAATTTTTAAATTTGCTTTAGAATTGGTTGCAAATTAATGTGTCACAACTTTTTGCAACTAAATCTAAGTTTATTTAATGATTTTTTTTATTAAAGCAAATATTATTAGATGAAGCACAAATACAACACAAGGCCAAAAAAACAGGCCAATGAAAGTAAAAAGAGAGCCAAAGGACTACAATTATCGTAAGGATCAAATAGTCTGAAAACATATAAGTCAGACGGATTCAGACCGACACCTGGTTGCCAGGCAAGGGCCATCCAAGGAGGCATAAAAGAAACCCTCCAAAAACCAAAATCCAGCAAAACAGGAGCCTCCATCATCGTTGCCAAACAAGCCATGGCCATCCAAGGCGCATGCAGGAAACCTGCTTCATCATCATCCAGACCCCAATTCTCCGCAGCAATTCCAAAACCAGGGAGAACCCAAAAGGGATCATTTCTTTTTGGCCTTACGATTTGTAGCCTTAACATTCTTTTTGAAAAATTCATCCTCCACAAGTTGAGGAGCATCCAATTCTAACAGATTAATCTCCTCCCCACCTGCTGAAAATAATCCTCACTAAGATCAAGCCAATCGCATTGCTCCATAACATTACCACCTGCAAAAGGTGGTAATGGAACATCAACCAATTTCTCCCCATTACTCACATCATCGGAATCACACGGACCAACCGAAATACGATCACCCCCTGATCCATGATCCGCATAAGAGTCACAAAGACGATCCCCAGAAACATTAGACAGAGCATTAACATCCAAACAAACGACTCCAATAGGATTAGGAATTTCAGTAGGACAACCTACTCGATTAGTTAAACAATTGTAAGGTTCAGCAACCCCACCAACATTAGTATCAGTTGCCACATCCTCAACACCAATCAAAGGAGGAACCGAAACCAACGCATTAGAAGGATCCAAATTCAAGGCAAAATCCTTGGCCACCACAATAGTACCCAAATCTAAGGTTAATCCGTTCACACTAGAGTCCTCACAAGTAAGGGCAAGAGGTTCCACAACCGCAGGATCAGAGGAAACATTTGCAGCATCAGAAAACACACCCACAACTGCTCCACCCTCCCACAACACACTATTAACTTTAACAATCGGCGAAGGAATCACAGAAGAGTCAAGGTGGGATGCAAAATCCGACATTCTACCTTCGAATGACCCAAAGAACAGCAATGCGAACAATAATTAGGGAATTCTTCCAAAATCACAGACTGCACGTAACCTACATTATCTGGACCAATCCAAATTTTATCAGGAAATTATTTGGTAACATCCAGTTCTACCAATACACGAGCGACGAATGGTCGCAAACCAGAAGAGGTAGCGTTATCAATCTTTAAAGGTTTACCGAAAATGGAGCCAAGTCCATGAAGAATACGCGGAGCAAACAGGTGAGGACGAAGACTAGGGAAAGAGATTCAGATATGGATGATAGGCGATTCAACCTCAATGTCCAAGGAGGGCGTCCATTTGATCAATTTCATATAGTAGTTACTCACAAAATAAGATCGATGAGCAAAAACCCTACAGTAATCCATATCGTTAAAGAGTTTAATCAGGACATTATATTGGTTCAAGACAGTAACAGAGCATTCACCATTTAGTTTGAGGTTGAAGAAAAAATTCCTAATAGCATCAAGAGAAGGTCTTCGGCCCGGAAATTTACCAACAAGGGCGAATTCAAAAGGAACAACAAGAGAAAGGATTTCCGCTTCCGAAATCCACAAAGCCGGCATACCACGATGGGAGGAAACTTTAAGATTGGGAAAAGAGACGGAAGTAAAAGACGCACCAGATAACGCATCCTTAAAAGAAAGAGAAGAAGATCCATCCAAAAAACCGGGATCTTTGAATCGGGGAGGGCCCATAACGTCGAAAATGAGACAACAAAAAAACGCAGGAAGTGGAGAAACTTTCCTGAAGCTCGCGAGGAAGCACAGCCAGGCGAGGAGACCACCCCAAGACGGAGCAAACAACCGCAAGAGGCGGCTAGGGCATCGCCCTAGCACACCCCACTGGCATCGGGGACGGAGAGCTACCCATGAGCCATTTGATTTGCTATTGGCCTATGCTCCTTAACCAAACATCTAGAGTTTATTTAATGATTTATTTTCACTTTATGAGACTAAAATTTTGATGAGCTCCTTCTCACCACAAATGAAATCATTTGACAAATGAGCTTAAATTTTATATGATACTACTTCCATACATGATCAGTAGTCATGTCTTCTATATTAATAAAAATAAGAAATTTTTTTATCGGTCTCTTAGTAAAAATAAAGCATCCAAATGTGAATCACTCTAGTATTTTAGTTGTAGCATACCAAATCATATCTTCAGCAATTTTATTCAGCATAAATAACCTTTGCAACTTTACAATCAATGGTAAGTAGCAAAGCCCTATGTATGTGATATCCTTATATGAATTATCATAATTTTTACGTCGAAAATCTTTGAAATGATTCCACTAGTGTTTGTCGTTGATTACAAATGATGTCCTTCCTTGGAGGAAGGTGTTGGCACAATATAACAGTTGCCTCCTACGTAGCGCTGCAAACGAACCGAACCGAGCCGAGTATGTGCATGTTCATATTTGAGTTCATTTATTATTAGCTTGTTCAAGTTTGATTCGTGTTTGATTTGAGCTTTTTTGTTTGTGTTCAAGTTTGGTTCATTTAAATTAATTGGTGTTCAGGTTTAGTTCATGTTTGGTTCATTTCGTATTTATCAAGCTTTAAACAAATAAGTCTTATCGAGCTATAAACGAGCTCTACTTTTAGATGTACATTAACTTAACAAATGAACCTTATTCGAGCATTCTAAAAAATAATTACATCGAGCCTGCTCGTGAATAGATCTAGCGAAAAATTTTAAACTATTAAACAAGCTCGTTTACTAATATATCTAATGAGTATTCTTGAACTATCACATGAGCATGTTTATGAACATATCTAATTAGTATTTTCGAGCTACCAAATGAGCTCGTTCATGAGCAAACAATCTATAATCCATCTTATATTTGTTCAGATAGCGGGTTGTTCTCGATTTTAGGCGGATGCGGGAAGTAGAAATAAATTATTTAATGATTTTAGATAGGATTAGTAAAAAAATTATTAAATTTAATTTAATTTTTTTTTTGAAACTCTAATATAGTTCTAATCGAGCTTCTTAGTTGAGCTCTAATCGAGCTTCTTAACGAGCGTTAAATGATATTGTTGATAAACATAAGTGAATCGAACGCCAAGTTGTTCAAACTCTTTTATTTAGCTATCGATTATTTATCAAAAGTGTTCAAGTTTGTTCGTTAACCTTATCAAACGAACATGAACGAGCTCTTATCGAGTCAAGCCACGAGTATCTCATCGAACATTCGGTTCATTTGCAGCTCTACTCCTAAGGGACTGATCTTATATATATATATATATATATATATACATGCTCCAATTAATGCAATAGCTGTAATTTAAGTATTAAACAAATAAATCTTTGTATTAATTTCTCTCTTTTTTTATTTCAATTTTTGTATATATATATCAATATTGGACTTTAATGCAATAGCTGAAATCTAAGTATTAAACAATTAAATAAATCTTTTAGTCGTTTTTGGCTATATTAATTTTTCTCCTTTTTTGTTTCAATTTCTGGCATTGCTTTAATATTACCAAAAAATACTATTTTTAAAATTGTTAAACGTAAATTTCATTATTTAAAAATCATTGTGTTGTGTCCTGAAACATTTATGGCGGTAGAAAGATATAGAGTTTAGCGTCCAAATTTTATACGAAGATCTAATACATAGATAGAAAAAAAGATAGGGGTGCAAGAGCCTTAAGAGACACCAAAATTTTTACATGAAGTTATTTTCGTGATATGAGAGTTACTTTCAAGAGAGTGTTGCGCTATTCGATTTATCGGTAGGCCCGTAGTCGGGTGAAGGGGTCGGAGGGCCTGTAGTCGGTGGGTAACGGAGGTTGGGAGGACTATAGTCAGGCGGAGGGACTATAGTCGGTGGGCGATGGATGTCCAAGGGACTGTAATCAGGGGGGGATGAAGGTAAGAGTGATCGTAGTCAGCTGGTCATGGAGGTTAGAGGGACCGTAGTCTAGGAACGACGGAGGTTGGAGAGACCATAGTAACAGCATGATGAAGGTTGAAGGGACCATTATCGAGTGATTGAGACTATAATCGGGAGAAGATGGTCGGATGGCCCGTAGTCGGGCGATGGTGATTGGAAGGAACTTGAAATGTTCAATTTAACTATAACTGTACTGAAATTGGAGTTTGAATGGTTCAGCATTTCATTTCGAATGTTTCCAATATAAATAAGCCTTGAAATTTGTGATCGACCAAGATGATTTCTGGTGATGTATCACATAGACCATGTGCCAAGTAAATATGAATATCATTATCTTTGTAGATAATTATTGACTACAGTAAAAACTTAGATGTATATATATATATATATATATATATATATATATATATATATATATATATATATATATATATATATATATATAATGGTTATATTGATAAATAGATAATTTGTTAAATTTAAAAAAATTTAGTGGCTTTAACGTCCTATGAATTATATTATTTGAAATTAAATATGGCGGGCTTGGACTGGTTCCAGCAACCGAAATGAGGAAATGTGGAGAGGAATAGGGGGTTGGACTGCTCCGTGCAACAGAAATAATAAAATTAGGAGATAGCGAGGCTTAGGTGTCCAAACTAACGGAGTTATCGTCCTAAAAATACGCACAAGAGATGAATTATAAGTAGCAGATTAGAGCATTACTTCTCCTACCAAATACCATTGATCCATCACAGTCTTAAGTGATTCGTCTTCATAATTCCCAGCAAGCAGGACTTTTCCTCCTTCTTCTTCTTCTTCTTCTTTCTCCACCGCGAGCTTGCTACTAAGTAATGGCTCATGGTTACCCTTACTTCGATTCTGACTACATCCCTGCCTCGGAATACATCCCCCCGCTCAGGTAATTAATTAATCAAAATTGTGTTAGTTCAGCTCTTTCAATTCCTTCAACAAAATGATACTATTTATCCTGTCCAGGGTGTGCATCGACAATGATACATGCGACGAGTGTACTCTTGTGAAGGTATAATCTTTTCTCGCACAAATTGTGTATGTTTTTTATGATAGAAATTTGATTTCTTTGCTGTGATTGAATGCAGGTGGATGGTGCTAATAGGCGTAATATTCTTCTGAAAATGGTACAGGTGCTAAGCGATTTGGACCTCATAATTTCCAAATCCTACATTTCATCTGATGGTGATTGGTTCATGGATGTCTTCCATGTCACTGATCTTCAGGGCCATAAACTTCGTGACCCCTCTATTATACAGTACATACAACAAGCTCTTGACATTGCCCAAAAACAGAAAGGATCTTCTGGCCCCGCACAAGTCAAAATATGCAACGGCAACATAGTTGGTGTCGACCACTTTACATCCGATTACAATGCCCTAGAAGTAGCCTTCATTGATCGCCCTGGCATCCTCTCTGAGATCGTTACTATGCTCTTCGAGCTCTCATGCGCCATGGACTCAGGTGAAGTTTGGGCTCACAATGGTCATGTGGCTTGTATCCTCTACATAAAGGAGCAAGGCACGGGTCTACCCATCTTGGATCGAACCCGCTTGATTTACTTGGGGGACTATATGGCAAGTATAATGGAGGCCCACCACTTCCCTGGTGAGCTATGGGGGGTGCGAGTACGAAGCCCCACAGCCTGTCGGATCCACACGGAGCGACGATTGCATCAAATGTTACAACAATATAAGGATTATGATATTGGACCCCCTCCATTGCCTGTCGAGGGTGATCAATTGAGCTTGGCTATTACCATCATGGAGGCTAATAAGAGGTTTGGCCATGGCAATGCAAGCAACAGAGTGGTGTCCCGACCTCAGGTGTCTGTTGAAAGTTGGAGGGAGAGGGATTGCTTGGTTGTGAATGTCAGGAGTAGTGATAGACCTAAGCTAATGTTTGACACAGTGTGTGCTCTAACAGATTTAGATTATGATGTATTTCATGGCTCCATCAACACCGATGGATCAGTTGCAATTCAGGTAACTTGAATTATTTTGAATTTTGAATTTATGAATATGGATTAAAGTTTTAATTTGCCTCCGTAGGAATACTTTGTGCGCCAGATGAATGAGTGCACTTCCCTCAATGAGATGGAGAGACAGAGTTTAGTTCGAAGTTTGGCGGCAGCCGTTGAAAGGAGAATGTCACAAGTGAGTATAAATCTTTGAGCTTCTCGATTGATCGAAATATATATGAGTATATTTTTTTTTGTGAGTGTAGGGGCTAAAGGTGGAGGTGCGCACTTTGAATCATCGTGGTCTGCTTTCAAACATGAGCAGAGTATTAAGAGAGAATAGCCTGTCACTCGACAAGGCATTGTTCTCCAAGGAGGAAGACATAGCTGTTGGCACTTTCTATATTATCGACTCCTCGTCGTCCACCATTGAGACCAACATTGATCAACAAAGGCTGGAGGCATTGCGCAATGAGATTGGCGGAGACATCGTCTTTGAAAAGAAGAATGATTGCAGCATCAAATCGCCAGTTCGTAGAAGATGGAATCTATTTTCTATGTTCTATACTTTGGGGAGGAGTTTGTGGACTCATATCAAACGCCTCTTCACCAATATTAGTTTCATTAGATAAATTTTGTGCAATCTTTTTTATTTCTTAATTTGTTAGTTTGTTTTTTTTTTTCCCCAACAACTTCTTGTAGTAGTTTTCATGGTTCAATCGCAGCAGCAGGAATTTTTAGTATGCATGTATGTTGGAATTTCAGCTAAATAAACGGCCAGGTTACTTAAGGCCTGCGGACCTCCTTGCTCACCCTTCTCGCTTTTCACTTGAGTCTATCCCATCCCCGAACCCAGCACGTCCCGTCTCCGATGAAGGTCCCCGGAGGAACACATTAAGTTCGAAAAATTAGGAAAACTAAAAGAAAAATAAAATTTTGAATATGGATCAAATAAATATCATACCAAAGAAAAAAAATCAAATAAAGTATTTGCAAACGATTTAATTGTATTGATGCTAAAAATGAAATAATAATAATAACAATAATAATAATAATTCTTTTGCTCGAGATTTATGAGTGAAGTAGTGTCGCATTTAAGGGTGTGTGCCCAGCAGACTTATGAGCTGGTTTGAGCTCGACTTAATAAATGGCTTATGAGTCGAGTTTGATAAGCTAAAAAGCCAAGTTTAGCTAGCATTGACTCGACTCGTTAGCTCGCAAGTATGCTCGTCTAGAAAATATTAATGTAAAATGCATTTAAAATATATTAGCATTCAAGATTTTAAGCATCTAGTATATTTAAGTGCAAAATTGTTAAAAGTATTTAAAAATTATATCTCAATTTCTTATATTAAGTGATTTTTATTATTTTTCCTTTAATTTCTTTTTTTTAATCATTTTATTAAAAAAATCGCTTGAATCATAATCACTTTCTCTATTTCATAAAAAACGAGCCGGCTCGAACTCGTAGAATAAAGCTCGAGCTCGAGCTCAAACACAATTAATTAATCGAGCTCAAGCTCAAGTCAGAGGTGAGTTGAACTCGGCTTGACTCGTTTACACCCCCAGTAGCATTATCCTCTCTTTTTAAAGTAAAAAATAAAAGTTTTTATTTTTATTATTTTCAATGTAATCCACATGCACCATAATAACTTAATCAGCAGTCTGCTAATTAGGAGAGATTGAATATGTTTGACAAAAAGTAAAAAAAAAAAAAAATTAATCTACACAAATGATAAATTCACTTTCATTTCACGAAATCAAATTATTTTAATAAAAAAAATTATCCTAATTCCTGATAGAACCTAAGTCATCAAAGCCGCCATCCTATTAAAGCTTTAGTTATTAAAATTATTAATAATTATTAATTAACTCTATTGTTAATTATTACTAAAAAATATTTAATGAAACCCCATAAATTTACATTAATTAACCCAAATATTTATCCGTAAATATCACAATTTCTTTATAATCAATAAATAAACTAAATAAACCTCTTAGTAATATTAAGCTCACCCAAAATCAAAATTTAAACATTAGCATAATTTGTTAATTCACACATTAAATAATAAATAACATAATATGTGAATTTATCAATAATTTCAATAATAGTGGTAATACCAAGTATTTGATCTAGTAAAACTTGAAAGTGACCCAACAAGCAAAACTCTCTTTAATATAATTTGCTAATTCAAATTAATTAACATTATAAAACCCATTAATTTGGATTAAAGTCTAATTAACCCTTAATGAGTTGCTTAAATAAATCCACCAATGGTTCATTGTGCTCATTATTAACCAATCCATGTTGAAATTGATGAATAAAAAATTTAAATCTAAAATCAAATCTTTAATTAGCAAAACCAGTTAGTTTCATCTACCAACTTTAGTTAGCATTCTTTATCAATTAAACTAATCAAATTAACCAATTCTAATCAATTAATTTGATAATATCAGTTCTATTTGATTAGACATTTGATCAAATGGTTTCAAAGCAATAAAACTACCAATTTGATTAATAATCAATTATGAAGTAAAAAAGACTGGATAAAATTCACTAAAAAAAGTTTTAGCTATATATTTAAGCCAATTTATATTGATAGAAAATCATACACAGACTAAGATTATTTTATTTGGGATGACTTTCTTAATGCTTCTTAAAAGCAGCTATCTAGTACAAAAAATTTGATTTTTGTACTAAAAAGTTGCTAAAAGAAGCAAGAAAGCCACTTCAAATGAAACGTAAATTAGCTTTTCTTTAAGGAGCCTTGTAGAATTCTTATGTTTGGGAGGTTAGTATATAAGCTTGGGTGAGTGATGTAATTGTAGATGGGTAACTACATTATTTGGCTACTTATATTTGTGAGCATATATGTTGTGTTCTTTTATATAAAAATGCTAGATGCTTTCCTAGTACAATCTATGCTAAAATAAAATATAGAGGAAAATTGTGTGTATCTAGGATGGCAATGCATGGGTGCTTCCTCTTGTTTGGATTTCAAGGATTAGGAGCAATATATGATTTATATATTCGATAAATTTATTTATGTATAGATCCGAGATTATACTATGTCTGAACTTAGCAGCACTACTATTTGATTTGAATAATTCAATATAAATATTTATTTATTTATTTCAAGAAGAACCTATTTATAAATATTTATCAAGAAGAACCTATTTATAAATATTTATTTATTTATTTCAGGATGAACTTAGCAGCACTACTATTTGATTGAAGTTTTTAGTAAGAGTACTGATAATTTATTTTCACATATTTTATTATACATGCTTCATATAGCACTTTGTGTTAATCAATAATCTTTAGATAAATTTCTAAAAAAAAATGCAAAAAGAAACAATCAAATTGCTCATAATGCAGTCCACCTTAGTTTATTAGTTGGGAGCTTAAGCTTCAAACCAAAATGTCGTCTTGGGTTTGATTGATTAAACTCATTCAAAGTCCCAAAAAAATAAATACTAAGGTATTTTACAAATCTTAAGAATCAATACATGGATTCATTCTTGATATATCATCAAAAAATTATCTCGATCAGGCACGAATCTCAAGCCAAAATCAAGTTGGAAACTTCAAAAATTAAATTGGAGACCATATGAACTTTGATTTCAGCAAACCTATAGTCGAACTGAACGTCTCTAAAATACAAACCCAACGACACCAAATTCAACTCAATCCGATCCCAAATGAGTCCAAATCAAGGACCCGAAGAGCATTTGGAAGGTTCAATCCATAATTTGGATTACCAAACAGTTTCCAAACATGACTTGCTTATAGTCGAATCGAGAGGCTCGACGAGATGAATCCAACCAAGATCGTCAAATTATGATATCATTAAGTCATTCAAATGTTTAGTAAACGGTTCATGATCAAGGGATTCAACATTGGTCGTCCATTCAAACCACTCCTAATTTATCCTGGATCTTCCTCCTATTTACAGGTCATGCCACTCTCAAAAAACTATAAATAGATCCCTCATTTCTCATAGAAGGGGACCCTCCAAGAGGAGGAAGGGGCCCTAAGCAAGGAAGGAAGAAGAGAAGGAAGAGAGCTCACTCGCCACCAGACTCCTCCTCGACCACCGTCGGACTTCCACCCGACAGCTAATCGATGCTGGAGTTCTGCCCGACCCCCAACTCATGCCGAAGTGCTGCCCGACCGTTGACTGATGCCGTATTTCTATCAGGCCACCAATTAACGTCGGATTTCTGCCCGGCCACAAACTGATGATGGACTTCAGCCCGTCGCCGAATTTCTACCCGACGTCGGACTTCCACCCGTCACCAGATTTCTACCTGAAGTTGGACTTCTGCCTGTCGTCGGACTTTCGTCGAACTTTTATCTGACGCCGAACTTCCGTCCATCTCCAGACTTCCTCCTGTCGCAGGACTTATGCCCGTCGCCGGACTTTCGTCGGACTTCTACCCTATGCAAAACTTTCGTCCATCCTCGGACTTCCGCCCATCACCGGACTTATGCCCATCGTCAGACTTTCGTTGGACTTCTACCCGACGTTGAACTTCCGTCCATCTCCAAACTTTAGCCCGTCGCCAGATTGCTACCCGACACCAGACTTCAGTCCATCACCAGACTTCCACCTGGAAACTAGTGACACCGGACTTCTACTCAAGATACTGGACTTCTGCCCGGCCACCGACTAACGCTAAATTTCAACCTGGTCACCGACTACGGTCCTTCCGACCTCTGTCGTCATACAACGGTCCTTCCAACCTCTGTCGCCCTCTGACTACAGTCCTTCCGACTCTCATTTCCAAATAAAGGTCTTTCCGACCTCCGTCGCCCACCGACTATGATCCTTCTGACCAAACAAACATATCAATAATGATTCCTCCTATTCCCACCATGTAATGCACTCCATATGATGTATATTTGTTACATCAAGCCAAAGCCTTCCCCCCAAGGAAGGGCCTCATTTGTAATACACTACAAATACTAGTGAATTCATTCAAACTGGGCCAGGCCCCGTAGTTTTTCTCCTATTCAGAATTTTCCACGTAAAAATCCTAGTGTTATATTTTTGTTCTATTTGTGTGTTGGATATCCGTTGAACGCTGAAACAAAAATTTTGTAACTCTATCGCTGCGAATACTCTAGGATGCAACAACTCTAAAATTATTTTTCAAAATAATCAATTTTGCTCAACCTTTTTTTTTTATTAAAACCCACAAAGGGGCCTATGGGTTAAAAGGGTAAAATTTAAGGTCCTAATGAAACAAAAGCTCCCTAGAAGTACAATAATTGAAATAAAATATAAGAGCCATTATTCCAATTAATTACATAGAAGAAATAAAAATAAAAGAACCAAGCAAAGCTAACCAAGATACATAAATGGAAACAAAGGCCAACCAAGCAATTGCTCCAACAAAAGCTCCCGACAATAGCATGAGAAGCAATAAGAGTAAATGATTCACAAGACTAAAATTACTTCTTCTTTGCTTTTCTTCTACGACGCTTGCCACCATGGGAAAGAAAGGCCACCCTTTTTACCAATTTATTAAAAAAAATTATGTATAATTTAATAAAAAAAATCATGTTAAGACATTACTTGTGACGAAATTTTAATACGAAGAAAAAACCTATGTTAAAATATTATGATAATTTATGTCAGGATGGGAGTCTTTGAATATGCATTGAGATTAGTGGAGTTCATGATAATTTTATACATAAGTATTAGTATTAGCATAAATCCAGTGATTCTTCGGCAAGAATTATTTTAACAGTTTTTCCTCTTTCTAGGGTTTCAACGTAAAAAATTGGGTGTCACCAATGTTTTTTTTCGTTTATCTGTTTGTGCGCTGGATATTTGTATAAAGCTAAGGAGAAAATGATCAAAATAGTTACTTGACTTTTTATGAAAGATCAAAATAGTCCCCAACTATATTAAATAACTATTTTAGTCCCTCAATGCCTTAAAGAGGAAATAAAGATAATCTCATCATGGGATTTTTTTAAAATCATTTTTAACGACTTGAGGTCCAAAATAATCTTTTAATATAGTTGGGACCATTTTGGATCCTTGTGCTAAGATGCAAAAACTTGTTTACTATATTATCACGAATATTGTAACACATAATAATAATTAATATTAATTTATCTCAAAATTATATTTTGATATATTTTTAATAGTTTTGAAAACTTTAAATACTGACTGAAAGTTTAGAATGCTTTTATCTACATATAATTTTTTAGTACTAAATCCTAATTTGTTTATAATATGAGACAAAATTTGATGAACATCATAATATGTTTAACATTAAAATATCCATATATATTATTATTAATATTTTTATATTTATATCATAAAAAAAGAAAAAATTTATTTAATACTATCTTACATATCAAATTATATAAATATAAAATGTCATTAAGATAAAATTAATTATTTTAGAAAAGTGAGAAGCATTCTCTCATCCCCAAAACAAAATTTTGTGACAATTAGTGTTTATTTAAAAAAAAAAAATTGCACGATATTATTTTGAGAGCATGGAAGTTTAACTAAGAAAAAAATTGTTAGGATATGCTATGCATTTTGTATCAGGATGAGCTTTAAAGCTATTAGATTATACTGAGATTAATATTATATATGATATTCTGAATTGCAATATTCTCAATGTAAATGTAAGGGTTTTGAAGATCATTCTCATATAAAATGCATCATCCCATGAAACCCCCCAACGAGCTACTAATTGCGCTCCACCAATGAAATTGAGATTTCAGTCAATAATACAACTTGATTGATCAACACAATCAGATTCACACAAAACTAACAATTATAACATCCTCACACATTTCTTTTCCCTAAGCTAATGTCCCGGTCCCCAATAGGCTGCCTTCTCAAAAATTTTAAATGAACTCTCATCCTTCACATAATGGGAAAGCTTCTAAGATTGGACCTTGAATAGAAATTGGAGAGAATCTGGAGATTTGAAGAACTCTAGAGCTACTATATGTTTGAAGCCAAAGATCATCACCAACAACCACTATCCTTCGACAACAATTGCTCATCTATCGTTGCCCACTCGTCCTTTCCTGACAGCGATTATCCAACTATCGTCAGTCAAATTTCTTTGTCAAATTTCTTTGTCCAACAATTGTAATTCGATTATGATCTCTTAATTACTATTGCCCGACCAGGGTCATACAATCATTGCTCCCCGATAATTGTCACATGACTGCCATCTTTCGCTGACTTCATCACCAACAACATTGATGAACACCATTGCCATTAATGCTGACATACTCCGTCGACACAAACACCAACTTTTGACTTCAGTACCAAGATTTATACTTCACTTATTGGCCTTTGATAACCTCTTCTTAGAATACAATGACCAAACATGTCACAAATGCTCTCATGAAAACAATCCAAATGCCACAAGGCTCCTCTGATTTGCATCATATAATCCATCATCTATAGTTTATGTCTACTACATTCTTTCAATACTATCCTCTATTACGGTAAAGGGCATTATATGTAACTTAAAACCTATATTAGTGGAACCATTTCAATTAGCAAAGCCTTGTGTTTTTATCTGTCCTAGTTTTGTATGTAAAATTTAAGTGTCACTTGAAATCTTATTTATTTGTATGTGAAGGATCTTCGTGCAAAATCAAGACATTAAACTCATCTCTCTAATACTGTGAATATTCTAGCTAACAATAATTAATTTTAAACTATAATATATTACTATTAACTAAGTAATTGAACAAGTTATATTTAACTAAATTTTTAATTAAATAATATCTGAGCTATCATCAATCTTAATATTAAACTTTGAATAATGCACTGTAGAACAACATTTGTGCTCTCTTCTCAAATTTATAGACCAGCTTTTGTTGTATGGAACCACGTTAGTGACCTCTCTGATTGCCTTTTTCACATTTTGCACTCATTTGGGGACATGGTGTCCATTGTCTATGTTTTGTATTATTTTTTATTTTTTATTTTCTTAGATATTTATTAAAATGAGTTTCAATATAAAATAAGTGATGATAAAAAATCATTTATAGAAGTTTTTTATAAGAAATTCTTTTTGGAATTACTGTACAAAACGTGCACATGGAGAGATAGGAAATGATATGTCTACACTGAATATTTTTAATTTAGTATTATTTTTGATGGACCAAAATCTCTTTTAAGTTTAAAAGAGAAATATAAGAGAAGCTATAAGATCTTATTCTCTAGGGGAGATGAATCTTGAAAGTTGTGCTGAAGATTAAACTAATTTATATCCCTTATCAAAAATTCTTCTTGGGCAAGATGTCATAGCTCGTCTCATATAACATCACGAGGAATATCTATAAGTTAAGATTGAGTTAAATCTAATGTAACAGGTGGAGGATTTTGTATTTGATGAGCTCTGTGAGGAGGATGAGTTGAGCTTGCAACATCATCAACTGCTGGTTTAGACTATGGGGGAAGCAGAGCACCAACACGATAATGAGGGCGTTCTTCATGAACATCTTCAACTTGTACGCCCATATTGTGTTGATGATATTATGGGGAGGGAACTCCATTATTTTGCGATGACACCCTTTGTTGACCGATCTCTTCTAATAGTTGTAAAATTCATACTTGCTGCTCTTCCATCCTTCTAATTTAAGTTCTTAAGGTTATAGATTGAGGTTCCCCCCTTGCATGACTACGATGTCCATGATTGCCATATAGATTTCTAGTTCGGTGAGAGTAAGAATGAGAGAATCTATTATTAATATTACTTCGATCAATCATTGAAGAAGTATTTTTAGAATGAAGTTCCCACAGGCAGTGCCAAAATATTACGTGCTAGAAAATTTGAGTCAGTAGAATATATGTTTTACGTCTCAGCATTTGTACAAATATTCAGCACACACAGATAAATGTAGTAAAACAAAAAAAAAAAATACATAGAAAACCTAGAAACGGAAAAACCACGAGGCTTAGCCCGGTTGACAAATCCATTATACATTAAGTAATACAAGAATTCTCGTTTCTTTACAAAGGGAAGAACAAACATCTGATTTTCTCTAAGGGAGATTACCAAAATGAAGTGTCCACAGAGGGATAGCTAACACCTAACAATATGTCTTGACTTCTTCAATATAGAGTAGTAATAAGAACTAGGTGCCTACAGACAGACAAGTAAACCCAGCAGTAGGGCTAAATCTTATCGATATTTTGGAGATAGTAGTGATTTTTAATGCCGATCTTTGGTGGTGATGGTGGTTGTCAGCAACAATAGCTGGTGGTGATTATCGGCAACGATGACTGAAAAATGCAAGAGAGTTCTTTCTAGTTTTCTCCCTTCTTTCTCCCCCATTCAAGTGAAGAATGATTGCTTATCTAGAGATTTTTTAGAGTGGAATGCTTCGTAAATATAGATAAGATCTTGTGCAAATTCAGAGTGCTCCATCAGACATCTCATATTGAATCTATTGATCATAAAGCGTTCGTCAAGCATTTAAATGCCTTAATGATATCAGAGTTAAGTTTTTTTGGGCTCGTTGGATTTGTCTTCTCAAGCTGCTTGATTTGATTATACGCATGCCTATTTTTTGTTGTTTATTTAGTTATCCAATTAATGCTTTCAAGCTTTCAAATATATTTTGATCCCTTGATTTGGGCCCATTTAGGCTCGGATTAGATTGATTTTGGTGTCACTGAATTCATATCATCAAAACGTTCAATTTGGCTATAAGTTTGTTGAAATCAGAGTTTGAATAGTCCGAAATGTAATTTTGTGAAGTTTTCAATTCACATGTGCATCAAGATTCGTGTCCGATCAAGATGATTTCTGATGACATACCAATATTTATAACCCATTTTAGAGGTATATTTTGGTAAATTAAGCTAGATTAAAAATACCTCATCAAACTATCCATATTAATCCCCTCTTATCTTATCTAACATTTGAGCAAGGTTGTGAAAATCAGAGCGGATAATGAACCAAAGAAGGAGACGCTCACGATTTGATGGTTCGACTGGGGTCAAATCAAGGTCAAATATGATGATGTAATAAATATTAATTTTATTTAAATATAACATAATTTATATATATTTATGCAATCATATAAAAAATTTGACTACAAATTAAATAAAATAAACGATCATGAAACATACAAAGCTATTACAAAGATAAACAGGCTTTTATACTTGGCTCTTAGTGGTTCCAAAGATGCCATTACAAAGCTAAACAAGTGTTTATGCTTGTTTAATCAAACACAATTGTAGAGATTTAGGTTTCGTTTGGGACAGCTTTCTTATTGCTTCTTAATGTAACTTTCTAATAAAAAATTAAAATTTTTGTACTAAAAAGCTACTTTAAGAAATAGTAAAAAAACCGTTTCAAACGAAGCTTTAATCTATCCTTGTTACACAATTATATAGGTATTCTAAGATTGAACCAATATTTTAAAACAATCCTAATTCCTAACAGATCCTGAAACCAGATGAAGCAATATTAGAGAAACTACGAACAACCTAAGTATTAAACAAATAAATATTTTAGTCGCTTTTGGCTATATTAATTTTTCTCCTTTTTTATTTTAATTTCTGGCATTGCTTTAATATTACAAAAAAAAATTCATATTTATAGATGTTACACATTTATTTCATTATTTAAAAATCATTGTGTTGCATCCTAAAACATTTGTGGTAGCACAGAGATATAGAGTTTAGCTTCTAAGTTTTATACGAAGATCCAACATATAGATAGATAAAAAGATAGGGGTGCAAAAGTCGTAAGAGACATCAAAATTTTTACGTGTAGTTATTTTCGTGATATGAGAGTTATTTAGTTATTTTCAAGAGAGTGTTGGTCAGTTCGATTTGTCGGTAGACCTGTAGTTGGGTGACGGGGTCGAAGGGCCTGTAGTCGGTAGGTGACGGAAGCCGGGAACCGAGCCAGGTGGACGGACCATAGTCGGAGGGCGATGGAGGTCCAAGGGACTGTAGTCGGGGGGTGATGAAGGTAAGAGGGATCGTAGTCGGCTGGTGATGGAGGTTCGAGGGACAGTAGTTGGGCATTGAAGGTCGGACCATCGTCGGGAGACGATGGTCGGATGGACCGTAGTCGGACGATGGAGGTTGAGAGGACCTTGAGATGTTCAATTTAATTATAAGTTTATTGAAATTGGAGTTTGAATGGTCTCGCATTTAATTTCGAAAGTTTCCAACTTAAATAAGTCTTGAGATCTGTGTTCGAACAAGACGATTTCTGGTGATGTATACGTAGAATATGTGTCAAGTAAATATGAATATCATTATTAATATCATTATTTTTGTAGATAATTATTGACTGTAGTAAAAACTTAGATGTATATTATGGTTATATTGATTTACAGATAATTTGTTAAATTTAAAAAACTTTAATGGCTTTAACGTCCTATGAATTATATTATTTGAAATTAAATTTGGCGGGCTTGGACTGGTTCGAGCAACCGAAATGAGGAAATGTGGAGAGAAATAGGGGGGTTGGACTGCTCCGTGCAACAGAAATCATGAAATTAGGAGATAGTGAGGCTTAGGTGTCCAAACTAACGGAGTTCTCGTCCTCATAATACGCACAAGAGATGAGTTATAAGTAGCAGATTAGAGCATTACTTCTCCTACCAAATACCATTGATTCATCACAGTCTTAAGTGATTCGTCTTCATAATTCCCAGCAAGCAGGACTTTTCCTCCTTCTTCTTCCTCCACCGCGAGCTTGCTACTAATTAAGTAATGGCTCACGGTTACCCTCACTTCGATTCTGACTACATCCCTGCCTCGGAATACATCCCCCCGCTCAGGTAACTAATTAATCTAAATTGTGTAGTTCAGCTCTTTCAATTCCTTAAACAAAATGATACTATTTATCCTGCCCAGGGTGTGCATCGACAATGATACATGCGACGAGTGTACTCTTGTGAAGGTATAATCTTTTCTCGCACAAATTGTGTATGTTTTTTACGATAGAAATTTGATTTATTTGCTGTGATTGAATGCAGGTGGATGGCGCTAATAGGCGCAATATTCTTCTGAAAATGGTACAGGTGCTAAGCGATTTGGACCTCATCATTTCCAAATCCTACATTTCATCTGATGGTGATTGGTTCATGGATGTCTTCCATGTCACTGAGCTTCAGGGCCACAAACTTCGTGACCCCTCTATTATACAGTACATACAACAATCTCTCGGCATTGCCCAAAGACAGAAAGGATCTTCTGGCCCCGCACAAGTCAAAATATGCAACGGCAACGTAGTTGGTGTCGACCACTTCACATCCGATTGCAATGCCCTTGAAGTAACCTTCCTTGATCGCCCTGGCATCCTTTGTGAGGTCGTTACTGTGCTCTTCAAGCTCTCATGCACCATGGACTCAGGTGAAGTTTGGGCTCACAATGGTCGTGTGGCTTGTATCCTCTACATAAAGGAGCAAGACACGGGTCTACCCATCTTGGATCGAACCCGCTTGATTTACCTGGGGGACGATATGGCAAGTATAATGGAGGCCCACCACTTCCCTGGTGAGCTATGGGGTGTGCGAGTACGAAGCCCTACAGCCTGTCGGATCCACACAGAGCGACGATTGCATCAAATGTTACAACAATGTAAGGATTATGATATTGGACCCCCTCCATTGCCTGTCGAGGGTGATCAGATGAGCTTGGCTATTACTATCATGGAGGCTAATAAGAGGTTTGGCTATGGCAATGCAAGCAACAAAGTGGTGTCTCGACCTCAGGTGTCTGTTGAAAGTTGGAGGGAGAGGGATTGCTTGGTTGTGAATGTTAGGAGTAGTGATAGACCTAAGCTAATGTTTGACACGATGTGCGCTCTAACAGATTTAGATTATGATGTATTTCATGGCTCCATCAACACCGATGGATCAGTTGCAATTCAGGTAACTTGATTAATTTTGAATTTTAAAAATATGAATATGGATTAAAGTTTTAATTCTTCTATGCAGGAATACTTTGTGCGGCAGATGAATGAGAGCACTCTCCTCAATGAGATGGAGAGACAGAGATTAGTTCGAAATTTGGCGGCGGCCGTTGAAAGGCGAATGTCACAAGTAAGTATAGATCTTTGAGCTTCTTGATTGATCAAAAAGAATGTTATATATATATATATATATATATATATATATATATATATATATATATATATATATATATATATATATATGAGTATATTTTCCTGGAGTGTAGGGACTAAAGGTGGAGGTGCGCACTTTGAATCGTCACGGTCTGCTTTCAAACATGAGCAGAGTATTACGAGAGAATAGCCTGTCAGTCGATAAGGCATTGTTCTCCAAGGAGGAAGACACAGCCATTGGCACTTTCTATATTACTGACTCCTCATCGTCCACCATTGACACCAACAATATTGATCAACAAAGGCTGGAGGCACTGCGCAATGAGATTGGCGAAGACATCGTCTTTGAAAAGAACAATGATTGTAGCATCAAATCGCCGATTCGTAGAAGATGGAATCTATTTTCTATGTTCTATAATTTGGGGAGGAATTTGTGGACTCATATCAAACGCCTCTTCTGCAATATTAGTTTCATTAGATAAATTTTGTGCAATCTTTTTTATTTCACAGGCATCGTTTGAGATGGTTTTCTTATTGCTTCTTAAAGCAGCTTTCTATTACAAAAATTAAAAATTTTGTACTATAATATTAATTTAATAAGTAATAAGAAAATTGTTCCAAATGAAGCCTTAATTTGTTAGTTAGTTTGTTTGTTTCTTTGTTTTTTTTCCCCAACAACTTCTTGTAGTAGTTTTCATGATTCAATCGCAGCAGCAGGAACTTGTAGTAGACTTTTTCTTTGAATTTTGAAATGAATGGCTGTTGGAATTTCAGCTAAATAAACGGCCAGGTTACCTGAGGCCTGCAGACCTCCATGCTCACCCTTCTCGCTTTTCACTTGAGGCCATAGAAGGAACACATTAAGTTTGAAAAATTAGGAAAAATAAAAGAAGAATAAAATTTTGATGACGGATCAAATAAATATCACTCCAAAAGGAAAAAAAAATCAAATAAAGTGTTTGCTAACAATTTAATTGTATTGATGCTATAAAATGAAATAATAATAATAATAATAATAATTTTTTGCATGAGATTTATGAGTGAAGTAGCGTGGCAGTTAAGGGTGTAAGTGTGTCCAGCAGACTCATGAGCAGGCTTGGGCTTAACTTGATATACGGCTTCTGAGTCGAGTTTGATGAGCTAAAAAGTAAAGTTTGAATCAGCATTGACTCAACTTGTTAGCTCGCAAATATGCTCGTCTAAAAGATATTAATAAAAATTTCACTTAAAATATATTAGTATTCAAGATTTTAAGTACAAAATTGTTAAAAATATTTAAAAAGTATATTCAATTTCTTATATTAAGTGATTTTTATTATTTTTCTTTTAATTTCTTTTTTTTATCATTTTATTAAAAAAAAATGCTCAAATCATAATCATTTTATGTATTTCATAAAAAACGAGCCCGCTTCTGAGCGGGCTCGAACTTGTAGAATAAAGCTCGAGCTCATGCTCAAACTCAATTATTTAATCAAGCTCAAGCTCAAGTCAGAGGTGAGTTGAACTCGGCTTGACTCCTTTACACCCCTAGCCGCATTGCCCTCTTTGTTTAAAATAAAAATAAAAGTTTTTTTATTATTATTTTTAATGTAATCCACATGCACCATAATAACCTTATCAGTCTGCTAGTTAGGAGAGATTGAATATATTTGACAAAAATAAAAATAAAAAATTTCTTTTGAAATGCAATAACTAATTCATATGTAAAACTTTTTAATAACTTCATAACCAATGAGTTTAGCTTAAAATAGCTGTATTTTAATATTTTCTTACTTGATTCTTAAAAAAAATTAACGCAATATTTTTCTAAATAAAATTCATGTGATGATTTTATTTCTTATTAAACAAGAAAATTATTGTGCTTGTAAAATAGTATCAAAAAAAAAAATTATGTCATTTATGTTTATTCAATTTTTATTTACTACAAGAAAATGGTCGATTACCGGCGGTCATTTCTGACAGTTAACATTAGTTTACTAGCGGTTTGAAAATTTTCTGGCAGTTTTCTAGCGTTTTTAAAACTGCCAGAATAAACCGCGTAGGAAAGGAACTCCGACGGTCATTTTCGGGTGGCACAAACAGCCGGTAAATTCCGGTAGTCAAATATGCAGCGATCGCCGATTAATTAACGGCGGCGGACCGTTAGTAGAAAATGCTGGTCTATTCAATGGCCAAACCATCGGTAATAACTGGCGCTTATATTAAAAAACAGACAACTAAATGAGCTGTTCGGTATCAAAGTTTTTGACAGAGAAACCGCCGGTTAGCCGCCGGAAACCTGTAGCATTTGCAAAAAAAAAAATGACAGCCCCCCTCTATTTACACCAATTTCCACAATACCTGCACAGAATTCAAAACATATATAAAACAGAAACTTTAAGGGCAACAAGCCACAATACTCAATCCAAAATAGAGCCCAAAATTAATATAACATTTCATATGGAATAACAAAACAAAATCAACAAATATATTTATACAATCCACAATAAGTAGAAACAGTTCTTTAAACAAAGAAGAATGCATTTGTTCCACAATCAACATAATAATCCGGTAACAATCTGTTATATATTCAATATCTCTCTTCTTGGATAGTCATTTGGATGTTAAAGCAAACGTTCCCTACATAGTTGTGAAATGAATTATTAGAAAAGATGTACCTTAAATCTCATTTAAATCTAATGAAGAAATATCATTTCTGATATTTTTTTAGCCAAGTCTTCTTAGGTCTACTTCTACCTTTCTTAATATAAGTAAAATCTTATACATCTACTTTCCTAATTTGGTCATCGGAAGACCGTCGTTTTAAGCGACCAAACCATCTAAGGTGACTTATCGCTGCAAAACTTAACTTAGTATTATGCTTGTCTTTTAATAAAGCATTGCAGGTCTCACCACAATCATATAGAATTTTCCCTTAAGTTTGAGGGCGACTTTTCTATAACACAACAACCCTGATGCATTCCTCCACTTGAACCATCCAACTTGATTTCTGTTGATAATATCCCCATCTATTTCACCTTCACTCTGAACAAGATATCTAATATATAGAAAATGTATACTCTTATTAATGATTTTATCGCTTAAATTCACAATCCCCTCACTAAGTGTATTACTACTAAAATTATACTCCATATATTCATGTTTTAGATCAACTCATGCGAGAATCTTTACAATCTAAGGTAGACATCCATGATTCAAGTTTACCTTCAACTCCCTCTCTAGTCTTATCAACAAGAATAATATCATAAGCAAAAAACAAAAAAAAAATCAGGGTATATCCTCTTGCTAATGTCTATTGAGAACATCCATGACTAAAGCAAAATGATATGGGCTTAAGGCTTTTTCAAAATTCAAGTTTACCTTCAACTCCCTCTCTAGACTTATCAACAAGAAGATTATCAATAGGAAAATTAAAAAATTAAGGTACATCCTCTTGCAAATGTCGACTGAGAACATCTATGACTAAAGAAAAAACAAAAAAAGAAAAAGCAAAAATATGGTAAAGATCACCTTCGGGGAGTTCGCAGGCCGGAGTGAGGGCGTCGGCGGCCAGAGTTAGGGCTTCATCGGTTGAAGTCCTACGGACGCAGGTCAGAGATGAGGGTGAGAGCAACGTCTGGACGAAAATCAATAACACAAAGAAATGAGGAAGGGCTGGGGCAGCCAATTTTAGGTCAATTTCCGACGGTTTACGCTGCTGGAAAAAAGTCACTTAACATCGGCGGTACGCCTAAAAAAACTGGTGATATATCCGATAGTCAGTTTATCACCGGCATTTCCAGCGGTGTATTATTAAAAACCGATGGTTAAAACCGGCGGTCTAATCGCCGGTTTAACAGCGGGTAATACCGATGGTCATTTGACCGCCGGTAAACAACAAATTTTCTGTAATGATTATGATGGATTTGAAAATCATTGATTTTGCTTTGAGATTAGAGAATTCAAATTTTTATATACAACACAAATTTCAAAGTAAATTCATTAATTTTCAAGCCCTTCCTCATACCATTTTTTATATAATTCTTTTGATTTTTTTTTCAATTATATCAAATGTGAGCGAGGATAAGGGTGAACATGAGTTGCTTTAAGATTCGTCCGTGTGTGTATATATATTTCAATTATATTGGTAAACCATCGTTATCGTAATCAGTGAAAATTGAAGAGGAAAGATGTTGGAGTTTTGTGTAGTACTGAGCGGTGGAACCAAATACATTTATATATAATATCAATATTTTGATTTAAAAAATTTTCATTGTACGTTTCTCGTTTAATATTGGATTTTAGTATTCTTTCTCTTTCAAATCCAAATTCATCAATGTAATAATTATTTAAAATATTTATTATTTTCTTTTATTTTTAAATTTAGCATAATCAAATAGTTCATAATTATATAGATATAAATTTTTAAATGAAGCCTAAACTTATGATACATTTAAATATGGTTGATTAAAGGAGCATTAAAGTAAAAAAAATTGTAATTGATTCAGTTGTTTAGTGATTATTATTTTTGTTGTGCGGGAGAGGTGAGTATCGGAGTATAAATTTTATTTTCGAGAAGATTTTGTTTGAATCGGCTTTCTTATTGTTTCTTAAAATGATTTTTTAGTACAAAAACTATAATTTTTATTCTAGAAAGCTGCTTTAAGAAGCAGTAAAAAAATCATCCCAAACGGAATCTTACTCTTAGTTTAGTTATAAAATCATTCATTTTCTGATCAATGCCAACATGCATGAAAGAACTTGGAGTTTTATCACACATGTTAGGGCGTCTCCAACCGAAAAAACCATTTTATACTCCAAAATGCAGTAATTCATCTCCAATCGAACTCCATTTCTTTCTCTTCATTCGTGCGCGTCTTCATCTCGCTGCGAAGGTAATCATCTTTCTCCTTCCTCACGCACTTCTTCTGCAAATCTCCTAACATAAAAAATTGGCATATTAGAGTCACACTGTTCACCTATCAAATTTTGACGTGCAATTTAGCATTCAAATGAAGCGAATGGCGGACGTCATACCACCGCATGCAATTTGATTGGAGATGATCTTAGGGGTGAATTGTCGACCTCATTTTTAGCTAAGGTGGGGTCTTGCTTTATCATGCTTTGGCTTAAGTGGTTGGTTACTTAGAACCGTGTTCTCCGACATTTTTCATAATGATATCATAAATTTCATGCTCTTACATAATATCATAATTAAACATTAAAAATAAAAAGTTTTCAAGTAATTTTAATTAACTACAAAAAATTTAATGCTTAGAATTACTGAATATTTCAGAGGACTCAAATCTGTTGAAGATAATATTATTTCTCTTTAAAATCATTTTCCATTAATGATCATTTTCTTCAAACTTGATTGTCCCACGCCACAATCACTGCGTCTTATCTACGAAGATTTGATGTTGACTTCAAAACAACTTACCTGAAGATTATGGCTTTTGTTTTACTGAAATTATTGTGCAGCTATTAGTAAGCTGGCAATTAAGTGTCGGCCACCTTTTTACCAATTTATTAAACAAAATTATGTATAAATTATTCAAAAAAAATGTTGTTAAGACATTAATTGTGACCAAAATTTAATACGAAAGAAATAATTATATAAGAATATTCTGATAATTTAGGTCACGATGGAAGTCTTTGGATATGCATTGAGGTTAGTAGAGTTCAAGAATTATTTGAGGGAGGGGGAGATTATTCTGTGCGGAGTCCGAACGCGTTCGGAGGTCAATCCGGACGCATCACGTCATCCAAATTGGCCTCCGGACGCATCTAGACATTGCACGTAATAATTTTTTGTGGGGTGAGGGGCCAGATCCTAATATTTTTTCTCTTTTTGGATTTTCATGTTGGGAAATTTCTATATATTGGCACATATACTTTTACATATAAATAAAGTTTTATACATTAGAAGCTATCTAATATTGAGTCAAATAAAATTTGTGATCTATTTAACAATTAAATTATTATTTGGCTTATGTGGCATCTCATTTAAATATATATGGAATTAATAATTTGTGTAGAGGCCAAGTATTTATTTTTATTTTAATGATGGGCTAAAATAAAAAATAAATATACTTGAGGTATAAAAGGGTCATGGTCCACAGTTTAAGCGATGATGTTCTCATTTTCCTCATTTCCCATCTTGAGTGAAAAGAAGGGGTCTCTCGAGAACGCCGCTTTAAACGTGGAAGATCGAAGACCTTGATTCTGCATTTCAATGGATCCAGATACGCTTTCAATTCTTTTCTCTATGATTCGACGTGTCTTTTGGAGACAATGAAATTATTTTTTTATTTTTCTGTCTCCTTTAAATCCTAACATTTCAACGTAAAAATTTGGATGTCATATATGATTTTTTTCATTTATCTATTTACTTGTTGAATATTTGTATAAAGTTAAGATGTAAAAACTCTATTATTGTATTATCACAAATATTGTAACACGTAATAATACTTAATATTATTCATCTCAAATTGATATTTTGATATATTTGTAATAATTATGAAAAGCTTTAAATACTGACCGAAAGCTTAGAATGTTTTTACCTAAATTTAAATTTTTACTATAAAATCCTATTTTTTTTTAATATGTGACAAAATTTGATGGACGTCATAATATGTTTTAAATTAGAAATATCTGAACATATTTTTATATTTAATAATATTTTTATATTTCTATCATTAAAAAATGAAAAGTTTTTATTAAATGCTATCTTACATATCAAATTCTATTAATATAATATGTCATAATTAATTATTTTAGAAACATGAGAAGCATTTTCTCATCCCAAAAAAAAAAAAAAAAAGGGTAGCGTGATGTTATTTTGTGATATAAGACATGCTTTACATTTTACAAAATCAAAAGACGCGTCTTCTTCTACTTTATAAGATAAAAATTACGCTTCTTAATAAAATTATGTCAGAATGTCATGATTTATTTTTTATTAGAAGAAAATTATTTTAAATATATTTATTTTTATTTTATGAGTCACATACTATTCTTTAATATAGTTAAATTATTAGAAAAATAATATTAAGGTTTTGTTTGTGATGACTTTTTTACTGCTTCTTAAAGCAATTTTTTAATACAAAAATTAAAACATTTATATTAAAAAACTGCTTTAAGAAGCAGTAAGAAAGCCCTCCCAAACAAACCTAAAATTTAAAAATATATAACTAAATTATTAGACATTCATAATAACTTTTCTATATTATGATTACTTGTAATAGTTTAATAATTTAGTTATATTTATGAAATAATTTAACTATAGTTGTCTTGCCTAATAGTTAGTTATACTGAAAAATAATATATGATGCATGATTTCAAAGACATATGCAATAAAAATATCCTCTAAGTTTTATATTGGGGTGGGCTTCAAAGCCCTTAGATTTGTGCTAACATTAATGCTATATATGATACTCTAAATTGCAATAATTTAAACATAAATATAAGAGCTTTGAAGTCTATTCCGATTTAAAATATATCAAAATATATTGATGTAATTCCTTTCTCTTAGCTAATGTCCCTCTCACGGACGATAAATTACTATGTATAGAGTCTGGACGTAGCTTTTCGTCTGGACTCCAATTAGAAGAAGCCAAGCAAGCTTTTTTTGAATTCTCTCTCTTGTACATATACTGTATATAAGAGAGAGAAAAAAGTCACGTTGCTGTACTTGATTGGAGTCCGAATGAAATCCGGACTCCGCATGTCATAATTTTTCCTGACGGACAAGCTGCATGCCTTCAAACAAGATTAAAGACCAGAACAATCAAATTTGATAATTATTTAATCACAGTACCAGACCTTATATATTGTTCTTTTGAGTGTCATTTTAATAGCTTGAGCTATCAGTGGCCACATTATGTCTAAAGAGGGTTAAGGTTTTCTCAAATTGGACCAACAGATTTGTCATTTTGATGGGTTTTATCAAACAATTTTAACCAAACTTTGTGGTTTGGTTGGATTTTAAGCCACACCCACAACCACTCTATTATTGCTTGCTTTATAACTAGCAAGAATAGGGTTAAACTCGGGCGCCCAAGTTTTATCAAAATTGATAATTTGATTTGAGCCGATGCGAAAGTTCAGGTTCATGAAATATATAAATTTGATTCATATGAGTGCAATCGAAGATTCTATTTGTGCGGCTGCAGAGTTTTACAAAGTTATTGTGAAAAAAATAACTTAAATGTTATAGTTGTAAAAAACAGCTTTTTATTACAGTAATTTTAAAAACATAATGAGAAAATAATAGCCAAATAAAATTATGATTGTTATCTTTTTTTTATGACCAGGAATCGTCCGCTGCCATCCCCGGACTAGCTGAGAGCGCTTGGCGGTCCGTAAACCTCGGTCAACCTGGACGTGCTACCCACATCCATTAGAACCCGTGGCCGATGCGTCTTGGATCCTCCCGTATGGGGCACTGTCACCCGAGAGAAACGAACCCGGGATGGGGGGTACCCACCCGTGCTCGCCCAACAATCACGCTAAGCATCGATGGGTTATGATTGTCATCTGAAAAATAAAACATGAGAAAGTTATTCAAAAAATACAAATTATCTCAAATATTCAAAGTCATTAGAATATTCTAAAACAATTTTTTTTTTACTTTTTAACCAAATTTTAAAAATTATTATGAAAAAATTGAAAGCTATATAATTAAAAAGGGAAAAAACAATTAAACACTTAAAACTGCTGGAGAGCATATACTTGCCTTGCGTTGGCGGCTTATGAATTCTAATCATCTGAAAAGAAGCTGTTTTAGTCACCTGTCGCTGCCGTCAAACTGAGAAATCATGTCCGTTGATTGGCATCGTCCCTTCTGGCTCCAACCCAGCCCGCACGATCCCACACCGCTCCTCTGTGTCGGTGGATGGACGACAAGTTTATCAGTACGCTACGCATAGAAATCCTATCAGTAGCATCGTCCGTAGATACAGCACGAATCTTGATGAAACAATTAAGCTTAGTTTAATGGTGGATATTCAGCTACCGATAGGATTTGCTCATGTAGCTCAGGTAGTAGTATACTTTCTCTGTCATCCTCCCCTCAACCATTTGCCCGCGGTGGCATTTTTGCATACAGCTGCATGAAGTGGGGCCCACCACGTTCTCGACTTGCTTTAAACATTGCACTTCCCCTTCTTTTAATTTACGATTCTGTCCTCCTCAAAAGAGCTACAAAATTCTATTATTGTTCCTTTAATATATATATATTTAAATTCTTTAATTTTCGTGCATAAGAAATTATGGTGAAAAAACGCTATACTTGTTGAGGTCCTAATCATGCAAAATTTATTAAAAATAGCCCAAAAAATATCTAATTAATATTTAAATACAAGATAATATGCTATTATTATTTTTTGTTTAACAGGACATTATATTCTTTAAATTTTACACTCATATTAATCAAATCAATATATTTCATATCTAGTATCCAAGCAAAATTTATAAATTATTAATTTCAAATATTTAATGTTGCAATCAAATTATTTAATATAAATTAATTTCGATATTGGATTAAAATATATCTGTAGGTGACATCCGATCTTTCTAGTATGCGAGCTCTAAAGAATATGATGTGAGAATCTACCTAAGAATGGAGATAGAGAATGACAATTGAAAACTATATAGAAAATGATCTACTTGCTCAATTGTCCATAAAAAATAAAGAAAATATCTGAAATGTTAAGTTTTCATCTTTTATTTATAGAGATTCAAGGACTACAGAAAATGGTACATAAATAAAGAAAATAAAAAATGCATCAAGTTTATGACCATTATTACCGGCTATTTTAGACACATGTCATCATCTAACGAGTTCGATAGATGAATGTATCTCCAGGGGTGGACCTCCCTTGAGCTCGGGGGGGGGGGGGGGGGGGGGGGGGGGGGGGGGGGGGGGGATGATATCTTTAATGACCATTTTCTTTTTGTCACTATTTTTTTATCGCTATTGACCCATTTTCTTGTAGTGAAGGGTCGAGTCAAATTCGAAGCAGCATCAACACTTACTTGTAAGTTTACCCCTCTTAAAATTAAGACTGGTTCCACCCCTGTGTATCTATCACTTTTTGCTTCTAGGCAAATCTGCTAGATGATTATCTTAATTTTTATTGTATATATGAAAAATCTAATAATTCAAAAATCTATTAGATATTTAGGTCACAAAATCATAAATTTTTTCAAAAAAAAAAAAAACTTTAAACTAAGATTGATAGTTTATTAAATAAATAAATAATAAAAGTTAGTGTAAAAATTTAAATATTAATAACTCATACCAACTTAACGCGTAAAAAAAAACTATGGGTTGATAGCATTAGTCCAAATCTGATAACAATTTTAGTTTACTTTTGTAAAAAAAAAATTATATAATTTGAATAAAATGTTATATATTTTAATATATTTTTTTACATTTATGAAGTATTTAAAAAAAAAAATTACCCCTCCAACCCTACTGCGGTTGTCTCCTTCTATTACTTAAGCCTACATCTCCTCCCCGCGTCTGTCTCCTACTGCGTCTCACTCCCCTCACACTAAATTCCCTCCAAAATGCGGCGGCCGTCTCCACCTCCTTTCCTCCTCCCCTTCCTCCTCCTTCTGGCGGCCACCTCGCCGTCCTCAACCCACGCCTTCAACATCACAAAAATCCTCGCAACCCACCCCGACTTCTCCACCTTCAATCACTACCTCACCGTCACCCACCTAGCCTCAGAAATCAACCGCCGCCAGACCATCACCGTCCTCGCCATCGACAACGCCGCCATGTCCCCTCTCCTCGCCAAACACCTCTCCCTCCCCACCCTCAAAAACGTCCTTTCCCTCCACGTCCTCGTCGACTACTACGGCGCCAAGAAGCTCCACCAGATCACTCATGGAACCGCCCTCGCCTCCTCCCTCTTCCAAGCCACTGGTGCTGCCCCCGGCACTTCCGGCTTCGTCAACATCACCGACCACCGCGCCGGTCTAGTCTCCTTCGCCGCTACTTCCGATGATTCCTCAGCCCCTCCACCCCCTTCTTCAAGTTTCGTCAAATCCCTGAAAGAGCAACCCTATAACCTCTCCATCATACAGATCAGCAAGCCCCTTTCATCCCCGGAGGCCGAAGCTCCCGCCGCTGCGCCCGCACCCGTCAATCTCACCGATCTAATGACCCGGAAAGGCTGCGCGCTCTTCGCCGGCCTTCTTTCTGCCGATTCCGACACGCTCAAGACTTTCACGGAAAGTGCAGACGGAGGGCTCACAGTGTTCTGCCCTAGCGATCCTGCCGTCAAGGCATTTTTGCCCGTGTACAAAAATCTCACCGCCGATGGTAAGGCCTCCCTCCTGCTCTACCATGGATACCCCGTTTACAGCTCTTTGCAGGGGCTTAAATCGAACAACGGCGTAGTGACAACGCTCGCCACCGACGGCGGAGCTTCGAAGAACTACAATTTCACGGTACAGGATGACGGCGAGAAGGTAACGCTCGAGACAGGCGTAAGCACCGCAACGATCACATCGACGTTGATTGATCAGGATCCTGTGGCTGTTTACGAAGTCGACAAGGTGTTGCAGCCGCTGGAGCTCTTTAAACCGGAAGAAACGGAAGCGCCCGAGCCGGCGCCAGCGAAGAGCAAAAAGAAAAAGGGGAAGCAGACTGCGGAGACACCGGTCGACTCGCCAGACGCTGCGCCGGCAGATCTGGCTGCCGATGACAATGCTGCTTCAGGTACCAGGTTCGTGTTCGCCGGCGGCGTCGCCGCCGTGTTGTTGGCGGTGGTAGTTATCGCTTAATGAAATTACTGCATTTTATTTATTTTATTTTGTGGATGGTTATTGGGATTGATGGGTGGTCCGTAGCAATAAATGATTGAAGAGGAAGAAAGAGGAATGGCACGTGGTTGCCATCGTTTGATCATTTGCTGTAAATTTGTTTTTTTGTGAATGATTTCTGTATTGTTGTGATGCAAATGGTTTTGGGAATTCGTGCTAATGATTAGGTGGTTTGGTGCGAGTGATTAAATTGGTGAGTCAGACTTGAAATTCGAATAAAATGGAAGCAAGTTAAGCTAATATTATATATCCAATTACATCATATGTTAGCTTATTTTATTATGGATGGTTATGCAATTTTGCAACTGTGGACTTGGAGGTTGGAACAATGAATGCTGTAAGAAAGAGGGAGGAGAGGCATGAATTGCATGTGGGTACTGTCAGTTGATCGTTGTGAATGCTTTCGGTGATTGTAGGTTTCAATTTGCAAGTCAATATAGTAATATTCGACCACTGAATTCATATCAATAAGAAAGTTTTTTTTTTTTTTTTGAAAAAACTGGGCATAGAACATGCAATAAATATATATATTTATGAAGAAGGAATTTTTCTATGTTTAATTTAAAATTTACTTATAAGTTATTAAATTTTTAAAAATTTATTTTATGCTAAAGGCCTAGCTTTTAATGATGGATCTTGGACAAGCATGACATCATAAAAGAAATGATTAAAATTATCAAAGTGTAGTAAATAAATTGTTAGTATTTTGGTCCAATTTGTATGTTAATTTTTCAGTTTTACTTTTTTGCTCTTCCTTCAATTGTTTTAGTATAAATAAGGATGACTTGTATTTATTTTGTGCGAGTAAAATGGAATAATATCTTTGCTTCAGTTTTTTCTTCTCCAAGATCTAAGAGCCCACCCCTCTCCCTCCATTCTCCCATTTCTCTCCAAGAAAGCTTTCCTTCCTCCAAGTTTTTCAACAAATGGTATTAGAACTTGGTGGTGGTGATCAAGGGGAAGGAGGTTTCTTGTAATCAAGAAAGAGGCAGAGTGGCAGGCATGGGCGGGCTATTCACATGAAGGATCGGAGCACCAGTGCGGGTGTTCGGCCAGAGCGTGAGATTACTGTGCACGAATCAGGAAGGCATGCAGACGATGACATGCAGGATCACGATGGACAAACGAGGTACGAAATTAAGGCAGACAGACATACCACAGGATCATGGTAGGCAAGTGTGGTCGCGGGCATGCGGTCGGGTCAAGGGCACGAAGTCAGATAGAACATGTGGGTAAGCATGTCGCGTTCACGCGGTCGTGCGTTGAGGCAAACGGGGCTCGCTGGTCGGGTCGGTGTCTCGAGCGGGAACAGGACGCATGGTCACACTTGTGGATTGTGACGCGAGACAGGCGGGTTGCATGGGCGGTGGGCGCATGCAAGCAGTGGAGGTCAGGTTGCTGGAGGCTGGGTCAAGCGCACGAGGTGTGTGTGGTGTAGGCCGGAGGCTGTGCATGTTTCGGATCGGGACGAACCACGTGGGATGCACTTGTCGTAGAGATCACCAGAGGGCACGAGGCGAGGGGCTGGACGTGTGAATTTGCATGGAAGCTTGGGAGCTGGTGCCGTGCAGTAGGCAGGGCCAGGGGTGGTAGCACGGGAGAAGAACCTGGGTCACAAGAGGCAAGTTGAATGGTAGAAGGCCGCCTGAGGGAGAAGATCATGCGGGAGTTCGAGGCCAAACACGAGAGACGAGCTCATGAGATCGGAAGTAGAGCCGAAGCCAGGACGCACAGTGGGCACAAATTCGAGCAAATAGATGGAGCAAAAATAGGTAACTGTCCGGTGGAGGACTTGTCTTGGGCTGTTATTTGTGAATAGCAGGTGGAGGAGAAGTGACAGCCAGCGGGAAGATTTTTTCTTGGGTTGTTCTTTATGGACAATAAGTGTTTCGCAGCTTTTTAAAATGGGACTAAGATGGAGAGTGCTAGTATTTTGGTCCAAATTGTATGTTAGTTTTTGGTTTTATTGTTTTGCCTTTCCTTAGGTTGTTTTAGTATAAATAAGGTTGGCTTGTTTGTTTTGTGCAAGTAAGAGGAAATAACATATTTACTTCTGTCTTTCTTCTCCAAGATCTAAGAGCTCACCCGTCTCCCTCCATTCTCCCATTTCTCTTCAAGAAAGCTTTCCTTCCTCCAAGATTTTCCAACATAAATATAAAACAAAAGAATAAATATAAGAGACAAACTGATTATAGTTGGGTCTGCAATATGTTCTTTAAGAAAGAAAGAAAGAAAGAGTTATTGAGAACCGCATGCATATATATATATATATATATATATATATATATATATATATATATATATATATATATATATATATATATATATATATATATATATATATATAAGCATTGCTTTTACTGGACTAATGCTAATACCTTAGTTTCATATAAGTTCTCCCTATACTCTAATAAGTGCTTGATAAAAACTAAAAGGACTGGAACCTCCAAAATAGATTTTAGCATTCATAGATATAGATAAAGCATCAATGTGTAGCAGGTCATGCCCAGAAGTAGAGGTAAATTTAATATAGCACATACAATAAAAGAATGTTATATATAACTTATTTATTTATATTCCTCTCCTTTATAGACAAGACTTCCTATATAAGATCTAATATATCTCTAATCTTAGTGCACACACATCACACTCCATAAAAATATGCTGCTAGCACAAATAATACTCACAATAGTAGTTGCATAATGAAAAATTTTAACTACACACTACCCTAATCTAAACAAGTATCTATGGTTGTGACTATTACATAATTTAGTGTATGCAAGATCAATGTGGCAAAAATGATCTATTCACTTGATGTTGATAAGACCATCGTGTATGGTCTCATCCAAAAGATCTAATTAGATTAGAATATGCCATCAAAATCTAGTAAATTTCAAAATAATTTATGATTTTGAAAATATTCATAAGTATAGATAGATTTCCTTATAAGAGGAAAATGATATTAAAAAAAGAGTTAATATTATATATGGCCAATCATCCAGTATTTCATGCTCGCACCAAACACATTAAAATTGATTATCATTTCATCCAAGATCGCATACGCTCCAACGAAGTTACCATTCATCACATTTTCTCTCATGATCAACCTACAGATATCCTCACCAAGGCTCTCCCTCCGGCTCGGTTCTAGCAACTTCGCTCCAAACTAACTCTCCAAGCCCTGGATACTTAGTTTGAGGGGCGGTGATAAGCCACTCCAACTATCACAATATGCAAGCAGCCAGCTCACTATTTTTACCAAACATTTTTGCAACTTTATATCGGACTACGCTCACCACTCCACTACAGGAATCATTTCAAACCCTGCTTTTCACTGTAAAGCCAAACGGCTTGTTCCCTTCTCTTCTCCATATATATTAATTATTGTAACTATATTTCTCACAATCAATGAAACTATGAAGCTTTGTTCGCTCCATCCTTCTTATGTTATCTTAGTTCTATTAGTCCTAACGTTTTAAGTGAATTAAACCCACTTGAATATGAAAGAACTCTATCCTTAACTTTTTAAGTGAATTATACTCACTTGAATATGAAAAAAACTCTTAGTGATTGAATATGGGTTAAACCACTCAAAAGATGCTTGACATCATGATGATGTATTGAATATGTATGGTATGACAAAGCATAGCTTCTCTAATGAGTTTGGCCAAGTATTTGGGTATGATCCCAAGCACCACATCAAACCGTTATGCAATATGCTATGATTTCTTGATACATAAATATGATCTTAATATGATAGGAAAATATAGCAACCAAACCTAAGTCCATTAAGTCATCTATTAGGTATATATGCTTGCATCACAATATATATTAACCACAATAATCTAACATATAAATGCAAGTTGAATGCTATGATGACCTTAATTAGATTGAAGTGATCTACATAATCACCTCAACTCAATGAATGATATGATCTTATGTGTGAGACTTGTATCCTAACATAGAGATCCTACCATTTGGAATCCAAATGCAATAAGAATTTATTAATTATAATTAATTTAGAATATATGATAATTAGATAGAATTTATTATTATTTTTAGATGTTCACATGCATACATATGTAGATACTTGCTTCACATACCATGCACAGGGATGATCTATACATGTGTATGATCCCCTATCTACAAAATTAGCAAGCAAAACATTTTTAAGGAATCTTTATAATTATACCCAAATAAAATATTTTTACTTTGAATATATTAATTTTATTTATCTAACTAATTTAATGATATAAAATTAAGCTATAATTAGTTATAAAACAAAATATAGACTCATATTTCTCCTTCAAATAATAAGTAGTACAAAAATATAATATAAGTTAATTCATATTATTTATTATATGGCATAATCAAAATAATGCTTATAAAATTATAATATATTATAGGAATCTTTATAAAATCATGAAAATTTTTTTATAAAATGGAGGATAATATTAGAAACATTTTGCAATTCATTTCATTTCATTCAGAGTTCAAACAAAAAGAGATGATTTTTCAAAATTAAAACATTTATTTAAATCTATTTTTATTCATAAAAATTTAGTAAATATTAAATAAATATCTAATATTCATACAACATTATTGTAAGGAATTATGATTACCTATTCTGATTATTAAGAGCTAAAAAATTTCTAATTTTATAAACTATAAACTCAATTATTCTAATTTATTAACCATTAAATTAATAATCAATACTTAATGTTTAGTTTTAAAAAAATAGAGAATATATTTTGTAATTAAATTTTGAAATAAGTAACCATTAAATAAATAATCAATACTTTGTACTCGAAAAGAAAATTAAATATAACACTAATAAGCATTTCGAGAGAATGAATGTGAGATATTTGACTTTCTTAAATAATAAAAAAAAAGCTCAAAATAGGGTTAGGCCAATGGAGATTTCACCCAAGCTTATTGGCTTCAATGGGGCTGACACTTTGATAAAAAATTCACATAAAAAAGATTTCATTCATGAAAAGCTTATACGTTTGAATTTCTCGTAAATCTTTCGTGATTTGAATATCGTGCTTGTTGCATGCACAATAAGGATGAATTCAATGCAAGTAGCAAAATTCAGATCCATATATGTGAGGTGACGCAAATCATCATAGAGTAATGTATGATATATGTAACCCATAGTGTAATAATCCGTATTTCAATTAAAAAAATAATTCTTCCAATTTAAATCCTAGGGCATCACACATAGTAGATCTCACAATTGTGTAGAGACTAGTCAAAGATGGCTTAGATAGTCTAGTCTACATGATAAAGATTGTGTGCGATTGGTCATTTACATAGTTAACTAGGAACATGAAATGTCCATTTTTATTTCGAAAAAAATTTGATTTTTGGTTTTAGCTTCAATGAATTTTTATTATCACAGGAGTAATCATAAGAATTTGATTTTTTTTTTAGATGTAGATAATATGTTCAACTACCTTCAAGAAATTTTTTCATATAGAATATTTTTATTTGATAGGATAGAAAATTTAGGAACATTAGCTTTATAAAATCTATCATTTTGTTGTTATCATACTTCAATAATTTTTAATGATCTATTTTTTGCTAAAATAGATAAATAAACTTTAAGGAATAAGAGAAGCTTAGAAGTATAGGCAGGAGTTTGAAGGATATAGAGGTCTTCGAAATCTTTGATGATGTTTATTAAAAGTGTGTTGATATCAAGTGCATAATATAATTTTACCTGTAGCTTTGAAGTAAGACTTCTTATTTGTACAGCTCATAAATATATGTTTCTTCGTGTATTGATACACGATCTTGATAGATGTTTGCAATCGGGTTGTAGAAAGTAATATTGATAATCGATAAACTCTTAATCTTTGAATAAGAGTAATTCGGTGTTTCAAGAACTTGATGTAAACGACCTTTTGAGATTATAATAAAGTTTGCCTCTATCCTAGAACTATTTCTCATAAACGGTGTCAAACTATTATATGCTAGAATGTTTATGATCATAGAGAGAAAATTTTTAATGTCTTAACCTTGCATAAAAATCCATCACATATACAAAAAAAAGAAGAAGAGATGTATGAAACACCAAATTTTTACATGAGAAAAC
This sequence comes from Dendrobium chrysotoxum, assembly GCA_019925795.1. Classification (NCBI taxonomy): domain Eukaryota; kingdom Viridiplantae; phylum Streptophyta; class Magnoliopsida; order Asparagales; family Orchidaceae; genus Dendrobium; species Dendrobium chrysotoxum. The sequence goes on from CM034315.1 coordinate 71,689,007, forward strand.
ACAAAAAAGAAAAAAAAATCATAATACCTGACCTAATTAACACGATTTCATTAATATATATTATTAGTTACAAATTGTACCCTTTTTATAATTAATGGAGGAATTAATACAATATAGTATATATTAATTATTAAGGATTGATTTTGTAATAAAAGTTGTAAGAGACTTGAGGTTTTGGAGTTGTCTTCAAGGGATCATTTGCTATTTGTTTGGTTTTTCTCCTTTCAAGAAAGGATACTAAAGGCCAAGTTATCCAATATAAATCTCGATGTTAAAATCAAAATTTTGGTTTAGTGTTAATGTATGCATTGAACTTATGAGCGATGATGTATATTAATCTTGGTGGCAATGTAGTTCGTGCATGTCGACCTTTAAGATGACGACATAAATCAAAAATATAAGTGATAACATGCATCATTTTTATTGGGGATGATAAGCGATGAAGTTAGTAGGAATCAATGTTGGTGTTGACAATGGTTAGAAGACTATAGTGAGATAGCAATCATTGGAAGGCCAAAGATAGATGATGGTGATTAGAAAATTATAGTCCTATGACGAAGTTTAAAGGATCATACTTGGATGATGATGCATGGAGGGTCATAGTTGGGCGCCGACCATAGTTAAAGGATTATAATCAAGTAATGGTGATCAAATGATCATAATCAGACAAATATGGTCGACTGGCCATCATCGAACAAAAGTTGTCGGAGGATCATAATTGAGAGACAATGGTCAAAGAACTATAGTTGGACGATAATGGTTGAAGTATCATAGTTAGGTAATGGTGGCCAGAGGAATATAGTTAGTTAACACTTATCAGAAGATTGTGGTTGGCTGAAGGTTGTTGGAGGATTTTAGTTGAGTGACAATGGTTGAAGGACCATATTCAAATGACCATGGTTGAAGGACATCAATCAGGTGATAGTGGTTGGGTGACATTAGTTGGGAAACAATAGTCAGATGATCATAGTCGGGTGATGGCAGTTATGGATCATAATCGAGCAATGTTAGTCAATAGATCATAGTCGAGCAATAGTGTTCAGGCGATGGTTGTCTATCGATGGTGTTCGAGATATTATAGGAGTGATGGTGGTCAGATAATTATAAATAAATATAGTTGGGCGATGGTGGACAAATATCCATATTCGGGTAATGGTGATCAGATGATTATAGTTAAACGATGACATTCAAAGAATTATAATTGAGCGATGGTAGTTGGAGGACCATAATTAGGAGATGATGGCTGGAGAACCATAGTTCAACAATGGTGGATAAATGATCATAATTGGCCAATGGTAATTGAAGGATTGCAGTCATGAGATGATGGCCAGAGGACTATATTAAGCGATGATGTCAAATGATTGAGGTCGGGTGACACCGGTTTGACAATAATGATCGAGTAATAGCAATACGGTGATAAATGCTAGGTGAACGTAGTTAGACGGTGATGGTTAGACGTCGATGATCCATAAATGGTGGTCAGACTATAATGGTCCACAAATAAACTTCTAATAGCAACAATCCGATGGTGGGGTGTCGTTGTTTGATAGTGGTGATGGAGTGATAGTCCGACAGAGCTCCAAGATTCTTCAAGCTTCTACGCTTTTTTATTTCTCAAGCCCATAGGATCTCCTTCATATAGAGAGTGAGAAACTATCTAGTTTTTAAGAGTGGCATATTTTATAAATATAGTTGAAATAAAAAATACTCCATCAGATAATTCATATTAATTCCCTTAATCATATATCATTCTTTCAACATTAGGTGCCTTAACAATATCAAAACTTTAATCTATTATTTTCATTATGCTCATAACATGGAGATCTACAACATGATGATCATTAATCAGAACCATCATAGCAAAAATTACATCATAGCCCAATATCAGAGATAAAAAAACTTCAATACAACACCCTAAACATACACCGCCATTGCATAGGATGCACCATAAATCTTACAAGAATTACACTATATATTCCTCTAAGTAACACTGAATCCCAACCTACTAACCGACCCTTATGCCTTGATGCCATCCTATTACTACACATTTCTTACATTAATATTTGTCTGTTCTACTGATAAAAACTGAGATAATTGGTATCAACTCTCTTCCAGTCTACTTCTCACATTCAACGATATTTGGCTATGGCTTTTTTTGATACGGCTTTTTTATTCCTTTTGTAAAATTATTGTAGAAAAAAATAATTTTTAAAAAATATTATAGAAACCAATTTTCTAATATAAATATTTTTTAAAAGTAATGAAAAGCATGATCAAATAAAAATTATGATTACAATTTATAAAGTAAAATAATAAAAAAATTATCTCAAATAAAACCTAAAATTTCACCGAAAACAAATGATTAATAAGGAAAAACAACAGTGTGCATTTATTAAAGTAAAATTCATGCATTGTAAACACAAACTAGAAGTGCACAGCATTTTATTTGAATATTAAAAATATAGTTTACAAATCCTGCCGCAGCTAGAACCAACCCATTCAATTACATGTGCGTTATAAAACAAGAAACTATTATTTGAATTTTTTTTATTTGATTCATTTAAAATTAATATTTTACTTTGATTTATTTAATTCAATTAAAATGAAATAAAAGTAAAAGAAAAAATAGGTTCATAAATACGAAATTTAAGTCAAAGTTTCTTTTTTTATTGAATGACCCAAGATAAACCTTATAAGTTCTAGTTTGATTTGATTATGACTTTGCATAGACCCAAATCTAAAAATAAATCAAATTAACCTCAGCCAAATTGAACAATTTTTTGCCAACCCGTAATTATCAATTTGGAAGTAAATTAATAGAAAAAATTAGCATGAATAACTTTTATGTGAAAAAATATGCAAAAATAATTTAAATTTTCCTGTGACATTTAGGGGCTTTTTGATTTACTAAAAAAAATGCCAAGTAAAAAAAAACAGTTTAAAACACAATTTAAAATTTTTGTTTGATGAAAAACACACTACATAAAATTTCAGTGAGTTCTTTTTTCACTCTAGATCATTTTTGTATGTTATAAACTCACAATTTTAATCAAATTGTTTTTTCATCATAAGCCAACCACATTATCATTGTCTACCACTACCAACCGTTGCCAACATACCATCACCAGCAATCGCTTGTCTCCGTCGTTCACCATCGACCAATTGTCATCCACCATTATTAATCACCATCATCATTTTACTTCAAACTAAACATAAAAAATAAAACCTCATGCATTTTTTTCACTCATTCAAATAACTTCAAACATTTCAAATATACTATATTTTTTTACTCTGCATTTATTTCTCAACAAACCGAACAACTCCTTAATAGGACTAACTGAGAAATAGATAATTTGGTCAAATAATTAAGATAAATCTAGTATTTATATAAGAAGATAACCAAATGAGCATGAATTGGCAAAATTATTTAAATGCAGCAACTTTACAAGTCATGAGCCTTTCAGGTTTGTTAAAACTTAAAATAAGGGGAAAATACAAATTGCTGTAGAAGCTTCGATTTTTTTTTTAAAATAATTTCATGGTGCAACTTTGTACAGACACGATTACATAAACAACACGACAGCATGCTTGCGAAGTCCCATTTCTAGCAGTTACCAAGAAGCTCGAATATCATCATGCTCTTTACAGGAATAAGTAGAAAGATGCATCGAAGTGTTTGCTTCAATCTTCCATCTCCAAAATTGTGGAATAAATTGCTCCACTAATCTATACATCCGAAATGAAATTACAGAAAGAAATTGAACACTTGGATGAAAATCTAACATTTGCACAGTCGAAATGTAAAATATTTACACTAATCATGAAACATTTTCAGGCATGTAATTCAGCTGTTGGTTGTATAGGAGCAAGCTGAGATATGATCTATTAACTCTAAAAATAATTATTATAAAATGGCTTCAGTTTTATTGTAACTTTTTTAGCCACATTGGTTGGCATATAAAGTCACATTATAAATAAAAATTACCTCAAAATATTCTTATCAGATTATTTATCAGCATGTATTTTGAAGTTTTAAGATCTTTAAAACTCATTCTAATAAAACTTAATCAAAATATTCTGTCATGTCATATAGGAATTTGAGTATCACCGCCCGATAAATTTAGATCCAACAACTTACCCATTTTTAATGGCATTGTAAGTCGCATGTGCAACAAAGTGCAGTAGATTATAATTCTAAATAAGAAATGACTGATGAGAATCTCAAGAATATTTAAATAATAATCTTAGAAGGATAAATTTATAGATATGAATTGAGTAGGAACTTGGGAGACAAGGAGAGAGGAGAGAAGAAGTTGGCTGGGTGATTGTACAAAAATTTTAATTTTTGTACATACGTGCTGGTTTGCTGAGAAGCATACCTCTAGAAGAGATGCCATGTAGGGAGGGATTACTGAACCACCGCATCCAGGCAGTAAGTCTTGAAGCTCATACATTCTTTGACAAGAAAATCACTGCAACACAAGTTTCTTAAGAAATAAATGGGAGCAGATAAAAAAAATCAACTTTTTGATAATTCTTACAATATGCGTTCAACCATCTCTGCTGCGTCCCATCTAGGGCTCCATGGATAATTATTTAAAGGAGGTGACATTATTGGCGCTCCTTGAGAATTGAAGTGCTGCAGTTGTTGCCAATATGGTCTTAAAGTTGAAAACAGATTTGTTCTCCTTTTTATAAAATTAATATTCTCCAAATATATGCTTTAAAAAGAAAATAAAACATGCCTCTACTGACAATTAAAGAACGCATCAAAATGAAAGATGTATCAAGCATTCCATACTTGATCGAAATCAATAAAACGACACTTTGAATATGCATCTAATTTACATAAGCCAAACACTGCCACCCTAAAATATCTTTGGACATGTAACAAATGCTTCAATTCTCATATCCAATGTTCTCTTTAAATAAAATCCGTTTGGCTAACAAGTTATCAAAGAATATACAGTGAAGCGTAATACAATTGCTGGATATAAGTGACGCATATCTGCACTCACATTTATATATCTCGAACATTATCTCATGTAATTATGCTAAAATTCCTATATATGTGGATTCTTGCGTGTGCTTCTTGTCCTTATTGTAGCACAGTAATAGCATGTGTTCTTGCATGCTTTATGAAATTTTCGGATCCATTTGGCATCATTAGAGTCAGTGGGATTTGTGGTTCAAAATTTTCTCTTGGTTCAAAAAAATATTGGCACAGGAAGTTTGAAGTTAAAGATTTCTAATACAAATTTGCTATGCGATGCAAAACTGCACAAAAAGATCGATATGAAGAACTTTCATGAATTTTCTAGATAAGATACAAATAACATGATAAAATAGAGTAACAAATATATTTCAGATAAGAATTTTAAGGAATAGGATAAAGAATCCAACCGATCAGTGGAGTTGAGATAGCCCAAAAATCTTTTTGGCAACTCACAAGGATTAATTTAGAGTAAAGGAAACCTGTTGGTAATCACATAGAAATATGGAGCATTTATGCTTGATCACCACTTCTTAAAGCCCTAAAACCGAGGTGATCTATTCATGCCCATGATAAAACACCTATGAAAATAAGTGGAAGTCAAGTTTACGTCAAGTTGAACAAACAACGAGTAGTATTGCCATAATAACGCCAAGCAAGATTGATGGAGCATACATGAGGTCCTAAAATCAATGCAGGTACACCAATTGTATGAGCCACGTCAAACTCTAATGGTAGATCCAAAATTGGGTTCAGATCAAATAGTAAAATGATAAGTGACCAGCTTCATTGTTGAGAGATGTGTGGCAGGCTTGCCTTAACGGTGCCAATCTAGAACAATACTATGGATTTAACAGCCAAAAGCTACTGCACCATGGAATAAATTGAAACTATAGGATGTAAGAATGAATCCGTACCAACAATACATCCATATAAGAATATAAACAGAGCTAAGGTGATTAACAGGTCTCAACTTACAGTTAACAAAAAACATACAGGCGTAGAGTGAAAGCAAAAGCAGGTATGTCAGCTTCAATACCACAAACATTGAAGGGAATCAATTTCCTGAAAACCCAATGGTGAAACAGACCGGGTGAGCTACAATCTTATAGGCAGTTCAGTATTTATGAATGTTGACCCAGTAAGACAAAGAGGGCAAGTTTATGGCAAAGAAAATAAATGAAGCACAACTTTATCAACATGAATAGTAGAGAAACTCCTAATGCTCGTGTCCAAAGTGCTAAATTCCAGGTCCAAAATGCTATAATACTGAAGCCCACCATTCTCTACAAAAACCTTCAACAAAATGGATAACTGTGGCACAAACCTCTAGCGGATACCACGCAGCCGACACCTTGCCATCAATCTAACCAGCACGCCATTAGCAAGCATGCTACATTACTGCCCACTACAGCAACACCTCCTGCACCCCCAGGAACCCAGCAGCATTCGCATGAGCAGCACAACAAGAACCTCCAATAACCCAACACATGTAAGCTCATCTCTGCAAGTGCATCCATTGTCCTTGCGCTTCACACAAATGAAAACATTGCCTCACAATCACTCACACGTATCATCCCCAATGCGTCTGACACCTACTTCTAGTCTTCTACACACATTGCACTAACAACAAGTGCATACTCGTATGCATGTCTACTCTTTCAAACAAGCGCAAGGACGCCCCTTAAGTTAGCACTCATGTACACCAGCCTAATGTTCCGCCCTCTTTGTCATTGCATCATCCTGTGCGTACAAGAGCGCTCACTACTGTCACATCATTTTGCGAGCACTTGTCTTCACACACTCAGAATTGTCTGGCATCACTCTGTGTGCAACAATGCACTGTTCATTGTCATCATCACTTTGTCCCATGTGCATGCGTCCACATTCTTGTGTGCTCCTCAAGCATTATACTGATCCACATGTGCATCTCAATGAGCGTTGTTATTGAGCCAATCTGAAGATCATTGCAATTGACCTCACTACCTAGCAGGCACCAAGCGTTTCAAACCCTATAATCATAGTCTAGTATGAGGTAATTTTTCTCTTTCTTCCCACTTAATTCTCGTAGGTGTGTTTCCCAGTCATCTGTCCTCATCATTAGGCTCTCCACCCAACGACCCTTCCTTGCCCTCTCGAGATAAAAAGGAAGGGCAGACAACCCTTAAACTGACTCTAGGTTCTAAGCTCCTATATGAGTACCTTGAAATCCCCACTTTGGAGGTGGACTTCAATGTCCATTTAAAAAGCTAGGAGATCATAGCTTAGTAGGTACCACACATCCTCATCATCACAAGATTTCCCTCTACATCATCCCCCATTACTCCGCCATTGCACCTTCTACCTACAAACTTGGGATTGTTTGTCACCTTCGATAGGACTATGCAACTAAATTATCAAGAGACGATTCCTTCACTGTCCTACACAGATGCTTCTCTTCATCTCTCGCAAGATGACATGCATTGTCACATCGTAAGATAGCCTTTCCACACTAGCTTGGATCACTTGCTTCTCTGAATAGCTCATCACTCGAGTGCTCGCCCTCATTATTGCTCACTATCACGAGACTTATTGACCTTGGGCTCATTGAACTCGAGTCCACCCACCAACTCCCTGTCGACAAGCCAGGGTTCTTTATGGGTAGATCTGACCAGCCTGCTTGTTGGGCAAAGCCATCCAGTGCCTCCTGGACTGCATCATCACTACAGTTCCTCCTCCAATACCATTCAATTTTACTGTTCACTTTTTGGTCTACGTCACTGATACTTAATGAAACCAGGGGGAAAAAATATTGTAAGATGCAACCAAAATGGCATACTCCAAAGAGAAGATAAAGAAAAACCCAAAGCAATTTCATGCAAAAGCTAGTAATTTAACACAATAAAACTACTGAAAACCCCCACTGTCAAAGCCAAATAACACCATCAATAATAGAGATCTATGTTTCTTTCAGACAAGCTTCATAAAAAAGAAAGTCAGTTGAACATATAAAGAACTGAGTACAATAGATGAAAAGCAAACATTTAGTTTGCTGATATTTTCACATGAAATCCTATGCAAGCATCTGTAGTAAGCATGTTGAAGTTTTTTGTTCTCTGGTCTCGAAATAAATTTAAACAACAAACCTGGGAACTTTGCAGGATCAATGTAGGTTGTTGCTTAGGGAAATGAGTGGAAAGTGAAAAGTGCACCTGCCACAAAGACATTGCTAAGCCATAGCTGTCAGAACTATAGGAAAGAAGAAGTACAAAGCAAATATAATTGCTTCAAGGTCTCTTTCTTTATCACTGTGAAAAAAATGAAAGAGTTTGTAAAATTGAACCTGAAAAGTAAATTTGGGCCTATTTGATTACCAGAAATTTGTGCCTGACAGCACAAGTCATATGTGATATATATATATGGCTTGGCTTAACAAAGAGAAGGAAACAGGCGATAAAAACAACTTTCAACAGTTGCTGCTCTTTTCACTACTAAATTCTCTCGTATTCTTCCGCAAACATTATGATGTATTTTAAAGTTTTCATGCATTCATTCTTTTTTGATGAAAGAAAATCACTTGAACAAGTTGAAACTGGCATAGATGAGAACAGTATGATGGATGCATGATATAATAAGTGCAGGCCATTAAGAAATCATACTTGAGAGACATTATAGGAATAGCAATATTAGAAATAAGATGGCAAGAAAAGAGTACAGGTTTAGACCTAAACATCAGAGGACATATGATGCACCAATTGGATAGGTAATAAAACGAATATGTAAGAAATAAAAAGATAAAATGTAAATCAAAGATAATATGATTACAAGTTGTGCAAGAACACGTGTAAAGTAGAATTAACAGCTCAAGTAGTTTTCTATAAATATGAAAAAGAAGAAGAATTCATAAATTTTATCAAAATAGTTAAGATTAAGCAAATGATGATGATAATAATGATAACGCATTCTTATTTTTTCCTTGAATAATTAAAGGCATATTTGGGATCACTTAAGTTATTTGTTTATTTAACTTAAAAAACATGCTCTTTAAAAACTTATTTATAAAATATTAAATATTTATTTCATATAAAAACAAACAACGACAACAACATAAGAATGGAAGTTTGTGATGAACATATAAAAACATAAAGAAAAAAAAAAGTAATTGCACAATTTCCCTAAATATTAACAGTGAAGGCTGTGTCCACTATTTTTGTGGGCGTCACCATAAATACATGCTGAACATCTAAAACAGCCATAATTCTGACATGCAAATAGTTCAAAACATACAAGGAATGTGAAAACTCCCGTGACAGCAAGAATGGTAGCTTTCCTACAAAAAATCTGATTAAACAAAGCATCAGTATGCATTCCATAGCATCAATCAAATTAAACAACAGTAGAATAAATAAACATACCGGGTCAGCTTCAAGCGGCCTTCCAAATTTGGGGACTAAAGCCTCAATGAAACGCCTTCTAGCACCAACAAATGCAACTGCCTCCATGACCTACAGGTATCCATTAAATTATGAGTAAACAAACGAGCCCAAAAGGTGTATAAACAGGCTGTTAATAATGTTAAGGCGGAAAAAAGAAAGCGATGCAAGAAAGGTGTTGATTGGAATTTCATGGACTGAGCTAGTGTTAGACCTAACAATCTTACTTATCAATGTAGTCATTCTCCCCACAAAGTTTGTCAATCAAAGAAGTATTCATCCATTACCTAATCCAAAAAAGCTTTAGAACCTATCCTCTCATTATAAATAAACGCATCCACTTTAACTTTCCTTGTTATATCCTCAATCATGTCATAAGGTTGTCATGAATGATGATTATAATTTCATTAACTTATTCCCCATGGCATATAGCTTGATTATGTCTCCCATGATAAGCTTCATATCACCTAATGGTGTTATAAATAGGTTCTTCATTTGAGTTAAATTCATTATTCGGCACTTGTGGGTGTAGTTGATTAGTTTTCAACGTTCCAAGTCTCTCATTAATTCAAGTTATGGTTCTGCTTGGTTGATCTTGTTTTGTTAGTAACTCATTTGATCAATTTTGTCAAATATTCAAAACATCACCTTTTTGGTGATCTATAGCCGAACTTTTTAAGTGACATGTAAGCACTAGCCTAGGCTCTATACCAATTTGATGCGTAATAGTTAAAGGTCCATGATTTCTAATAAACCTAGGATGAGATACAATATGAAACAAAAAACATCATAATTTGTAGATTGCATTTATCTCGACAAAATCTCAATCACTCTCATAAAACTAACAATCAAACTATTAAAAGAGAAAAGAATATGGATGGAAATCACACAAAAAGGAAGAACTAAGCCTCATGCTAATACAAGGAGTCTCCCTCTAGAAGTAGCTATCCACGCTTTTGAATAACTTAACTCACATTCAACAAGCACATATGAAGAGAGAAGAACTGAGACTTTATTTCAACATTCAATATTAAATGATTTTTATGTGCCTCGAGGGTCCTACTTAATGTGCTTCAAAAAACTCAAAATACGAAACTACGCAAAATCTATAAAAATATATTGAAAATACCACATTTTAATACATCTGGCATGAATTCAAACAGTATAAACTTTTTTCATAAATTTCACATTCATAATTGCATCAAACATCCAACAAAAGAGTAAAATTTCCTACAGCGGTGAGCAATAGAGGACCTGAGCACGAAGGCAGTGCATGACTATATTTGGAATGGCAGGAGTCATAAGGCGGCACAATAAAGCAATAGGAAAGTAGTTGGAAGGTGTTGATTGCACAACAACAACCCAACGGGCAAAGAAACAAGTCCATAACAATACATAGGCGGGAAATAGACAATGCGAATTCAACTAGCAACATGTCTCCAATAAGGAAAAATTGTAAACACGGTGACATTTAACGTATGATGGAATTGCAACAATACATTGAGGAAATATAAACAGTGATGAATAGCAATAAACACTAGTAATTCTAAACTCCTATAGGTGCTGATTGGAATTCAATAGATCGGCTAAAACCATGAAACATCAAGTTAGACACCCAGACTTTCAAAATACTGGATAACACATCCCATCATCATAGGCATTTTAAAAGGAATAACCAAAAGAAAATGAAGTGCAATGATATAAATCACATAAATCATCACCTTCTACGCTTTCATATTTCCATCATCAGTGCATCAATAAAAAAGCATAAAATCTTTCCTCATTAAATAAACAAAAAATCATTGCATAGCATTGTATAAGCTCTGCTTTGCAAATTAATATGTAACACTTGAGCACAGTAGGCTAAAACCCTGCACGTGAAGGAGGATAAAGATCTCTACTTAACTAAAAATCTAGCATGTTGCTTCAATTAAATGGTAGAACAAATACATTTGCATTAACATTAGAATTGAATTTAGCAACAAAAAAAACACTCATTATGATATGTTTAACATCCAACATGGCGCACACTATTTTTCTTTGTTCAGTCTTGCCAAGAAAAATAACGTGGGAGTGTTAGTGCATGCTATTTTATGTTATTAACATGTATGCATGGAGAGTTGATAAATTTAACATATTGCAATTAAATGGATTGTTATATGGACTTTAGTGTTATTTAATAAAAAAAATCACTGATTGTCAAGTTTAGTGTTGCAAAAATGAGAATGTTTGGATGTGTGTATGGGAAAATTAGAAATGCTGGATGAAAAAATAATGTTATACTGAGATAGTAGAAATAGCATATTATTGCATATCAGGTTATGAAAAATAAACCGTAGAGGTCTAGCCATGTATAATGCAGTATGCGCTAATAAGATGTAGAAGGATTACAAAGAAAAAAAAATGGTATAATCAACGAAAAGAAGGCTAAAAGCTGTAAAAAAAATACTTGCACAAAATATAGTTAACACCTTATGTGTTGCTCAACACAAATGATAAGAGTGAGAATTCATCAAGCTTAAATAAAACGAATGGAAAGTGAGGATTTATAAAGCCAACCCAAATAGTTTAAATAAGGCAAATGATGACACTGATGATGCATGTTCTGGGGAATATAAAAACCAATGAAAATGTTGAGAGATGGACTGGTCAAATAAAAAGGGGGAAGGGACCAAGAAGCATAAAAGTTAAAAAGAATCAAATCCATAAACACATCAACTGCAAAAGGAAGCTTAAGAAAGGACCAATCACATTACCTTATACTTTATCTTAACTATCAAAAAGGAGAAAAACTAAAAAATCACAAAAAGCATTTAGGTAAGTGGCTCTAGCAAGTATAGGCCTTCAAAATAATCAAAATCACAAAACAAACACCAAAATAATGGAAATTACTACACTCCTAACAAAGCCCACAAAAAAATTTAGAAAAAAACAGCAAAAGTTTACTTATAGCATGTGTTCTTTGATATCAGGTCCACAACATACCACTACAGGCTCACTCAAGTCACAGACCTGAATTAAAAAAAAAAAAGATGAAAAGAGCAGATACCAGCAATAAGATACATACCAGTCAATAAGGTGAATGAGCGAGAATAAAAATTTTACGTAGTTCAGGTAAGAAGATCATTCAATTCCAGCAAGTGCTCCTGGTTCAGCTCCACAAAAAGACGTCAGAGAGAGAAGATGCAGATGAAAAGGGCTTGAAGTTGGTTGTCCCTAGCAACATGGAGGGGTAGGACAGGAGGAACATAGCACTGGGAAGGGGTTTTTACCCTCAAAACAAACAATCAAGGTTTATAGACTCAGAAAAGCTGGCTAATAAATGATTCCACATCCAACAAATGTCTAAATAAATCAATCATAACACAGTCTAAAGCACCCTGAGATTCAGGGTTGCACAAACTGAAATTAATCTCATATTGCAGAGCTGACAATCTCCCATGTTACGACATATGTTCCCATCACTAGTGTGCATGGGAAAGGCAAAAACACTTGTCTACCAAAAAATGGAAGCTAATTATACAACAAATGGTTTTGCGTGCATTAACTTTTCACCAAGGAGCACCAAAAATATGGAGGCACATAAAATAATTTATAAAATCATACAAAATGAAACCCTCAATTGTAAGCTAATAATGGTGATGAGTAGAGAAGACAGTAGAAACAAAATATAATTCTCAATATGACAAATATAACTAACCTGTACAATAAGAGTGTCTTCCAGAGAAGGAAGGTATTCAGCCATACACCTATGAAATTGTAGAAATTTTGAAGTCATGAATAGAAGCAACAAATGGTAACAACAGAATTCTCAGCCACAAATGTAAAAAAAGAGTGCACAAAATATTGATTAAAATAACCTTTTAACCTGATAGGATGACTTACATTCCATCAACCCAAGAAGGAAGCTTCACGTCTTCAACTGATAACAAGTCCTTCAGCTGTGACGAAGACACTAACTTTATGCGTGGTGCCAAAGGAGCGAGAGAATAACTTCTAGAAACAGGAAACACAACCTGCATGATTATAACTATAAGAATATGAAAAGTAATTAAAACCTCAACAAAAAAAAGTGGAAGTATTGGTAAGAACAAATCATGATTAGCCTACTCCCAACCATTTCAGGAATGTTTTTAACATATTATTGGCAAATATTTCCCCACCTCTATCAAAATTGGATTGCCTATGTCAAGACAAAGTCGAGATGCTATTTGGGTTGTTGTAGATCAATTAACAATGTCTGCTCATTTCTTACAAATCAAACAAACAGATTCAATGAAAAATTTAGTAAAGATATATGTTGATGAAATTATGAGATTGCATGGAGTTTCAAAATCTATAGTCTCTAATAGAGATACTCGATTCACTTCTAAATTGTGGAAAAGATTCAGGATGCTTCGGGTACCAGATTGACTTTCATCACTTCATTTCACCCTCAGACGGATGAGCAATCAAAAAGAACAATTCAAGCTTTGAAAAATTTACTTCGGTTATGTGTCTTGGATTTTGATAAAAATTGAGAGATCCATCTACCTTTAAATGAATTGACATATAATAACAGTTTTTAATCCAGCATTGGAATGGCACTGTATGAAGCTCTCTATGGAAGGAAGTGTAGAATATCTTTGTGTCAGGTAGAAATAGGTGAAAGAAAAATAATTGGTACTGAATTTATAGATGATACACCAATAATATTAGATTGATTAGAGACAGATTAAAGGCAATGTAAGATAGGCAAAGAAAATATTATGATGCAAAATACAGACCAGTTGAATTTGAAATTGATAAATTTATTTTTATTAAAGTCAATCCAATGAAACATGTGCAACACTTTGGAAAGACAAGAAAATTGAGCCTATGGTTTATAGGTCATTTTGAAATTATTGAGAGGATTGAAAATATAGCTTACAGATTGGATCTTCCAGTGCATATGTAAGGAATTCATAATATTTTTCAGATAAGTCAAAGAGAATTCTATCAAAATCAATTGAACAACAACCTGATTTGAAATATGTTGAAGATCATGAAATAATACTGGAATATGATGTGAAACAACTGAGGAATCATGGGATACCATTCGTAAGGATTTTATGGAAGCATGGATTGAAAGAGATGCCCGGGAGAAAGAATCAACTCAATATCCTCATCTATTCAACTAAGGTATGTTTATTTATTTATTTTATTTACAATTTTGAGGAGGAAATTTTATAAGGAGGGGAGATTGTAATAACCAGTTTGGTTCAACCGGTTCAATTGAACCGGCCTATTATTGTAGCGCCGAGCGAATACGGTAGCAGAACCGCAAATCAAATGGTTCACATACAGGCACAGGAGGCTAGATGGGATTGGATCGCAGGATTGAGTGGATATTTGCGTATAGGAGTGAAAACTAACGACTCCTCGTGAGTAATATCTTCGTTCCACTCACTCCCGTAAGATCAAAATGCGTGAGAAAGTTTCAGACGAGAGAAATTGACAAAGAGGAAGAAGAAAAAGAAGAAGGAATGTATGTTCTTTTAATTTTCGTTAAATTTGTGTAAGTTTCCTCCATAATATAAACATAAGAAATGAGTAAATGCTTCATTTGAGTGCAGCGGAAGAAACTTTAAAGAGAAAGAGGAAGAAATTTGAGAGAAGAAAGGTAAGGAAATTGAAAGAACATCATCAAGGTATTTTGATTAAATTATTTTTTTATTTAAGATTAATTCTAAAAAAATTTAGAAATTTACTGCAGATCAATGTAAATTCATATGTAAGATAATTTTATAAAATTCGAGAAGTTGAATGCAATAAAGAAGAAGAGAAAGAGAGAATTTAGAGTTGAAGTTCTTCAATTTTCTAATGGTGGAGGAGAGTTTAAGTTCTTCCATTTTCTGATGGTGGAGAAAAGGGTAAGTGAGAAATTTGTTGATTTTTGTAGAAGAGAAATTTATATAATTTCATTCCTCTCATTTGAAGAAATGATTTTGATAGGAAAAAGTAACCTATTGCATGAAGGAGAAATTCTGAAGCAAATAAGGGATTCCAAAAAGGGATTCAAGTAAAAAAGTTCATATATGATTACTAAAGTATTTAGATGAGATTAATGAAGGCAAGAGATAACGTAATAATACTAGTTTATGTAATTGTGTGCGAAATTTTAGATTTTTTTAAGTAAGGCTATTTCAAGGAAGCAAGAATTTGGAAGGAATTGAAGCAAGAGCATAATTAAAATGGGTAATTACTGTCAGTTTATAGCTATTACATGATTCTATTTTATTAAATACAGCCTCTTGACTTTTTATTTAATTAAGAATGTTTGAAAGCTAGGATACTCATAATGATAAAAGTTAGCCATTAAAGTTACAATGTAATATATATGAAATGTACATATGTTGATTTAAAATGCATGCAAAGGAAAAGAAAGTAAATTTAAAAATGCATATATTATTTCAAAGTCATATAAAGACAAATGAAATGAATAAAGGATTTACCACATGTAAATGAAAAATTAAATGGAAAAGAAAAAGATGCATGCATGCAATTACAAGAGTTCATCCTCTTATGGTACTGGCTGGGGACGCAACGTACCCGTGCACCGTAAATAGAAAAGGAAATGGAAATAAAAATAAAAATGGTTATACCTTTATTGATACATTTAGACGGTGCTCCTATACTAATTAAAAGGGAAAACAAATAAATGTCAAATGGAAAAAAATATGTATGTGTATTATATATATGCTTAAATGTTATATATATATATATATCAAATGTGATTATCCATAGTAAACTCAAACTGTAATAGTAAAATTTTCAAGTCTCCTGATAAATAAAAATGTCTGAAAGAGAGGAATACTTCTACAGAAGACAGCGATCAAATGAAAACAGGTAAAATATGATTTATGTTTATGTTCAAATGTATAAGTTGTGTTAGTGACTCTTCAGTATTTATATGGGATGTAGTTAATTAATTATTTTTGAATTTAAATGAAATGTATTAAACATCTGACTGTTTGTTCCCGCCTCGTTAGTTCGAGTCTCCGGGTCGGATCTTGACAGGGATCCATAAGCAAGGGAATATAAAAATTGAAAGCCATCCAATTCCATCAACTATTCTCTAAAAAAAAATCTCCCACTCAAATTAGGCCATCTTCTGAATATTCACATCTCATTGTTATCTAACAGGTTCTACTCATTGGAATGCCAACCCCTAAAACAAACATAACTCATTGAAGATATCTTCCCATACTTCTCAATTACTAAATCAAGACCAAATATTATACCATAAAATAATTCCAACAAGGCATTGGTGGCTGGCTTGTTTGAACCAACACAACCAAATAAGACTAAGACTCAAGTTTTTGGAGTGAAGAACAAGGTGTCAAACCAAGCCCCCGGCTTAAGATTGAATTGAATAGTTTACATCCAATATGTGGGAGGAAAAATTGGAGACAAAATATTTAACTTTCAAGGTACAAAAAGGGGGAAATTTTTCAAAAATTTTGGAAATTCTTTTCTTAAAATAAATAAAAAACTCACTATTTTCTTTGAAATTTATTTATTGTGGTTACACATTGTATAGTTCCCGTAACGTACAAAAAGGAAGCAACACTGAACTCTTGCATCAAATGTTAAATACATGACATGCATACAAGCTGTTCGTGATATTAAAAGCATGCACGGCAAAGAAAACAACACAAATTGCACAAATGCAAGTAATTAAACAAAAATAACCTTCTTCTAACCTTCTTAAATCCTATACCAGCCGGATTAAATATTCATTCCGAATATGCCATGCATGCTGTTACAGTGAATTTGTAGTTCTTGAGAAAGATGAGCATTGCAAAATGGATGAGTTTAGAGTTTTAGATTTTTCAGTTATCCGAAGAAGAAAAAAATCAGTTAAAGATTATACCAAATAGCTGGGATAAGGTTGCTGCGACATTGATGATTTATCTCCCCACCTACAGACCCAAGAAAACCTTACAAAGCATGATCATTATGTGATATGACTTTGAATATATAACGAATATAATCATATAAGAATGTATATTGTAAAGGACACTCAAACCTTAAGTTTTGTAAAATCTTAAAATTTCAAAGATTCATTTTTATCAAAAAAGTAAAAGTTATAATTTATCCGAAATTTTAATCAAACAAATTTAGAACGGCTGAATACCCTTGAACTAACCATTTTTCTTTAAAGAAGTTTCAGCAATCTAAGACAAGGTTACTTAAAAAATCCTGGTACGAAAAAAAAGTGAAACATGATATGTAATAGAACCAAGAAAGAGAAAAGAAAGGTTACTATTAGGTTGTCACAACAAAATGGAATGAGGTCGAAATATTCTCTTGTAAAATTTACAATATTAATACAAAGATATTAAAACTCTACATGTGATAATGAATAGAAACATTTCCTACTTAAAATATGATTAGGTAATACATTGCAAATAGAGCTCAACAAAACCTGCAAGTAGATCTTTTGTTCTTGTTTCCAAGGGCATGCGTGCACAAGTTTGTTCAAATTCACGTCTAGTAATGGTACAACAAATTTGACCTCCTCCGACTGGAAAATTAAAGGGGGATCTTGGTAAAAAAGGGTGAATGGGGCAAACAAAAAAAAAAGTAATTATACTAAGCGCTGGAATAAGAAATTCAGATGGTCCAATCATATTGTTGACGACAATAACAATGGAATTATCTATCAAAAGGGCATACCTTGTCAGGCCCAGAAATCAAACAGACTTCGATTCCCTGTAATAAGATAAATTGGATAAAGTTTAATTCAATCTGAAAATCAAATTGAGTATGTGAACTGAAATGCAATTGAAATTGCATGCCAAACTCACGAGAAAAAAATAAGAGAAATTGTGAGCGTGAGAAAGAGTGGCAAGTAAAATTACTAATACAAATAGAAAGCATCTCACAAGTCAAAAATCACTAAAGCAAACTGACAAATTATGTAAATCAAAAAAAGCATTTTCCTAATAACAGGTATATTCCATCAATGTCATTTTTTTCTTGATTCTTAATTTTTAGACCACATTTGGCTCTTGGAAGCAATTAAACCATAGTTAAATCACTGTATGCCATGCTTCTTAGAGTCTTACATAATCATTCAGAAATGCTTTTGCATGTGTTTCATGAGCATTTTCAATTCATCATTATCCACTTTGAATATAGAGTACTTTTTTCACGATGCTGAATACTCAAACCACGCTCATCTCATGCTTAATAGTTGTGACAACCATAATCATTAACAGGAGGTTAGAAGAAGGTACTGCAATGTGATAGGAAATACTTGATTTCGCAAGCAATCCTACCCAAAACAACGAGCAAACAGCAAAGCTGCTGCGGTTTACAGCAGCAAATCAGCCAAAACCAGAGGAAAACAGTAAAAATGTGAGAGAAAACGGAAGGAAAACAACTCCAATAGAGTATATTCCACTAGTGGATGAATAAAAGCAACAAACGACACAACGTTCTTCAATTCGAGAGAAAGAACAACTCTCCAAATCTCCGGCAACGTCAAGAGCCCAAGCAAAGAAAACCTAGATCTCAAATTACATTCAAATTCAAGATAACCCTAATTTCCCCCCAAACCTCCTAATTAACCATAAAGGAGTCTTACAAAATCCTAAACAGCCCTCCTCATTCAAATTTCCCCTCCAAAACTTGCATTAAGCCCCTCATGGGGCCCACAGGACTTCCGCCCCCTTCCCTGCTTCCTCCGCCTGGCATAGACCAAGACCGGTCCAGGCTGGACCGGTCCAGCCGGCCCCTCCTGGGCCGGCTTGTGCGTAACACAATGTTCAATCATGTAGATCTATCATGGGTTTATGACAAATTTTTTACTTGATGAAGCAAATTTTTTCTATTGATAATTTACTAACCTTGATAAAAAGATTGAAATTATATTAGTAAACTAATACATACTTACAATCATCTCCTTCATGAAAAACACCAAGTTACCACACGAAATTATGAGTGCCTTTTTGGGCACTATGACGTTTATTGTTATTTCTCCTTTTCTACAAGTTGCACTATCATCTCCATTTGACCATGGCAGCGTGCACTGCTATTCTGACCAGCTGCAGTTTTCTTCACAAGTATTGCATGTTCAAACCTCAATTCGTGCAATTTTCAGTTATCCAATCACAAGAGTAAAGTTCACTTAAGAAACACAAGACACCAATTTCTTTATGGAGTTCATGGATAAGTTATTTATTTTGAATTAAGTGTTCAAAACTTGGTAAAAAATACATATATAACTAGAATAGAAAAATAAATAAAAAGATAAAAGTGTTTCATGGAAAAAGAAGTACGTGATATAGGTGAACTAATAAACCCATATGATTTCTTTCAATTTTCTTACTTGCTAGTTTCATAATCCAACTCAGGCGGCATCCTAAAGCATGATTGATTAAATAAGATTCCAAACAATTAATGAATCCAATGGTACCAATAACAAAATTATGCAACTTTATATACAAAAACATGTCAATTTGAAACATGCAAGCACATCTATATGCATGCCTATGTTCATTTTAAATCACTATGCTGGATTATTGCCTTTAAAAACTTACACTATTATCTCAACCATTTATCAAAAAAAAACTATTATTCACCTTATTCCTCAGGCTACATTAAGAACTGAATAAACTTATAGAACTACTACATAAACCAATACTAAATCACTGTCTGATGCAGCATCAAGACAAAAGCCAAGAACAAGATCACAAATCAATGTTCTGGATAAAGATTTGAGCCGTTCATCATGCACAACTCTCCATACAAGCCCATAAACATCTCATAATCCTCTTAAAATCATAAGAGAGTGATTAAAAAGCTAAATTTAAAGCCTTTGTTGGGTAGGCGGGACATATGAGTCAAGAAGACAATAATCTTCATAAATTGACTGATTTCAAGACCACTCTATTAGTCTTATATGGTCAATTCGAATTTTCATATATTTAAAAGCTTTTTATTTTGTTATTCTTTTTTTTCTTTCCTTTTATATTAGGTCATGTCAACAAACCATAAACTTATTGGATCATAAGACTTTTCAAAGTTATCTACTCTTGAAAAAAACCTATAAATAGGATAACGTTTTATACTTTTTGATTCATGAATAAAATTTATTTGTGAATGTGCAAACTTCGTATAGAAAGTCTTGGTGGCTGCTCTATTTAGTGGTGAAGCTTGGTGGTTGATCCCCCTAAAGCTTTGGTTTGTCCTTAATTATCGCTTCTTACCATTAGCCCCCCTCTTTTCTAATACAATTTTCACCACTTCCACTTAGCCTTGAGTTTAGCTTCCCTCAACTCCAAAACACATCCAACATCTCCAAAACTCTCCCAAATATCTTCACACATCCCTCAAAATCTTCTAGGGGCTCAAATCTCCAATATACCACAAGAACTCATAGCAAAAATTCCAATATCGAGAGTTGATTTCCTACTGTGAGGAACCGACTAAAAAACATCATAATGCCTTAACTATTAATCAAAAACACATAAAACACTACTATTAGTTTCCTAACATCCCGAACCATTGATTAGAAGTTCCTACCTATTTTTATCCAAGAAAAACTTGTCATTTGAAAGTATGAAAGTTTCATCTCTAAATCTATCAAAAACCTGAATTCTCATTTCACCACCAACCAACCCTTCCATCACCACCATAAGAAGACACCAATCAAATTGCTACCTTCGCTATAAAGATCCTATAGATTCTACATAGTGATATCAAAGCCAAGGGCTCCAAAGACATCAAGGCCGATGACCTTGAATGCAAAAAATTGAAATTTTTTGCTGAAGGGTCTAATTTTCTCAAGAATGGAAGAATTTAAGGTACCTTGTAAATAAGATTTATTTTTCCTCAATAAAGGTTATTATTGTTATCCCAAAGTCTTAAATTTTCTTATTTGGTAGCTTATTCAAAAAAATTTTGAAAAATTATATGTTATTTGGCAATTCTATATGATTTTGTCTTTATCCAAATTATTACCACCACAAAAAAAGACCTAACCTAACCTTTGTATGAACATACTATAACTTAAATTTTTCATAACATTCCTTAAATAGAAAGGGTATGTTCCACAAATAAAAACCTTCCCTTAATTGAAATTAAGGTATGATAGCTAGAAATTATATTTCTGTGGTCATCATTTAAACTTTCTAAGCTTTGTGCATTTATTAATATTTAAAGTGATTGGTTTCCTTGCAAAAATTATAAAATATTAAAAATAAATTGCATGCATTAGAATATATTGTGCTAAATACAGTGCTTTTAAGGCTAAATAAAACTTTGTCAAAAGACCTAAACTGTCTAATGAGAACTTAGGACGTAAGTGGTCATGTACCGTCATCCTCTCCTAGAAGTTCTCTTAGCCTCAATTTCACTTTGATAACACATTTTTTCCCTCTCATCTACAACCTTTTCTCTCTCATCTTTCTCTCATTAATTATTTAAAAGTAATAATAATAATAATCACCACACATTTCATATCAAAATGTCACCTAAAATTGTCACCTTAGATCAATTTGAAGAATTTCAAAATAATGTAAGCAACATCCATAAAACCATAGAAAAAATTAGATGATATTGATGAAAATTTTTATAGATTTCAAACTTTTCAACACCAGTGACAAAATTTAACAATTAGGCTCCACACCTCACCTAAGCCTAAACCAAGGGATGATAAACTTAGAAGACTTCCTACATAACGAAATCAACCAAGAAAAGATTTTAGGGTTCATGATAATCCATGTTCCCAAATAAAAATTAAAGCCTCAACTTTTAATGAAATTCATGACCCTAGTAAATTTGTATACCGATTGACCTAATGGAGCATTTTTTAATTGGTATAATATTTTGATTATCAGCACACAATTTTTGCCACTATAAAACTTATAGGGTATGCTAAAATATATTGGACCAATATCATAGCAAAAAAAACTTAGGAGTGATGGAAGCCAATGGGCTTGGGTTGAGCAGAAAGAACTTTTAAAATCAAATATCATCCAAGGTTTCATGAAAAATATCTATATAAACAACTATTAGCCCTCAAATAATGATCTATGCCTGTAACTGACTATATGAAAACCTATGAGTCCCTTCTGCATGGACAAACTACACTAACCTCGATTGACAACTTGCCAATAAATTTGTAACTGGACTCCAATCTGAAATTAGGAATGAAGTTGAGTTACATATTCCTTAGACTCATGGTTTAAAAAATCGTTCGAGGGCATGCCTCGAACAGAGGCGCACAATGAGCACCCTGAGGCTTAAGCCTTGCTAGTGCCAGTGAGGCTTAAGCCTTGCTAGTGCCAGTGAGGCTTACAATTTTTTTAGATGAGGCGTTTCGAGGCAACGCCTCATTATAGTTAAGTTTTATAATATTTTATTACATATTATTATTAATAATAAATATACTTTATTCTATTATACAAAGAGAATGAATCAATTAGCTATAGGACGAATGAACAAGGTTGAATGGTTGTGTTATATTTAATAAAAATTCGAAAGATAAACCCTTCAAATTATAGAGGCGAATAACTGGTGATGATAAAATAAATCATTTAATTGTTAATGATATATTTTCTAATAATGAATGAATAATAGTAAAAGATTAAAATTGAAAATGGAGGAATGCATTTGATGATGAGAGGAATGAAAATATCAATGCTAATATTAAAATGATTACTGAATTGATAATAACTTCTTCACAGGCAATTTAAAGAAAGTAGCAAAATGGATTTCAAACTTTAAAATAAAATATCAAATGGTATTTAAATATAATGGATTACTTTGCTATATTATTAAAATGTTGCTTTGTCCAATATTAATTAATATGGTGAATTGAAAAAGATGTTATAATTGAAGAATGTTTAGAAGACGACAATGAGTCAGAATTCAAGTATGATATAATTATTATATATGAGGGCTATTATGAAGAATATGAAAGTAAGAACAAGGCCGTCGTGTATTCTAATCTTAATGGTGTATTTAAGTTTTACATAAGTGTTTACTTTGAATCTCATTTCAAATTTTCATTTTATAACAACATATACTATTGGGATTTGTAGTTTATATCTTTATAATGACAAATCAAATAAATATGTTGATGTTTTATTTTATTTTTGTCATTTTTATAAATTATATGTAAGTTCATATGTTTTTTTTTTTTTTTTTTTTTTGAGGCTTATGCCTCAATCCGCATCGAGGCTAACGCATCGCCTCGCTGAGGCAAAACACCTCGATTCATGATTTCGCCTTTTTAAACCTTGCTTAGACTTTAAAAGATGCCTTTCACTTTACTCTGATAATTGAGAAACAAAAGAAAATGATCCGCTCTTTAAAACCTAAAAAACCACATACTCAACTTGCACAATAAGATCTACTACTAGACAACCGGCCTCAACAACCACTATCTTGTCATTTACTAGTACTCACCAGCCTAAAACTCCCCCTTAACCCAACCATAATAAAACTAATGAATTATTTGTTTTAAATGTAAAAAAAAGGTCATATGCAAAACCAATGTACTGCAAAAATCCTATTTTAGACGAGACAGAGTCCCTTGAATATAATACTTATGAGGTATTTTTGGATGATGACCTTTTTCAGAAAATAAAAGTTGAATTGAATGATAAACACATGACTTCTATGAGATGTCTTATAGTGGCAAAACAAAATTTAGAAAATTTACTTCAACATAGCATTTCTCAAATAATAGCCACTTGTAATGAAAAGATATATAAAGTTTTTATAAATGGTAGAATCGCAATGAATATTATCTCCACTAGTTCCCTTATTTGGATAAACCTAAAACATGAACCTCAACCTGAGCTATTTCATGTAAGTTGGGTTAATTACACATGCTTACCTATTACTCTATATGCTTAATTCCAATTAATGTAAGTACTTATGAGAATCAGATCTGGTGTGACGTTCTGCCCATAGACATAGGGCACATCCTATTAGAGCGACTCTGGCTTTATGATATGGGCCTGATTAATTATGATCGTGAAAATATTTATGTATTTAAAGTTAATAATAAGACCATCAAGTTGCTCCCTATAGAACCACAAGAGAAATAAACCGTACTTCCCCCACAAAAAACCTCTTCTAACCTAAAACCTATGATTGCCCATAAGAAAACAGTCAAAGTATAGCTTATAGTTATTGATCCCCCTACTTCATCCTCACCCTCAACCCTGAAAGCATTCCCGACTAATTTACCTCCTCTTCATATGATCCATATTGAAAATATAAGGTTCAAAAGGTTGAGAAAAAAAAAAATTTCCTGGACTTCGCACTATATACTTATTACATGTTAAGGAGAGATCTCTCACTCCTTCAGAGACTCACATACCCTTGTAATGAGCTCTCTTATCTGACCCCTGATGAATTACTTGATAAGCTACCTCCAATGAGAGACATCCAACATGCCGTTAACTTCACCCCATATTCATAATTGCCTAACTTACCCCATTATAGGATGAAATTTACTGAATATGCAGAATTGCAATGCCAAGTGAATGACCTTCTTAAGAAGGGCTTCTTATACAAAAGTTTTAGGCCCTGTGTTGTCCTAGCCCTTCTCACACCAAAAAAGGATGAATCTTGAAGAATGTGCATACATAATCATGCCATAAATAAAATCACAATTAAATATAGGTTCCTCATCCCTAGATTGAAAAACATGCTCGATCTTCTTTTTGGGCCAGTCATTTTCTCTAAAATAAATCTTAAAAGTGGCTATCATCAAATTAGGATAATACTTGATAATGAATAGAAGATTGATGTTAAGACACCAGAGAGCCTATATGAATAGTTAGTTATGCTCTTTGGCTTGTCCAATGCTCCTAGAACCTTCATGAGATTGATGGCTTAAGTATTTAAATTATTCATAGAAAAGTTTTTAGTGCTCTACTTTGATGATATTTTGATCTATATCAAGGATGAAAAATTACATTTAGGGCATCTTCAACTTGTTTTTAAAATCTTAAGAGCCAAAAAACTTTACATCAACCAAAAAAATGTTCCTTTAAAAAGAATTCATATTCCTAGGGTTCATCATTTTAATTAATAGACTCCAACTTGACCCTACTAAAATTAAATTTATAATATAGTGGCCAATACTAAAATCATTCTATGTTGTTAAGTATTTTTATGGATTGGCCACATTTTATCGGAGATTTATTAAAGATTTTAGTGCAATCATGGCCCCAATCACATACCACTTTAAAAAAAATAAGTTTGTAAATGCAGTTAAAGCCTTTGACCAGATTAAAATCCTCATAACCTCTTTATCATTCGATTGTTTGAGTTTGCCAAGCCTTTTGAAGTCTCATGTGATACATCTAGGATCAGCATAGTTGGAGTGCATAGTCAAGACAATCATCATGTTGCTTATTTTAGTAAAAATTTAAACCAGGCAAAGTAACGTTACTCCACTTATGATAGAAAATTTTATGTCATTATCTAATCCCTTAAACACTGAAGATATTATCTATTACATAATGAATTTGTCCTACATTCTGACAATCAAGCACTTAAATTCATTAACACCCAAAAAAAAAACTTAACACAGGCATGCAAAATGGATAAATTCATACAAGACTATTTCTTTATTTTGAAACACAAATCAAGTATGAAAAATAAAGTTGTTTATAACTTATCATGAGTTACTTTAGTCATCACCTCGTTAAAATCACAAATCCTTAGATTTTCAAGGATAAAAGATAACCATACCACATATGCCCTAATTTTCATCTTCTTTATCATGATCACTTGAATAAACCTCTTACTCCAACTGGCCTTTTTTCTATTCTACATGGCTATCATTATCAAGAAAAAAAATTTGTATCCATATCGCTTCAAGATTTTCTGATAACTAAACTTCGTTCTAGAGGTAAACAAAACCATTAAATCAAAAGAATCAAGATTTTTTTTGTCATCCCTAAAAAGAAATGTTGAACATGTTATTGCTTATTATCTCACTTGTAAATTTGTCAAAACAACTAAGCAAAAAAGCTAGCAAATACACTGCTCTTCTAGTCTCTTATTGATCTTGGGAGGACCTTTCCATAAACTCTATTTTAGGTTTGCCAAGAAGTCATTATGATCATGATAGTATTTTTGTAGTTGTTAATAGGTTCTCTAAAATGATATATTTCTTATCCAATTCAAAAACTAATGATGCCTCCCACATAGCCAAATTTTTTCTTCAAAGAAATTATTAGATTATATGGGTTATCATCCACAATAATTTCAAACAGGATGTTAGCATTGTTTGATATTATTAAAAAACACTATGAAAACTATTTCGAACTCAATTAAGAGTTTAATCTATATTTCACCCCCAAACATATGGTCAAATAAAAATTATTAATAGAATCCTAGGCAACTTACTAAGGTGTTTAGTAGGTAAAAATATTAGTTGGTACTTACATCATCCTATTTCTAAATTTGTTTCAATAGCACTATTTTTAAAACGACTCAAAAATACCTTTTGAAATTATTTATGGTTATAACCTAAAGAAACCAATTGATCTGATAGATATTCTCTATCAATCATTTTTCTAACGTTGCATTCACATTTGCATAAAATTTTAATAATCTATAAGAACAAACAAAACAGCAAATCCAAGTAATAATAACTATGCAAATGCAATAAATTATAAACATTCCACTATGGAATATAATGAAAGTGATCATATCTTAATTTGAGTTCGTCCAAAATATTACCCCACCAAATATAGTAACCTTCATACTAGGGCTTATGGCCCATTTAAAATTCTTTAAAATTTGGATCAAATGCTTATCGCTTTAAATTGTCTTCCGACATGTACATAAATCCTATTTTTTATATTGAGGATATACTACCTTATCAAAAAAAATATTAAACCTCAAGATTTGCAAAATAACTCTATTGTAAGAGACACATGTTTGATTTTGTCGACTCTTAGTACCCCACAATTCTTGGATATTGATGGCATCATTTCAGAAGACTCTCTCCGATTACAAGTTCATCACATAGCTTCTTGATCAGATGAAAAAATCAACCTCCTTCTGATGACAATTGGATGACTAAAGAAGCTATAAAGAAATTTGTGTCAGGTCTTGTTGATGAATATATAGACTTTAACTCAACAGAGCAGAGTTCTTTAAAATCCAGTTGAGTTGATGCAATGCCAAAACAAAGGCCAAACATAAGATCACAAACAACATTTTTGCATTAATATTTCGATCTTTTATCATGCACAACTATTCATGCAAGCCTACAAATGTCCCATAATCCTCTTAAAATCATGGGAGAGTAATTAAGAAGCTTAATTTAAAACCCATTGATGGATAAGTAGTTCATATTAGTCAATAAGATAATAATCTTCATAAATTAATTGATCTTAAAACCACTCTGCTTATCTTATATGCTTAATCCAAATTTAATGTATATGAAAAGTTTTTATTTTGTTTTATTTCTCTTATTTATGTTTTCTTTACATTGGGATTATTAGAGTTGAGGCCTTAGAAGGTTGTGAGGTATTTGTGGGGATATTTTGAAGAGTTTTGGAGAGGTTAGATGTATTTTGAGATCGAAGGAAGTTAGGCTCGAGGCTAATTAAAGGTGATAAAAATTATGTCGGGAAAGAGGATTAAATGTAAGAAGAGATAACTAATGAATCACCAAAGCCCTAGGAGATCAATCACCAAGCTTCACCAATGAGCAGATCAGCCACTAAGCCTTTCCACACAAAATTTGCACAAGTTAAAATATTTTTTAATCAATAAATCAAAAAGTATAAAGCAATATCATATTTATAGATCTTTCCTAAACCTAGACCATTTTGGAAAGTCTTATGAGCCAATAAAATATTATTACATTGATTGATGACATGACCTATACCATAGTCAAAATTCCAACATAGACAAATTCCTATTGTGAGCAACCAACTTAAAAGTATCATAACTTCTTAACCACTAATCTAAAATCCATTAAAAAAACACTATTAATTCCCTTACATTGTAAACCTTTGATCTAGAATTCCTCCATATTTTTTCCAAGAAAAATTTATTATTTGAAAGCCTAGAAGTTCTAGCTCAAAATCTATCCAAAACTTGAATTCTCATTTCACCACCACTCGAATAACCCTTTTATCACCACCTTAGGGGGACACCAATCAAGTTGATGCCTTAGCCATAAAGATTCTATAGACCCTACATCACTTTCTTTGTCTTGAATATTGATATAATAAAATCTACAAAATGTGGAGCCACTTCATCTTCCAGTATACAAGAAGGAGGTAAAAAAATTATTTTAATTAGCAGACTAATTTTCAACCTTAGAAATTGGGAGAGGAAGTGAACAACCAAGCTCTCAAGATATACTTCATCTAAACCCAAAGATTAAATTCTCAATCGCACTCAAATAGTTTCTCTGTACTATATATTATCAGAGATATGATTATAGAGGAGGGTTGCATGGATACATAAGAGAGAACATATTTTGATAGTTAGAATGATTTTGCCTTCAGCAAAGTTCTGAGTTTTAATTTATATATGGAATATGCTAAAAGAAAAAGGCCAATCATAATTTGGGATATAATTTGAAGTAAGTACTTAAGTTCTTTTATTAGAATCTCCAGTATCTCATGGGCTGCACCCCACCCCAATACCATAAAACTTGGGAATAGAAGAGGAAAGATATAAGAAAATAGGTCTTCCAAATATGGCAAGGGTAAGAAGCTAAAGACAACAATAAGTTGTTTCAGAACTATCCAATAAAGAAAATTGTTTCAAGATTTAGGCTTTCTCTTTAGGATCTAGAGGCGGAGAAAAGTCAACATCGAAAATAATTTAAAAGGTATAAAGCAGATCACACCCTGTAATTGACAACATCCAAAATACCCGCCTAAAGTACCAATTATAACACCAATTACACACAGCGTCTCTTAAACCAACCTCCCGGGAGAGAATTGTGCTTATCTCAAACTTCAGTCTGGCATC
Organism: Dendrobium chrysotoxum; assembly: GCA_019925795.1. Classification (NCBI taxonomy): domain Eukaryota; kingdom Viridiplantae; phylum Streptophyta; class Magnoliopsida; order Asparagales; family Orchidaceae; genus Dendrobium; species Dendrobium chrysotoxum. The sequence goes on from CM034315.1 coordinate 71,718,413, forward strand.
ATCAACTTCCCCCACACGCCTCCTTTGATATTGCACATACAAGTCCCTACAAATTGAGAAAATAGCAAAAAATCAATCATAAGAACCTCAAGAAGATGTAAACCAGATTTTTTTTTTTTTTTTTTTTTTAAAGATGTAAACCCAGATCTTTGAACCGAGAACCTTATCTCATGCACGAGCTTGAAAAGCCTGGAAGGATCTTTGCTATTCCAGTCCCACAAGCTGCTTCTCATTAACCGGGCTTGAGATTCCGCTCCCCCCTCACGATCACTAACTGGAAGAAGTGGTCGGAATTCTTCATCATCAAGCGAGAAGACAATGTCGGGTGCCGAGAAGGGATAGAAAGCATTATATATAATATCCCCTATCACACCAAAAAATCTTGAGTTAACTTAACGCAAGTAAGCGATGAAGTATGGCAATGAGAAATCTCGCTAACAAGAAATTTACTCACATTTAATGTAGTCGAGACAAAAAGGGACTAGCAGGGTAAAGCGGTCGGAGAAGCGTGAATTCTTGCAACCGGACCAAATCTGCTCGATCTGAGGAAGAATATGATAAGATCTAAAGTTAGGGTTTGTACTTGTCGATCGTAATGGAGAAAACAAGGCCGAGGGTGAGAAACTCGCAAAAAAGAACTCTCAGCTTATATTAGTACCCTGAATGGGTGAGGAGAATGGACAAGCAGATACTTGAGCTGCGCGGAGATAGAAGGCGGGAGCGGTGGCTCTGCGACCATGGCTGTAGAAGCAACCAAGAGCGAACGATCGCAAAGCGCAGGCTTAAGGGTCTGGAACTGAAAAAATTATTACAGCTAACTTTGGCAAGCTTCGAATAGCGGGAGCCGTGAAAGGATCCGATGGGCAATGGTTGTTGACTTGAGTCATGCACTTTAAATATTTGTTGCTCATCTTCGAATATATATATTATAAAATTTTTTATATTTATGTATTTAATATTTAAATTTTATATTTTATTTTATAATACTTAAATAATTAAACTGCATCAAAAATATCATTGCATAAATTTATTTTAATTTATTTTTATGTTTTGCATAAATTTTAATATGATTTAGATATCAAAGTGATATATAGATAAACATAAAAGTTGAAGTATTATATATATAAATATATGAGAATATTGTAATATATATATGTAAATTAAAAAAAATTAGCAATGCATTAGGGTTTTTTTGCATGATGAAAATTATTATAAGGAATAAGATATGGAACTGGGAAATAGCTGTAATTTCTCGTTGAAAAAGGCTAACAAACAAACAATTGTACGCACTTAAAACTCATCTTAATTAACCATTTTAGCAATTTTTTACATTAAAAATATAAAGTTTAAAAATTATTTACACTCTCAATTTTGATTAATCCATCTATGTTACAAGCTAGAAAATTCATGCCAGTAGAGTGTTTAATATCCTAATTTTGTATGAAGATCCACCACGCATTGATAAAGTTCGTAAGAGAATAAATTTTCTTAAGTGAAAAACCCAAAAAAGAGAAAAAGTTGGCTCAATTATAATAATCCATCATATAATTATAGATACAAGAATCAGTTTTTCTCCATAATTTAAAAAAAAAATTATACAATTGATAATAATTATCTAATTCTATTTATAGGAATAACATAAATCAAGTGTCCATATACAAACAGTTAAAGTACAACAATGTTGTTTGATATTAGCAATCAAGCTACAATAGTTAGACGATAGGTGATGGTGGCAACCATTGCTAATGGTGGTCATCAAGTGTAATCATCAGGAAATTAGTTAAAGCCCCTCTGCTCTTTCAGCTCCTGAACCTCCTCCTTGTGAAAAATTAATTATATATTTTTAATAATTAAAAGATCCCATAATTCAATTATTAAAAATAGGTAATTATGTATAAAAATTATGAAATGATTTTGAAACCATCAACTTGATGTGCATGAGCAATAATTCATACTCCAATGAATCATGTAAGCATTTTTTAAAATTGAATTATGCAAAATGGAAATTTCAAAACTTGCATGATAGTAAATATTAAATTCGACGTCCAAATGGATTCAATAAGCATAAAGAACATCTCCAAGCAATTTGATACTTTTTGGAAATGTTTAAGCAATTAAGGCTTCATTTGAGATAGCTTTCTTGCTACTTTCTAAAGCAGCTTTCTAGTATATAAATTTTTAGTTTTAAAAAAATTGTACTGAAAAACTATTTTAGAAAGCAGTAATAAAGCTGCCACAAATGAAGCCTAAATAAGTTAAAATAATTGGTATTCAATTTAATAAAGTTGTCCCAAACGAAACCTAATTAAAAGGTTTTTTTATTGAACAAAGTTGGATCATTTAAGCTCAATTAGTCAAGAAAAAATAAATTGAGTTTAATTTGTGTATTATGAACTGAATTAATTCAATTGGACAAATTGGTTTTTAGTTAATTTGATTATTTTGGTTATTTTAACCTTAAGGGTTCAAAGGGTCCAATTGGGTTCAAAGAGGCCAATTGGTTTAATTGGGTTGACTCACTAGTTACACTTAAGGTAAACAATTGTAAAAACCAATGCAAGAATTGGATTGATCCAATTTTGTCAAATTAGTCAAAATGACCTAAATGATTCAATAGATCAAGTTGAGTTTGATGAGATAATCAAACTTGGTTTACTTATGGATGACTTATTGAAATTCAATGTAAGGCTCATGTCTAATCAAAATTGTCAATCTCATGTTTATGGCCTGTTTAAGTTAAATATGTCAACTTGGGCCAGTTAGGACTTAAATGATCAATTTTGCTTAAAGAGGTTCTTTATAACATATTGGAACCTACTATGATTAATGACTATGAATAGGGGTGCAATTGAGTCGAGTCGAGTCGAGCTCGATCCATAGCAAGCTGGAGCTAAACTAACATAGATTTCAAGTGTCTCGAACTTAACTAGTGTCTTCAAACCTTAGGCTAGAGCTCGACTTGTGTCTTCAGACATTAGGCTAGAGCTCGACGCGTTAGTGCATGCGTGATTGGAAGAATTACCTGGAAAATCTGTATTCACCTCTATAAGAAATCGAACAACTACAAAGGAGAGGAAAGGGGAAAATTTATCCGGAGAGTATTACGAAGAATAGAGCTCAGAGTGATCAAAAGATGATTTTGAAGAGTAGTCTCGAACCCAGAAAGAAGATTGAGAAGAGATTACGGAAACACCGGGAATGAATGAATGTGAAAATGGGAGGGACGACGAGTTTCACAGTCGACAGAAAGAAGAAGGTGGGTGAGAAGATGACCTAGGGAGCAATAACATAATCTTATTTTCAAAAATAGCATATACTCTCATCTCACATGACGCATTGCGTAACTTGCCCACCCAAATTTACTAACCCATACCAATTCGAACGGGCCAACAGGTAATCGATTTGAGCCCGCCTTGGCTCGAACTCAAGCTCCTTACTCAAAAAACTTGACTCGTGAGCTCGAGCAAGCTCACAAGCCGGCTTAACTCATTTGCACCCCTAACTATGATTGATTAATTTAATTTTATTATCTAGATAATGTTAGGGGCTAGCTGCGAGTTTAACTCAATTTGGGGAAATATAATAGTCAACATGGATTAATCTATCTATAGTTTTCTAGTTTGACCTATTGGAATAGGTCTAACCAATTAATGAGACCAATTAGTCCAAAATAACTATCGAGCTCAAAGGTCTAGGGGTTTAGGTTGACTTTTGGTGGACAACAATGAAAGCCAATTAAGTGATCCAATGTTTAATTAAAACTAACTTAAATATGATTAAATTATTGGATGAGGCATTTGAAGGCTTAGAGCATCAATTGGCCCATTAGGCTTAATTGGGGTTAAATTTGAATTAAGGTTAACCCATGTGAAACCCCTAAGTAAAAAGATGCTAAACTCTTATACATCGAAGTGCCTTTTGGTGTAATGGTTAGAATTTTATTTAACTCCGTATTTAAGTGTGCTCATCCCGGATAAATCCTGGGATGAATGACCTCCTGGGAAGTTACACCAACAAAATAAAATTGTGAGGCTTTTAGGCCAAAGAAAATAATATCTCGATAATTAAGAGTTTGGGCTGTTATAAATTGTATCAAAGCAATACACCAGCCGGAAGATGAGAACTAAGTACTATAAAAGATAAAGTGCTACGCCATGGGAGCCACCTCTTGAATCTTGTATGAGACAAAATGCTACATGGTGGGAGTCATCACTTGAACTTGTAGGGGCCACCTCTTGAATCTTGGAGAAAACCTGAGATTGGTGACCTCCTATGAAGTTATAGCAACATGACAAAACTATGAGGCCTTTAGGCTAAAGTGAGCAATATCTTAATAGTTAAGAGTTTGGGTTGTTACAACCTACACCTGATTCTAGTCAAAACTAAGCTTATTGGTAAATTGAAATAAAGGAATTAAAAGATTTAAAGGACCACTTATTGGTTGATAAGCATAAATGGATCATAGGGTAAATCTAAGACTGATCCTAGTTAGTTTAATTTAAGTGCTGGGTTACATTTTTAATTAAGCTAATTAGGGGATCAACGAAGGAATGACTTTAGAGGATAAATTAAACTTATCATAAAGAGTTAATGCACTAACCTTAATCTAATCAATCACACAAAGGTTAAAATGTGGGAATTTATTGGATCATCTCTTGCATAAAATATAAGACAACGCTAGGAGTTCTAGACTCAGTAAAGTGTAAAGGCCAAGACTAAGAGTGGTTGACTCAATAAAGTTGTGAGGAACAACTTGAATTGAATATGCTCAAGATTCAAGTGGCATTTAGGAATTTTCAAAATTTTATATCAATAGGGTAATAAATGTAATATAATGATTTTTTAAATTATTACCAATACTATTTTGTAAGGATTCTTCAATATTAACCCTTTTGGAAAGTATAATTCTTCTTTACTTATTTAGATACTTCCTTCAGCTTTTGGTGTCCTAAATGTGGTTTTATGGTTTCATGTTTTGCTCTTCATTTCATTGGCATCACATTAAGAAGATGTATGTTAAAGGGGTTCATAAGAGAATTCACTTCCATTGTGTTCCCCTTGAGAGCTATTAATGCTAAGAGTTTAGAGAGATTAAGTTCCAAATATGTTATCCCTAATGAGTGCACCCTTCAATTATCAATAAAAATGAAAATTCTTATAATTATAGGTTGAAGGAAATCTATCATAATATTTAGATTAAGTTAAGTCATGTAAATTTTTCTTTATCAAATATGCATAATTTCATTATGGGTTTTAGAGATATGCAATTTATCTCTAGGATTGGTTCCAATTTAAATGATTAGTGCAATAAAGCTTTAATTTAATTTTTATAATAAGAGGGGTTTCATATTTTCTTATATGGTTTATAAAGAACCCTGTAGATGAACATCATTCATCTTTTGGATAACTATGTAATATAAGGTGTTCTAAGAAAGTGATGTAATAGCTTATATTTTAATCTAATCAAATAATTTTATAGCGTCATTATAAATAAAATTTATAAACTATCTTCGTCATAATATAGAAATTATTATGTTTTAATTATAATAATTTTCTCTTAATTTTAGGGGGCAGTGTAGAAAATTAAACCTGTCGATACAAGTGGATTTTTTGGGACCATTAGGTGTCCATTTTGTAAACTAATTTCATCAAAAAAATTTAAATTTGTTAGGTTATTTTATGAATATTTTTTATAATTTTTAGAGATCTGAATTTAAAAATATAAAAGAATTTAAATAAATTTTGTGAAAAAAGTTTGAACAAATAAAATAATTATATTTATATTCTTATATTATTTTATTATAAATATCAATTTCTATTAACAGAACTTTACTTAATCCATTTTCCCATTCCCATTTATTTAACAGAGAGCAGTTAGAGAGAAAATTAGAAGAAAATAAAGGAGAGAGAAATGAATACCTATGATTTCGAGGTCGTAGAGCAATTTTTGTCGGTCGGTCATATTGAAAAAGTTATTTGTCTCAAGGTAGGCTACTGTTACCTACCTCTAATTTCAATGATTTTGTATATTTTATATTTTATGAATTTTAATTTAGTGAGAATATATAAAAGTTGTGATATCCTGATTTTTAGCAAACTTTCAATGTGTAACTTTTGGTATGTGATAGATGTTGTCAATATGATCATTTTGAATGAAATATATTAAATTTTCACCTTGTATTTTTGTATTTTGAGAAAAAAAATCCTAATTTAGATAATTTGGATAAATTTAGACATTTGAAAAATAATTATTAAAATTATATATTTATATATATAACATGCATATTTGTTATAATATAGCTGTTGTGGATACACATGTGAAAAAGAGCACACTATATTTTCTTATGAATTTTACTAATTTTGATTCATATATAGATTTTAGATGCATTGAGATGATATAGTGAATTGAATATTGATTGTGGTGTCAGATGTTTATTATGTTATATATATATATATATATATATATATATATAGTGAAATATGTATATGTAAGAAATACTGGCCAGAAATAATTAACTGAACTGAACATTGAGTGTGGTGTCAGATGTTTATTATGTTATATATATGTTGTGAAATATGTATATGTAAGAAAGGCTGGCCAGAAATAATTAACTAGGTTGGTTTGAGACATGTTACCATGTATAGGAGAATAGGCCGACGAACTTTCCTTTAAAATAAAATTTGTTGTGTAATCCTAAAAGATATGAAAATGGAGACATAAGTAAATAGATTGATATGATATGATACACCAACTAGCTGGAAGTGATGACTTCTAATATAAAAATTTCCTTAACTAAATGACTTGTGATATGACTGATTCCTGTAGGGTTGCCTACACGACTAGATCCATAGATAGTTGGATGTCTTATTTTTCTTACAATGGTTATATATGATAAGAATATATATATGATAATTTAAATAATTGATATGACATGATTTATATAAGATACAGGCTATGACTGATACAATTATTTGAAAAGATTGATAAATTGATACAAAAATATTTAATATATATGAATCATATGATTTGTATGATATACATACATAACATAGACAATATACAACATACATATGATAATGATAGGTATACTAATATAATAAGATGCTATATAAACTATTTTGTAATTATTGGGTATAGAATTGACAGGACTTACTAATTATGGTTCCCTTGTCTACTGATCACTATTCTTAAGATATATAATTGTACTAATGTTTGATTATATGCCATTTTATTATTTCATTAATGTTACATGCTTTTATAGTTATATGTTCATATTGATAGTGAATGAATGATTACATACATATTGTTCATATTATCTTACATTAATTTCACTTGTAGGTTTTGATACTTTACTAAGTTGTTAGCTCACTCTGTGGTTTTATATATTTTCAGGAAGGGGTTAAGATTCAGTGGAGTGAGGACATATCAGGAATTTGGGTTTTTATTTTATTTCTATATTTTTCTCTAGTTTTATTCTTTTATAGTTAGGAGTTTAGAAAGTTGAAATGAATGTAATGATTAATCTCATGACTTTTATGCATGAATTTTGAGGGATGAATATAGTTTTATATTTTGATATGTATAATTTTTAGTTGCTTCTATATTAATTTATATTAATGAATTTATAGAATCTCTGATTGATTAATTAATAGATAAATAAATAATTCTTTTAAAATTAAATTCTAGAGTGTTGCAAGTGATATGTGCATCTCACTTTGATGTGCAATGACACCATTATATTATCTTAGAAAAAATAAAAAAAAGGTGAATTCTATAGATTCTAAGGATTATTGAGTTTTAAATTAGGACTAAAAATCCTTTATTCACCTTAGGATTTGCTAAGGTTCTAAAAGATCACTTGATACTATCTAAAGTAAGGACCAACGGCAATATGAATATTAAAGTTCACTAAATGAAGTGGGATAGAATAAGCAAGATATGTGGCTTAAGTAAGATAAAACAAGTTATATTACAAGCATATCATATAAGCGTATACTTTAGGCCAATAAATTAAGGTATAAGAAGGTATGATATGGGTCATGTCATTATAGTTTATTAAGTAATCCAATGATGTACGATGGTATGCTTATGGATTTTAATATAAGGATAAGGTAGGACCACTAGACATCTTAAGAATATTAAGACATATTATGGTCAAATAATGGTTTAGAGATATATTGGGTCAATTAGGATCCAATAGGATTGGTGATCAGCTTATGAATTTATAGGTCATGCAAATGTAAGAATACTAAACATCATAATGTTAGTAAGAAAATATTATTATTAGGAAGAGATATAAGAAGCCCTAATATGAATTAAATTCCAATATGATAGGTAGTTTACCTATGAATTTTAAGGTCAAGCTAATATAAGTTAATCTATCATCTACAATCACTAAGGTAAATTAAGTAAACTAAACAAGTTAAAATCAACACTTAAAATGAACCAAGGTCAACACCTTATAGAAACTGGGTAAGCTTAAGTTTAAACATATTTTAAAGTATTTTATAAATATTTAAGTAATTTTTAAATATTTAGTATCACTTAAATAGATATATGATATAAAGATGTTAAATATTAAAATAATATTTAATATATCCTAATACAGATTTTAAAGTTTATTGGGATAATTAAGTTTCTTTTTTGTAACTTTTTAGTTTGAGTTAAAGCTTGTATGAATTATCAAAATCTTAACAAATTCATTAGAGAATGATGAAAGTCAAAACCTAGCTTTATTAATTTCAAATAATTTTATCCTTAGGTAAAAGTTATGATTTATTAAAGTTTGAAAGCATTCATAGTTAGAAACTGACTGTTAAACTTTCAACATGGTGCTAACACTTTAGTTATGTTATCCTTAACCTGGACCCCCCCTATTCATAATAAATATCAACCATTTGATCTAAGATCGAGCAACCTTATTAAATTGGGAAACCTAGATATTTAATGATAAGATTAAATCATAGCCAATGATTTAACTTAATAGATGGAAGGACTTAAGGGACTTCTTTAACCTCCAACCATAAATAAGAATTGTTCATTAAAAGAGTCTTAATGTCTGACAAAACATAACCATTCTTTATATGTGAGTACTTGATCTCCATTAGGAGATAAAGAAAAAACCTATCCCTAAGGCTATATCATTGGTTACAAAGTGTGCATTCATAAAATAACTAAGCATAGTTATAAATTTTATGATTAAGGTCATTATTTTCATGACACTTAGTGCCTAAAAAGCAAAAGGTTATGTGAGATTTGCTTAGAAGAGATGAATCTTTGATAAAAGAAACTCCTCATATCTTTCTAACAAGCTTTATACTAATGAAAGCACTATTATGAGCTCTTACTACTTCATTATAGGTGCACATAGAGGGTATTAATTACAAATGGGATAATAGAGGAAGCCTCACAATCACTTACGAATCTTCAAAAATAAAAATATAGATAATAAGGGGATTTTTAGTGAGGTACTTGGTTCTTTCTTAATTTAAGCTATGTCAAATGGGCCATTCTTAGACCTACTTTTTTTAGAAGGGAGAGCTAATGGTGGCATGCCAAGTGTAGGAATATTTCTAAGTTGCTATATTGGGAAGGGGTGAAGCTTTTGAAATCTCATGGATAAAGTGCCTTATATATAGCTTAATCAATATATAACCATCCACTTAAACCTAATGGATGATTAAGGTGAGCTAAGGAGGCAATGGGGAAACCATAGGAGAATATAATCAAAATGTTATGGTTTAGATAAGCTAACTAAAAGAAATTATCCTAGAGATTCAATTAGGTTAGTATGATTAGGCTACATAGGCTAGCTAAAATTGCTTGAATTAGTTTGTATAATTCTTGAGATGTTGAATTTTTTTTTTTTTTTGGAGAAGATGTTAAGATGTTCAAAGCTAAAGAAGATCTTCATATTTCAGAGGTTAAAAAAGATGTTATGATTGTATAAGTATGGGAAGATATTGAGATCTTTAAAATTAAATAAGACATCATGATCTGCAAAGTTGGGAGAAGATTCTGAGATCTTCATAGTTGGAAGACATTTAGATCCTTGAAGTTAGGAAAAAAAAGAAAGAATTAGGCCATTTTAGTAAAGGAAGATACTAAAATATTTAAGGTTGGAAGGGAATTACGATTCTTGATTGGAGAAGATGTTGAGGTCTTCAAGGATGGAGAAGATTTTGAGATCTTCTAGGATGGAGAAGGTACTAATCTCTTCATGATTGAAGAAGCTTTTGAGAACTTCAACATGAGACAAGATGTCATGATCTTTAAATTTGTAGAATATATTGAGATCTTTAAGTTTGGAGAATATACTTAGATCATAAAAGTGATGAGAAGACATCAAGATCTTTAAAGTTAAAAGATGCTAAGATCCTCTTAGTAGGGGATAATGTCAATATCTTCAAGGTGGAAGAAAATATTGAGATAAAAAAATATTGATATATTCAGGGTTGAAGAAGATGTTAAAAACTTAATAATTGGAGAACATGCTGACATCTTCAAGGCTAAAGAAAATGCTAAGATCCACAAAGTTGGGGAAAATGATGGGATCTACAAATTTGGAGAAGATACTTAGATCATCATAGTTGGGAGAAGACATTGAGATCCTCTTGGTAAAGGAAATTGCTAAGAGCCTCATGGTGAGAGAAAATATTATGATCCTCTTAATTAGAAAAGATGTTGAGATCTTCACTATTGAGTTTAGATAGTTTATGTTAAGGATCTTGATGATAAACATTCAAAAAAAGAATAATCCTTTAGGGGACATACACAAATTGAGGATAAAATTTATATCAAGTGGCTTGATATTAAAGCCATGCTCATCTTACTGAGGGTTTTGCCATACTTAACCTATCCTCTTAAAACAATTTGCATTGCATAAAAACACATCATCAAAAGCCAAAAACTTTAATATTTTATGGGAGATGACTTTGTTGCAAAATTAGACATATAGGGACATGTTATAACAGTATAAAGTTGGCATCATAGACCCGATCGAGAAACTTAATAGGTGGGATGGAAACTTATCAAAGTATCTCAAATGAGGAAGAGCGTAAAGGACATCGTAATAAAAAAAATTTTAGGCCTTATGTAAATGAACACAAAGTTATTATAATACTCTTCTTTGGCAGTAACTCCAATGAGGTTAATCCAATGTTACCCTTCCTGCTAGGGTGATTGTCTAAGAAAGAAGATCCTTTGTCATGAGCATGCAAGGAGTTGGCCTAGTTGTGTTGAGCTAGTCCACGCCATTCTAGATTGGCTAGATTGAATCAAGTGAATTGGATATTGTCCATTTGAACCCTACTTCTATTGGTTTTGGAGTTTTTAATCTTGATTCAGCCTTGTAGAGCCCTCTTGCAAGTTGATCTTCTTACATAATCTAATTTAATTTAGTTAGTGTGAGTCAAACAAGACTTCAATTTCAATGCTTTTCTTAACAAATAATATTTTCTAATTATATGATTTAATGGATTTATTATGTTAATTAATTTTTGATGTTTGATGAATATAATAAAATATATTACTTATTGCTTCTTGAAATATTCGCAGCGATAGAGAAATATAAAATTTAACATCTTAACTTTATACAAAGATCCATTCGACCCTTGTGCATCACTATATTTTAACCCGATGATTGACTATTGTAATATGATCGTCCTCAACTTCAAGAACGAATCACTCAATTGTAATTCACTCAAATTTAATAGAATCATTTCAACTAGGCGTGACCCATTGCTTTTTCCTTTTTCAGGATTTCCCATATAAAAATTCGGGTGTTTTATCTTCTCTGTTTGTGTGCTAAATATTCATGCAACGCTAAGACGAAAAATTCTCTCACTTTATTATAGCGTATATTCTAGCCCGTAACATTACTAAAATTTGCCGCTCATGCATGGATTAATTTTTTTAGATATTAATGATTAAGAAATCAAAAAGTATGTGTTTTGAAGAAATAAGCATCTTCAAATATTGGGCCACATACACTTTCCAAATAATTCTTATGAAAATAAATTTCTATCAAAATAATCTCATATACTAATATAAAACCAAAATTATCTCATATGGATTAATATAAAATATATCAAATTATCTTACAGAGTTCCTTCTTATTTCTCCACTCTCCACGCACAAAGCATAAAGCAAAACTCCGACGACCCATCGCCGCACTCATTCTGCTCTGCACCCACCTGCTGCTTTCCCTCGTTCTCACTCGACCAACTCACATCGCTCTCGCTCCTCTCCTCATTCTCCTCCTCCTCCTCCATCACGGCCATCTCCGCCAGTGCCGTCGCCATCGCCGTTGCGGCCGCCGCCCCAGGCTTAAATATAAACAACGCTTGCCCCATCCCCGCCCCCCCAAAAAACCAATCATGAACATCCCAAAAAACCTGAACCGGCGAACCCTCCACCATCACCGTTTCATTTCCCCTGAACTTCCACTGCAAATTACTCACATGAATCATTACAATCCCATCAATTCTGATCCACATTTCCGCATCCTTCCCACTCACCCCTGATATCGAATTCTCCACCACAATATCATGCTCTCTTTTCCCCCCATCAAACCTCGCCTTGGACGAGAAAGACCTTTTCCCAAACACATTTTCCTTCTTCAAAACCATCTTCGCGTCGTCGAGCGACGGCCGCGCCTTGGTCCGTTTATAGGCTTTCTTCTTCAAGTCGCCGAGAAGGAGGACGACCTCCTCGCCGCTGACGAGAGCGACGTAGTAGCTTCCGGTGGGTTCCGGGCAACCTCCACCGGAGAATTTGGCGTGGCGAAGGTTCCAGTAAAGGTCGACTCGGTGGTCGCCGATGTCGAGGGATTTGAAACCCTTCTTGCTCCAGAAGGGCCATGGCTTGAGATCGACTCTGCAGGTGGAGGGTGGATCGCAACTGCCGCCGGAACCTTCGACGGAGATGGAGAGGGAGTGGTTGATGAGAGTCTTGTTCCACACTACCGTTACCCTGCGGAGGTTGTTACCGATCTTGGCTTTGTATACGATGATCACAGAGCATTGCGGGGTTGTTTTGCTGCCGGAATTGCCGGCTGCCGTAGATTCCTCCGGCTTATTGTTCCCGGGTATTGGAGAGTTCGTGTTTGTTTCCTCCATCTGTCATTCCAGTCGCGCCTTCCACGCTACCGTTGCAACCTTGCAATTAAATAAACAAGGTTCGAAATAGCTTGGTTGACATTTGATAGGAGGAGTTAAAATTTAATAAAATTAGCAATTCGAAAACATTTTCATTTCTTCTGAAAAGAAATGAATCATTGGAGGAAATTGATTGATCGAAAAAAAAAGAGAGATAAAAAAAAAAGAGGTTACCTGTTGGTAGGGAAAGGGAGATGGTCAGGAGCAAGATAAGAGATCCGATTACTGTAGAAGAAAATGATTCTTTGTGATGAGCGAATTCCAGTTATCAGAATGAAAAAGGAAGGAATTAGGGTTATAAGAATGAAGATGGAAGAGGGGGGGACGTCTCAGATGGAGAAGAGGGCTACAGAGAGAATGAGAGAGAGACGGAAAGGGAAGAGGTTGGGGTTAATGGGTTTAGCTTGTTGCTTTGTTCGGAGGTTTATTGAGATTACAATTTTGTCCATAGATGAGAGCGCGTGGTGGGAATGTTGTTCGAACTCTGGAAGGAACCAAAAGGTGAGGGTATTATAGTCTTTCAAAATTTTGGATCCTGTGAACCGCGGTTTGCTTTGCAGGGAGTGAGCCACGTAAATTGCGCCTACAATGCAGCGACGCCGTCCTTTTGTTTTTATTTTTTTTAGTTATTATTATTATTTTTATTTTTAGTGTCAAATCAAATGCATAATTAATGTGGACGGTGTTCCATCCTACTTTTGACAATTAATTTTAATTTTTTAAATAAACAATTTAAAATTTTATTCCACTAAATTAGTTTATATATATATATAACTTGCTAATATTTTCTTTCTTTATGCTTCATGTAGGGGTGTCAAAATTAGATTTCGGGTCGAACCTGAATTGACTTGGGTTTCAGACGGGTCGACCCTAACACGACCCGGGTATGTAAATGGGTCGAAAATTCGGACCCGGACACGACCCATCGGGTTGCCCGATTGACCCGACCCGACACAGAATGGCGTCTGGTGGCGGCGGGAAGGCGGGCGGCAGGCGAACTTGAGCGAGCCGGAGCGTCTGCTAGCTGGCAAGCGGGGGCACATGGTAGGGCGGGCATCTGTGGGCGTGGGCAGGGGTCGCGGGCAGCTTTGGTGGGCTCGCCGGCAGGAGCTGGCAGGGCGGGGTAGGGCGCGGGCAGCAGAGGTAGGTGCGCGAGTAGCCAGGGCAGCGCAGGCAGCTCATTTCAAATGGGTTTCCGGGTTGACCCAGCAACCCGTCGGGTCAACCCGAACCAGACCCGTCTTTCAAATGGGTCGAATCCGGGAACTAGAACTCGACCCGTTTTGAACGTAGGTCGATTCAAACCCGAAATTTTCGGGTCGGATTCAAGTCCGATTTTCATGTCGTATCAAATATTGACATCCCTAGCTTCATGCATATGGCTACAAACTTTAATTGTCAATATTTGATTCTTAAAAGGGCAAAATGGAGAAAAAATGATTAATATAGCATATCCCACATAAACATATGTTAGGATAAAGGCTTATTGTTGTTATTGTTGTTATGCCTAGAGCTATAAAATAATCAAGTGTTCGACATGTTACTTGTGACCCAACTCGCTTTAAGTCTTGCTTGTTTAACTAATTGAATAAGTTTGAGCAATTCTTAAAATACTTGATTGTTAAATAAATTAGCTTGAACAACTATTTATTTGACTTATTTATGATTATTAATAATATCATTTAAAGCTCATAAACAAATTCGATAAGAGCTTATTAAGAAGCTTAATTGATATTTGATATAGAGTTCGTGAACAAACTTGTTAAGAAACTGGTTTAATGTTCGATACAGAGTTCTTGAATAATTTTTGTAAGAATTTCAATTTAGTATTATTCTAAAATATAATAAAAAAATTAATTTAAATATTTATATTTATTATCAAATAATTTCATAGTAATCATTAATTAATAAAAGTTTGAACTTATTAAACATAATAACATCTATTAATTACATTAAATTACAGATATCTATTAAATAAAAAACTATTTATAAAAGGACTATTAAGCTCCTCACTTTTAAGCTTGAAAACGCTTGATATGCTAGCTTGTTTATGGGCTCAATAAGGCTTAATAGGTAACATGCTTGATAATGCTCAGAATAGTTGTTCGTGAATAGGCTTGAAAAAGCCCATTTAATTGATCATAAATCAACATCTTCCATTTTGACCAAATCAAATTTGAATGCAAATGGAATTGATTGAATCAAACTGGAACAAGTTGCTAATAAACGAGCTCAAAATGAACAACTACTTGCTCGACTCGGTTCACTTTGTTTGTAGCCCTATTCATGCCTTGATTATTTAAATTATGCATTCTTATACCTATGTGATTGCTCCTGATAGGGTGGGCTTTATTTGCCTCCAGATATCTCCCTTACAATCTGTTTGAGATAGTTGCACCATTTTATAAAGATGGTTGTAAAATTACAGTAAGAAAAGTAAAATTTTTAAAAGCTTCCGTGAATATTGCAAATATATATTTATACATACATAAGAATCGAATACATTTTTTTGACAACTACACACATCGACCATATTTTACCATTTATTATAAAAATAAGGAGTTTTTCTTCCCCTACTTCAGAAGACTTTTTTTTTTGAACATTTAGGCAATTAAGGCAAACTTATACACATATCACATTCGCGAGACTCAAATTCAAGACCTCGTGGCTGATAACCAAAGCTTCCAACTAATAGACCAAGGTGAGCTGCATACTTGAGAAGATACTCAACACAATAGATGTTTTATCGTATCCCATGAATGACGATCCAGTTGCTAAAGAGTTTCAGCTTAAGCTTTAGACACCTCACTGATAGCATATCTAAGAAAAATGTAAAAGAGATTTTGATTTATATTAGAACTGTGTTAACTGTTAAGCCATCTTCTTCTTGGTTTTGCAAGTCAATAAAAGCTTTGTTCATAGTTCTTCTGCAATTTCATCTTCCCAAGCTCCAGTATTCTTCTTCACCTATTCAGAAAAGCAATAAACAAAAAAATCATTGCTTAAAAGCACATATAACAAATGAAAAGCAAGTAAAAAACTATGAAAGATTCATAAACTCAGCCAAAAAATTGTGCAAGGTAACAGCAATTATTACAGGATGTTTTCTATTTTATCATCATAAATTTCTGGTTCCCAAGTTTTCAAAAGATATTTCATAATTTAAGAAAACAATCTTAATCTCTTGATACAATGAGAGAGCCTGATAAGTTCTTAATGAGATAAAATCTCTTGATCAAAAGTTCTTTGAGTCTATGAGTTAGGCAATAGTAGCAAACAACAACAAAAATAAAGAAACTAAAGTTGGATGATTTTCAAAGCAACAAAATATTATTCTCTGGAGTTTTTTCCAACTTGAATAAAAATTTATCAAATAGAATGATAAATGTTCAATGACTAAAATCTTACCGCATCAGTGGTGCTTGGCAAACAGGCTTGGCTAACTTGGCATTGTTGTTGCATTAGAGCCACCAACTGATTCATAGCATTTTTAAGGCTTAATAGTTCTTTGCTTTGCTCTGACATTTCTTCTGCAAGCCTTGCAAGTTCAGTCTTGTTGTTGCCGCTCTCTGCACCAACTCTTTTTTTTGGGAAAATTTGGGGCAAAGCCCGTATATTAATCAGAGAAAATTACAAGTAAAATAAAAAACCTAGCTCAACCAATAGCAAAAACGCAGGAGCTGAGACCCAAAAACAAAAACAAAGAGATAAGAACCCATAAGAAAAACAGAGTCTCGACAGGGGTCAGGAGCATCAGACTGGCACAAAATGGCAAAATCATATGACGAGTAGCACGGTGCCAAAATGGTCATGGGATAACCCTGGTTGCCTTACAAAATCCACCCAGCAGTTCCAGCAGAGAGCAGAGACGTGAAAAGAGAGTAACCAAAGCAAAATATGTGGAGAATAAAGGCCGTCCAGGGGTTAGAGCCGAGTGCCAGATGAAATCATCATTCCCCAGAGACACCATTCGATCCGGGGCAGCAAGAGTACTGATGGGAGAAGCAGTCAGGAAATGATGCTTTAATACTATCAAAATGCTTCCAATTAGAAGTCTTAGCAGCAATAGCCATAGAAACCTTATGGCAAATAGTAGCGGAATTGCAAAATTTTCTCCCATATCTTCTATCGTTCCTTTCTCTCCACATAAAATATACTAAGCAGCAGATGACAGAAAAACAAAAAGCTTTCCCAGAGGAGTTAAGATTATGCTTCTCATCAAAAAATTCGAAAAGTTGTAACAAAGTAGGTCTAAGGAAGAACCCCTTCACGTCTGGAAGAAGCAATTCGAGAGCATTGAACGTGTACGTGCATTGAAAAAACAAATGAGATATACTTTCCTCCTCCAAATCGCAAAGAGGGCATATAGAATTAATGAAAATATTCCTAACAGCAAGAGCATCAGCAGTTTTTAGACCGTTCTGAATAGCTAACCAGGCAAAAGAAGAAAATCTCAGATTTAGTCGCTTGTGCCAAATGAACTTATACCAAGAGACCTTGGGCATATCCTGGAAGAAAAATTTCCTAAAAGTCTTAAAGATAGGAGCATCATTGCCAGACCAAGTAACCACATTGTTGTGCTCCGCAAAAGGGATATCAAGGATCAGCTGGCAAACATTATTTGGTAGTACATTAATAATATTCCAGCAGCCATCAGAAATAAACTCCTTAACCAAATAAGAATCCATAAAAACTCCTTGAGTCAAGGTGGCCAGGGACTCACCGTTAACCCAAGGATCCCATAAAAAAGAGAGGTTACAGTTGGATTTGTCCACGTGAAACTTTAGAAGATGCTTAATACGGGTGGCAGTGACTGTAACCATCTTCCAGAATTTAGATGCTTTAGGATTAAGAGGCTTAAAAGGTGATATATATTTGAATCTGAACCAGACATTTATAAGAGAATTGGATGTGTAGTAACGCCATAAAAATGAGCATAGGTGGGCAAATTGCATAGAGTTAAAATCTGGGATACCAAGCCCACCGAAGCAAGAGGGGATACAGGTGTCTTTCCAAGCAATAAGGTGGAGTTTTCTTTCAGTCGTGGAGCCATGGTACAAGAATCTAGCACACATTCTATCGATGATCTTACAACAGCCCTTGGGTATGATAGCCCCACGAATCCAATAGGCAATAGTATTGGCAATTGTGAATTTCAAGTATTGAATCCTACCTGCAAAAGACAGAAACTTTACTTTCCAACCAGCAAGTAGAGTAGAGACTTTACTCAGAAGTGGTTGGAAGTGAGAAAAAGAGAGCTTTTTAGGAGAAATAGGAAGCCCGAGGTATTTGAAGGATTGTTCAGCATGATTATAACCAAGTAGATTGATAATATCAAGAGTAGTTTGTGTTTGCCTAGTGAAACACATAGAGCATTTAGCTCTGTTAATATTCAGCCCAGAGACCTCTCCAAAGGCACCAAGAGTGTCATTAAGAGCTTTAGCATTAGCCAAAGAAGCCGGACCAAAGATGAGAACATCATCTGCATAGAGTAAATGGCTCAAGTTGATCTCACCACAAGGGAACCCCTGAAAGCAGCTAGCATCTAAAGAGCAAGAGAAGGCGTCCATCACGATAGCAAAAAGGAGGGGAGATAGGGGACATCCTTGCCGCAGTCCAGAACTGGACTTAAAGAAACCTTCAAGCACCCCATTAATGCAAATAGAAAAGGGAACATCATAGATACATGCCTTAATCCAAGACGTGAACTTATCGGGGAAACCTTTGTCCTTCAATCTAGCTAAGAGAAAGTCCCTCGAAACAGAGTCAAACGCTTTTTTAATATCCAACTTGGCACAAAAGAAATTTTGGTCCGAAACCCCCTTGAATTCTCTCAAAATTTCAGAGGCAAGGATAATGTTATCCGTCGAGAGTCTTTTTTGAATAAAACCAGCCTGACTTTTATGAATAATATGTGGCAAGATGCCTTTCAACCGGTTAGCAAGGATTTTAGCAATAATTTTGTAGAAAGTGTTGCAAAGAGAAATTGGTCGGTAATCAGAAATATCCGAAGCATGAGGCTGTTTAGGGAGTAAAGCTAAGGCTGTAGCTTTAACATCAATAGGAAGGGAGCCAGTATTGAAGAAATTGTGAACCGCTTGACAAACATAAAAGCCAGTAACACCCCACGAGGTTTTGTAAAACTCAAAGGTGAAGCCATCCGGCCCAGGAGAGGTGGAAGAGGAACCAGCAAAAACCACCTCTTTAATCTCTAGGTCAGTGACTGGACTAATAAGAGAGTCAGTAAGGGCTAATGGAATGGAGTTACCACAAGGAATAGAAAGTCCATCATGATGACTGGTTGCAACAGCATTAAATAATTCATGAAAGTAAGAAACAGTGGCATTTGCAACATCTTTGGGAGAGGAGAAGTGACCAGCAGGAGTAGTAATCTCATTTATCCGGTTAGTGTTCCCTCTCGATTTGATCCTCGCATATAAGAATCCTAAGTCATCTTCCCCATTAGAGAGCCATTTGGCTTTACCCCTTTGTACAACCCAAGAGGACCAAGCCTTTTGAAAGAAAACAAGAGACAAATTAATTTGTTTAAGCTTAGAATTCAGCTCAGGGTTTAAAGGATTCAGTTGAATCAGCTCAAGGTAATTCTTTTGGGAATGTTCAAGGGTCTGAATGGAGTCTTTCAAATAATTGGAGCTAGCCCAATGTCTTTGCTTTAAGAAGGATTTCAGACAATTGAGTTTGAAATATAAATTAGCTATGGGGCTAGCCACAGAATGCTTAGCAAAAGCAGCAATCACACCCTCCCAATAGCCCTCCATATTTATCCAGTAATTCTTAAAGAGAAATCTGCCACCAGAAGGAATCAGAGTACCAGAACTTAATACCAAAGGAGAATGGTCGGAGCAGCCAGGAGGTTCAACTTTGTAAAAAGAAGAAGGGTATTTGTTCAACCAAGCATAATTAACCACCATTCTATCCAACTTAATGTGGATAGGGTCCTCCACTCTTTGGTTAAACCACGTAAACTTCAGCCCAGTAGAGGCAAGATCAAAAACACCAGCATCAAACATCCAAGAGTTCAATTCATTAAGCCGGCTATGAAGCGGGACAGAGCCACCAGATTTCTCATGAGCAGATTTAAAACAATTAAAATCCCCCATGACGATCCACGGAGTGTTAACACTTTCAGCAACACGAGATAAATGATTCCACAAATCTGTCCTATCAGCCTGAGAGTTGGATGCATATACCACAGAAAGAGCAAAACGATTGGAAGAGGAAGTAGAAAGCATGCCGTGGATGAGCTGAGAAGATGTGAACAAGGGTTCAAAATTGATAGAATTGGCATTCCATTTCATCCAAATTCTACCGGGGGAAGAGTGGTCAAAGTTGTTGTAACTCATTTCCTTTGGAAACACAAGATGAGTGTTACAGAACCAGGGGTCAGACATAGCTTGGGGATGGATTTTTGCTTCAAGGATACAAAGTAATTCAAGATGGTGTAAGGAGACTAAATTTTTACAAGTAAACACCTTGTCGGAACCGTTGAAACCCCTAACGTTCCAGCAAGCAATATTAGGGAAGGTCATTTGGACTTGGATGAAGATTGCGCTTTCTTAGCGCTCTTGTTCCTGGGCGGCTTGGGGTTTTGGGCCTTAGTTTTTAATCTCGTATCAGGGGGCTCGTGGAGAATGTTGGAAGAAGATTGTTCTGAATCATCCCGAGAATCTGGAGGATCTTCTTGCAGAAGAATGGCGAACTTATTAGGGGAGGTAGTGGAAGTGTGTTGTGGGCTAGGCCAGGAAGGTGGGGGATTTTTGGCCTTGGAGGATTGAAAATCAAATCCCGGAGAATCACAAACAGAAATAGGGGGATTTTCAATTATGTCGTTGGGAGGATGAACTTCCTCATCAATTGGGACATTTAAGTTGGGGATAATTTCAGATTGGGGGGGATAGAAGGGGGTTCAGGGCACAAAGGGGGAGGAATGATTTGATGCTTCTCTAAGGAAGGGTCACAAGGAGCAGCAATGGACTCCGGGCGCACGTGGTTCAGATGGTGGGTTGAAGGCTGGGTTGTTGGAGGTGTAGGGAGTAAGGCAGGCTTGTTAGGAGGGGGAAGAGGAGGTCTGACCCGAGCTCTGCTCATGCTTCTTCCACGAGGATGAGAGGAGGGTTAAGTTTTTGGTTGCGGATTTTTTGGACATAGGTTAGGGGGGTGAACCAGGGAACCACAACCCGAGCATGGTGTGGGTTTCCAGTCGTATATGACTTTAAGATTAACATCATCCCCATCTAACGAAACCGGAATTTCATCAGGGAACGAGGATTCACAATTAACCAGGACACAAACCCTAGCAAATGTAAGACGAGTTTTACGAGCAGTTAACGCATCAACCGCTAATGGATGTCCAACAAAACTAGCAATTTTGGAAATGCCCAACGGGTTCCACACAGCAAGAGGGAGGTCAAGGATTTTGATCCAGATGGGTATAGCAGAGAGTTCATCTCTTTTTGGTATGAATTTAGGGTTCCATTTTTGCATAATAAAAGGCCTCCCGAAGAAAAACCAAGGACCACCCGACCAGGCAGCATCGAAATCCTCAATCGAAGTGAACTTAAAAAGGAAAAAACCTTCGTTTAAAGAGAGTAAATCAACCGAACCTTTTGGGTTCCACGCTTTCTTGACGACATTTGAAAGGCTGATGTACGTCGGCCTGGGACCAACCGAGTACCCAACCAAAGACAGGTTCCATTCAGGAACCCCAGCTTCCAAGTCTCCCGCAGAGAAAGGGATTTTAGGAGGGGGTGGTATAAATGAAAGAGAAAACTCATTAGCCACTGGATCTTGTTTGGTTAGGTTAGAGAGAAAATTGAGCCCGGGCTGAACAGCAAAAGTAGGAGCAACAGCACCAGGAAGAGGAGGGAAGTCAGTATTGTAAGAAGCGGAGGCCATCTGGAGAGGGAGGAGGGGAGGGAAGACCCCTCCCCCAACGGATGAATGGGGAGCGGGGAAGAAGGGAGGCCAAACCCTAAAAACCCAGAGCATGGGTTTCTTAGATTCTGTCTTTTGCTTATTACTGTTGCTTCTGCACCAACTCTTGAAGCATTGTTGGAGAAAAGTTTTCTGAAATTCATGGCAAATTTTTCCATGACAGCTTTGCCATGAATTTCAGAAAACTTTTGCAATTTTAGAAAACTATTAGGATGTTCAGACTCCATCACAGCTTTGAAGGCTCTCTCATTCTCCTCTATATTTTCATCCTCTGGAATCAAGCCTTTCTTGGCTAGGGTTTTGCATGCTAACCTCTGCAATACATAAATCAAGAAGAGGGGAGTTGAACACTGAAACACTAGAATAATAAGTTAGGAAAATAAGTTTTTTTCTTACCCATTTTTGTTTGGCTTCTTGTGATGATAAGGAACCGTCTTTTTGGGTGTGACTGAGCCTCCATAGTAGTAGTCTATCTTGTACATTCTAATAAATGAACCAAACATTACAACAACACTTTAAAAATTGATTATGCCACTCCCAATATTTAGCTGAATTCATAGAATATGGAGAAAACAATGAACATTAAATATGAATTAATATGTATGATTGTTGCATGCTAGAAGTTGTGTTAGTAGAAAGAGAGATCGATTGCCTTAGCTTTAAATGATGACTAAAAAGGAGAGTTTTTAAAATGGAGGGTAAATAATAACTAATTAGGTAGAATGAGCACAATTAAGATTAATTTTTAAAAGAAGCAAAAACTCAAAATTGATTTAATTTTTCTTAGTTGTGCGGTCAGGGTTTTTGAAGAAAAGGATAAGGGAATTAAGAAATACTAGTAGAAAATCTCTGGTCGATGAGAAAAGGATCAGGCCTTGGCTTGGAGACCCCAATCTTCTCCCTGGTATTCGTAAGGATGTCAAAGAGCTCATGGTCGCAGTGAAAACCACCAACAACATGGAGAAAGATAAATAACCGACGATCAGGAGCAAGAAAGAGGTATGAGTTGAGGTATTCACTATGCCTGTCAAAAGGAGTGAATAAAACGGGAATCCTCCAGCACCAAGGAGAAAATGAGTTTGCTGTCAAGCTTCAGCAGACACAAGAACAAGTACTTGACGCACCTTCCTCCTTTCTCCAGCATTTCATGTCTACTAAATTCCTAGCTACCAGATTTAGTAGAGCAAAAGGCGATAACGATGATTATTTAGTAGATCAAGAAGGTATATTTCTGCATTTGGGAAAATTTACCTCAAATTCTACTTAAATTTTGCATCCAAATAGCCCATTGATATTTTATCCATCATATCCCTCTAGAAAGCTCACCCTCCTATCAAAAACTTCATATCACATCATCACATATTAAATTGAACATTCATAAGCATTTCCAGCAACTAGTCCCAACAATAGGCCTCCCACTATCATCAATTCCTAGGGAGATTATCTTGGGTGCTAAAAGAAGAATTTTTTTTTTCTTTTGAAGAAGAGCAGCTGAGTGTCCTATCTGCCTTCTAGGAGAGGGAACTCCATTGTGATTCCGACCCCAATCTCATTTATGCTAGCATGAGGCTAAAAAGTGGGACAAGAGTGTTTCTCATGGGTAAAGGTGTTGCAAGCTTTACATGCTTTGGGCTTCTAATCATAATGAACATCTTGATATTTTATTTGCATTCAGATTAATCAGAATAACTTCAAGCAGCTAAGAAGAGGGGTTGATTTGCGAGAAATTATTATGTGCGGAGTCCGGACGGCGTCCTGACTCAAATCAGAATAGGCCATGTCGCTTGTACACTGTGTATAGGCAACATGGCCTATTCAGATTAGAGTCTGAACTCAAGCTGTGTCTAGACTCCACATGCAATAATTTCTTCTGATTTGAACACACTCTTGCAAAAGAGAGATGGTACTAGTTTGTTGTTAGATTTTCTACCGCAACAAGAATCCCAATCCTACTCGCAACCTAGGAGACGCCATCTTCGCTCCCATAACATAAAGAAACTTACCTAAATTGGTATTTCTTTGAAACCCTTGTAAGTATGCTAAAAATCCTATGACATTTTTTCAAGAGGAATGAATTTATGTTCATAAAACAATAAACCCCATTTCCGTTGACAACATCAATAACCTAAAATAAGGTCTTTTGTAAAATAAATAAGGATCACTAACCTAATAGGTGAAAGATAAATGGAAAGTGCAAACTCCGCAATTTAGTAAATGGAGATTTAAGGTAAAAATAGAAGAAATGAGATTAAACCACTGCAGGATTGAACTTGGACTTCAACACCATTTGGCAGGAATAGGAGCTCTTTTTCAGTCCAAATTAGCCCGTTGCCAAAGCTGCATACAAGGAACATTTGGCTTCCAAAGGGTTAAATTTTTGGTGGAACGGCCTAAGAAGGAAGAGTAAGCAGAGGAGGGTAGAATGGGGAATGTGTTAAGATCTATGAGAATATATGCTATGAGAAAATGAGAAAGATCTGAGAGAGCTATGTTAGGCAGCTCGCCCTTATTTGTTGGTTGGGAACTTTGACTATCAACTAAGAGGTCTTAAGTTTGAACATTACGTATGTGATGTATATATGAATTTGACTTCATTGATTCAAAAGTTCCGAAAAAAAATATAGAACTGTGTTTTTGGAAAGTAAAGCTTGATGAAGGCTAGAGCAAACAGGAAAAGATAAGAGGACAGATGGTGAGAAGAAAATGATTGAAATTAGCCTGTTAAAGTGCTCAAGTGCAAGTATTTGGTGAAAGGGCTTATCATTCAACTTTTTGATTTGATTTAAATAAAAGGTAAATATAAGGCAAAAGAAGTAGAGAGAATGAATATTATAATTTAGCTAGTTATAAGTGAATATTATATAATTATATAATTCTCTTATGTCCTAATTTTTATGTATATTCTTTATAAATTATCATTATTATTATTATTATCAGGACATGAACTTTTCCTAGCAATTATAATAAGAAATTATTATGATTGGTCCAAGATTTGTAGTTTCTTTAGTTAGGTTTCTTTGTAGTCTTTTATGAGGCTTTGTTTAGTTTCTTATGTAACTTTTAATGTTACTATTTAGTATCTATAAATAGACACTATAGCTTGTAATTAGGTATCAAAGTCATTAAGCAATAAATCATTACAGTTTTCTATTCTCTCTCTCCCCTTTTCCCTCTTATCACCGTCCTCTCTCAAGAAGCACAAGAGGAAGAACTCATTCTTCTCATTCAAGATTCTACAAATGGTATCAGAACCTCGTTGAGGCGATCTCGAGGAAGGAGGTAGTTTTCTTGTATAAGAAAATGATTCAAAAGATCAGAGAGGAACACAGGCATGGCGCATGACCGCAGGAAATTGCGGTAGCAGGTTGTACACGAGCAGGTGAAGCATGCGACAAGGCGCAGTTGGGCGTGCAGGTCTTGCACGCGGAATGCGGGTTGAAGCAAGCAGTGTCGGTTGAGCGCGGACAGGCCATATCAGTGTGGCGCTGGTAGACCCGCGGGTGTTGGGTAGGAAAGCAGGTTGCACGCGGTGAGACGTGTGCGGGCATACGTGCACACCTCGGCAACGCTGGTGGAGCCCACGATAGAGGCATGCTCATGATGCACCGTAAGGAGGGGCGCTTGCATGAACAGTGAGCAGGGAGTGGGTTTCGCGCAGGCGGAGGTGTGCTCGGGGCGCATGGGACGTGCGGGTAAGCTCTGGTTGTGCGGTCGCAGAGGGAGCACAGGCACGCCGGAGTGTGTGCGGAGCACATGGAGGGTGCGCAAGAAGCATTGATGCGGGGTTGCTACGTGGGACACAGTGCGACAGGGGAAGGCCTTTCGAGAGGTGGAGCTGAGTGCGCGTAAGTAGGAATGCACGTGGAAGATTGTTGAAGTGCGAGCAAGTGCGGAGTTGCAGTTTGCGACTCAGGTATAGTTCTTGCAATCAAATTCATATGGTGAACGGAGTTCTTGACCATGTCGATGCAAAAATTTGAAATCGACAAACTCATCGGTGAAAATGACTTCGGATTATGGAGAAACAAAATGAAAGCTCTCCTTATTCATCAAGGAACTTCCAAGATGATTTCTAGGGAAGATCTTGCTGCTGTAACTGATCGAGCAAGGACAAGGCAAACGCAGTTGAAGGCTCATAGTGCAATCTTGTTATCACTCGGCGATGAAGTCTTGAGGGAAGTAGCTAAAGAAGGTTCTGCCATAGAAGTCTGGGAGAAATTGGAGTCACTATACTTGAAAAGATCGTCGGCCAACCGATTATACCTAAAGAAAGCTTTATACACGATGCATATGGAAGAAGGTAAAGACTTAAAGAAACACATTGATGAATTTAACAAACTCATCCTTGATCTTAAGAATATAGATGTAAGGATTGAGGAAGAAGATCAAGGCATTATCCTTCTGAGTTCTTTGCCGAAGTCATACGAAAATATAGTGGACACATTACTATATGGCAAGCAAACGTTGACCATGACCGAGGTGAAATCAATCTTGGTATCTAAACAATTGCAGCGTAGAAATGAGGACAAAGATGAAAGTGTTAGCTATATTCTAGTAGCAAGGGGAAGTCGTAAGTCCAGCAAGAGAAGCTTCCACTGCCATAAAGAAGGGTACTTCAAAAGAAATTGCCCGGATTTGTTGAAGCGGAAAGGAGTTAGGCCCAAGGATGACGCCAACATAGTTGAGGCGGCAGATGGAGACATGGATGTTTTGTAAATCTAAGACCAAGGTGGAGTTTGTTCTGATTGGTCCAAGATTTGTACTTTCTTTAGTTAGGTTTCTTTGTAGCCTTTTATGAGGTTTTGTTTAGTTTCTTATGTAGCTTTTGGTGTTACTATTTAGTGTCTATAAATAGACACTAGACATTGTAATTAGGTATCAAAGCTATTAAGCAATAAATCATTTCAGTTTTCTATTCTCTCTCTCCCCTTTTCCCTTCTATCTCCCTCCTCTCTCAAGAAGCACAAGAGAAAGAACTCATTCCTCTCATTCAAGATTCTACAGAAATTACCGATGACATAACATATTCCGAAAGGCCAAATAATGACTGATAATTAGTGAATTATAATAATGGTTTTGATCAGCTTATAAAAAGCCTTTTGTGGTTTCCAAATTTTTTTATTGAAATATGTGCAAAATGTGAAAAACCATATTATTGGAGTTTAGGCTTCTCCCTCTTTCACTTAATTTGATGGGTGGTTGTGGGCATCTTATACTATCCAAAGTCTTTTCTCTGTTTGTACCAAGAGCTTTAAACAAGTTAAGATTGTCGAATTATCTCTTTTTAATGTAATGTATTTTTTTTGGAGATTTTATATATGTTTGGTTTTTTAGTTCGTAATAATTGATGCTCTTGTTGTGTTTTTGATGTGTTTCTATGAATTTTAAGCATTTTTTTAGCTGTTGGATAAGCATTTCTCATATTGAAACAGTTGAAACCACTAGAATCAAAACTTCAGTAAGCGGAATCATATAACAGAGGAGTTTGAAAACTTTGGCACGGGATCTCTTACATCAGAATTGTTATATCGCGGCTGAGCTACAAAGGCCCCGACAGTATGGTCGTAGTGGTAAGGCAAGGAAGATTCAGGCTTCTTATAGTTCTCTGTCTTCTCTTTATGTTTATTATCCACCCACAATAGTTCCGCATATCCGAACTTCTTCCTCACCATTATCGTCAAATGCACAGCGTCGATATGTTCGCCCGTTACCGTCATCGTATTCTCTTTATGGCAGATTGACACCGTAATCACACCTGCTTACAAAGCAGATCAGTCGACCGTTAACTATCCTTCCCAAGAGAAACGCAAAAAAGAAGGCTCAGAGTAGTGACATGAAAGTTATTATTGGAATCAAATGCACATAGAGGTCTGTGCATTTTTTTGAGACATTTAAGAAGACAAAATATATATACGTAAATTTCAAACCCAAAATTTTTTTATACGATAATCAAAACTTGTCAATCAACAGATCAAGATGAACTGAGTATTAATAAAATACCTGGCTCATACCGAACGCGCTTCATGACTTTTACAGACCTTCTCTGGATTTCGGTGGAGATCTTGTAAACTAGCTTTAATTTTGAATTAACGATTGCTTGAACCCTCACTATCTTGCCCATGGATGATGATAGATTGCTGGATCAACAAGTACTGATGTTTTGAGTTTCAAGAGGGATTGTTCTCTATTATGGATCGTAGGGGGAGGATGAAGGAGGGGAAATTATTACGTCCGGTCACCGGACCTATCTCCGCGTTCGGACGCCAATAGAAACACGACATGTGGCAAATTTTTTTTATTCTTTCAGCCCGATCGGCCCGACCCAACCCAAAGTTATTTTCATTTTAAACGTAGGGTTGGCGCTATTTTAGAACCCCGCGGTTTTGAAAAAAAAAACGAGCTAGGAATTTGCAGAGAAGAGATGGACTGCTCACCAAAGAGAGAGGGGGAAGGGGTGCATGAAACCGGAAGTATGAATGAATCGGAAGTGAACTTAGTTGGATCTTCCTCAGGTTTTAACATTTCGGTAAGTTTTCCTTCAATCTCAGAGCAAGTTGTATGAAGAAAATACGAGCTAGAAAGTTGTAGGGGTTTAGCTGTGTAGAAAAAGGTTATATGGTTTCCGATCATTAGAGGCACAAGCTCTTAGAAGTAAACAAAGCTGTGCAGTCAGTCTAGTGTTTAGGTGGAAAAGTTAATAAACTCTGAGATCTTGTTGTTTATCGATAAAATTAGTTATTTTAGGAAGAAGAAAAATATTGATTTTAGATTTGGGAAAGCTGTAGAAGATGAGCTTTACTTGCGCTTTACCTGCGCTTTACATGCGCTTTAGTTGCGCTTTAGTTGCGCTTTATATGCGCTTTATTTGTGCTTTAGTTACGCTTTGGTTGCACTTTATTATCTGATGTTTTGTTGTCATCTCAGGCTGTTTATAAAGACGAGAGAGAAGCATATGAATGTTATTGTACTTATGCCCATGATAATGGCTTTAGCGTGCGGAAGGATCATCACAGTTTCTATCCAAATTCTAGGAAGATAAAATCGAAGGACTTTGTCTGCTCAAAATCTGGTTTCAAGAGAAGTATTGATCTTAATTCAACAAAGAGATTTACTAAACCAGATGTTCGAACTGGTTGTCCTTCTATGGTGAGGTTTGCTGTTGATGAAGATGGTTACTGGCATGTAAAAAGATTTATTGAATCCCACAACCATGAATTGGCTAGCCCTGTCGACCGACACCTTTTAAGATCATGTAGGAATGTTGTTGAGGAAAAAGCTTCCGTCCTAAAATCAATGACAGATGCAGGAATTAGAACCGTTGACGCATATGCCTACCTTGCCGAGGAAGTTGGAGGATATGAGAATATTGGATTCTCTAAGAGGGGTGCCTACAATATTATTCAGAAGGAGAAAAGTGTTAAGGATTGAAAATGGTGACACAAATTCTTTGATTCAATTATTTAAAGATCGACAAGTTGAGGACAACATGTTCGCATGGGATGTTCAAATTGATGAGGATGATAGATTGTTAAATTTTTTCTGGGTTGATGGGAGAGGCAGGATAGATTATGAATATTTTGGAGATGTGTTGATTTTTGATACTAGCTATAGGCTCAACAAGTATAATTTTGTATGTGCACCATTTGTTGGTGTTAACAATCATTGGCAGAACATTTTGTTAGGTGTTGCCTTTTTGTCAGAAGAAACAATTGAAAGTTTTACATGGTTGTTTAAAACATTTGTACGAATAATGGGTAATAAACATCCAACAACAATATTCACTGATCAGGACCAAGCTATGGCTAGGGCCATAGAAGATGCATTACCTCACACTCGTCATAGATTATGCCAATGGCACATCTTCAAAAAGGTTCCATCAAAAGTACCTATCTTCAATAGCAATAATAAAGCCAAAGGTCTCTTCTTTAAGTGTATGAGGAAGTGTGATTCCGAGGAAGTGTTTGATGAGGCATGGGCTGAAATGATCAAGGAAGGGAACCTTCAGGACCATGACTGGTTGCAGGATCTTTATAAGATAAGGAGAAAGTAGTCAACAGCTTTTAATAAGGATTGTTTTAGCATGGGCATTTTATCCACGCAGCGTAGTGAGTGTACTAATAATGTGTGTCATGGCATTTCGAAGCCAACAAGTTCATTAACTGATTATTTTCTTGGGTTAGAAAAGGTACTGATGAATTGGCGGTGAAATGAGCAGGATGAGGAGTACAAATACAGTCAGTCTGAAATTGTTCCTATGATAAGGACCAGCTCAATATTAAAGCAAGCTGCAAGGTTTTACTCAAGAAAACTATATTCATTTTTTGAGGAAGAATTTATACAGGGTGTGGGAGGAATGAGCATAGACTTCGTCTCGACTGATTCTTCAAAGTTTCTAGTCAACTACATAGAGACTAAGGACCAACAACATCCTTGGGTGGTTGACTATGATGCAACAGAAGGTAACATTCAATGCACCTGTAGGAAGTATGATACCATGGGATTGTTGTGTTCTCACAGTTTGAGGGTTTTCAGACAGTTTGATTTTGCTAAAATCCCTGAGAAGTACCTACTACTGCGATGGTCAGCAAGGGCTTGAAAAGATATTTATTCAGGTAACTTGGCCAATGCTAAAAGAAATAATAACTTTGATGGTGGTAGGGGATTCATATTCAGGAATCAAGTTAGCAGATTTGCATATCAAATGAGCACAGAAGCTCAAGGTAATGAGGAGGCTGAGGAGTTTATTCTTGCCTCAATGAAAGACATGGCTGAAAACTTATACTCAATTCTTGGTGGTAAGATAACAAATCAGAAGAATGCTGCAAGATCCCAAGGTGGCACTGCAAATTTGAAAGATCCACTAAAACGTAGACCTAAAGGCATATCTAATGCAAGACTGAAAAGCCATTGGGAAAAGAAGAAGCGGCCTAAAAATAAGTTTTAATAAACTGTCAATTATATTATTTCCTTACCTATGACTAAAGCTGTAGTTTTTTGCAGAGAAGAAACCTATGGTGGAGGAAAAAACAAAGGAAGATCCTTGTTCAACACAGATGAGCTTCTCAAGCATGCCTGAATGTTTCAGTGAGGAATATATAACCGGCCAACCAACAAGCCAGCCAGGAGCTGAGTACACCAGATTGATGATGG
Source organism: Dendrobium chrysotoxum (assembly GCA_019925795.1). NCBI lineage: Eukaryota > Viridiplantae > Streptophyta > Magnoliopsida > Asparagales > Orchidaceae > Dendrobium > Dendrobium chrysotoxum. The sequence goes on from CM034315.1 coordinate 71,749,676, forward strand.
ATTTTATTACATCTGAGTTGGAATTTAATCAATTTACAGTGTAATAAGTATTGAATTTTCAGTGTAATGTAATAATATTAATTACAATTTAATTTTAATAATGTACTGTTATTTTAATATTTAGTGGGACTTATGAATAATAATTTAATGTTAATATGTACTGCAGGATTTAGTTGCGCTTTAGTTGCGCTTTACCTGCGCTGTAGTTGCACTTTCGTTGCGCTTTAGTTGCGCTTAACATGAATTACAAATATAGGTAAGATTAATTATTAAAATTAGTTGCGCTTTAGTTGCGCTTTCAATAAATTACAGATATTAGTTGCGCTTTCGTTGTGCTTTAGTTACGCTTTCGTTGCGCTTTCATTACGCTTTACCTGCGCTTTACCTGCGCTTTAGATGCGCTTTTGTCTCGTTTTGTTTCACTTTGTTTTAGCTTTACTGACTATATAGAGTTACTGGATTTACAGTAAAATTTACAAGATTTAACAGGAGTATATATTAACAAAAAAATGTACAAGATTTACAACACAAATTTTATATATTAACACTAAAATGTACAAAATTTACATATTTGTCGTAAGACATAGAGCATATCCAAGTTCAGCCCTAAATTTTGGCATATATTTTTGCCAGTCTTTTAAAGAAGCCCAGTCCGTTTTCTTTTTTAGTATGGCTCTCTCCATATACTTGCATACAAAAATTTCACAGTCATACTCGTTTGACTGGGTTGGAATTCCACATACAGTTTGTAATTTCCAAGTTGTTATATCGCTTGGAAAGACTCCTGCTTTGTCTTCATGTATTTGTTTAATCTGAAAAAAAAAAGTTATTACAATCATGTGGTGATATTAAGTAAAAAAGTTTTATAAAGTCAAGCTTTAAACTTACAACTTCTGTACAAATTGCCTTGTGTTCTGGATTGGGTAACGAATCATATAATTTCCATACTTTCTCTTTCAATTTTCCTATAATTAGTACCCAATGGCTTTGGAAATAAATAGGTTGAACAATGAGTTTGCTTTCCCTAACAGAATCAGGAGTTATGTGCTGTATGAACATTTGATAATCATGTTTGTAACATTTATATAGCTGCAATAATTAAACATAAAATGAATCTAATACCAAAATAATGTTAATTAAAAACTATATAAGATGAGTGTGAAGTCTACTAACCCTGTACAATGAAGAAATGTATAGGTATTTCTGAAATTCTTTTGGGATAATCCTAATCTTTTCGGATAACAAAAAAATAAATGAATCTACATGGTTATCAGAAAAATACTGATTTGTCAGAATATCATCAATATCCCCTCGGTTAATTATTATGTTTCCTGACTGAAAAATAACGTTGTCCCTGCAAAACAAAAAAGCGCAGGTAAAGTGCACGTAAAGCGCAAGTAAAGCGCATGTAAAGCGTAAAAAAAGCGCAAATAAAACACTCTTTAAAATATTTATTTTTTATTTATAGAAATGGCACGCAAAACGGAAGGCAAAGCGCAACTAAAGCACAATAAAAGCACAAGTAAAGCGCAGTGAAAGCGCAAGTAAAGCACATGTAAAGCGCAGGTAAAGTGCAGGTAAAGCGCAGGTAAAGCGCAAGTAAAGCGCAAGTAAAGAATAATAAAACTTACTTCTTATTAAACTTTTTGAAACATTCATCAATGAATGTTTGTTGTTCTATAGTAAGGAAAATCTTGCCGTGATATTCCAGGTTTATTTCAGCAATGCGAGGTAATATTTGTATTCCCTCTACAGAAATCACATCTTGTTTGGTCTTTTTTTCGTCCACTGTGTCAAGTTCTTTTTTTTCATCTCTTTTTCTTTTTTTTTTATGTGGTTGGTACTTTATTAACGCCTGAGCATCTTGCACTTCTGCCGTGGGTGGTGGTGGAGCAGCTTGGCTAGTTGGTGGTGGTGGAGCAGCTTGAGAAGGTGGTGGTGGTGGAGCAGCTTGAGAAGGTGGTGGTGGAGCAGCTTGAGAAGGTAAGGATGATGGTGGTGGATTTATAGATTGGTTATTCGAGGAAGAGGAAGAGGAAGAAAGAGAGGATTTGACAGGATGATAATCACATTTGGTGAAATGGTCTATGAATTTGTATTGCAACGAATCTACAGTAGCTTCTAGTTTTTCCAAATTATCTTCAAGTCGATCAATTCTTCGGCCCAAATTATCTTCAATTCTATTGCACAAATTTTGTAATGCTTCCATGAGTTTATTCTGTACAGTTAACCATTCTGTGGGAAGAGGTTGTTGAGTAGGAGGTAGAGAAGAAGGTTGAATAGGTGGTTGAGGAGAGCTTTGAGGTGGTTCAACATGAGGAGAATGGGGAGAGGGAGGTGGGGAGGTGTGAATCTTTTTGGATTTTGGTGAAGCAAATTTGCTGGGATGCAGATGAGGACGGCTTTCCAAGTTCTGAATAGCATTTAAGTCAGCCCCCAATCCTTCTGCTTCCTCGTTTCTCACATCCTGAAGAACAAGATAAATCTACAAAAAAAATAAAACTAATATCAAAAAGTATCGAGTGTGCTTTAGTTGTGCTTTAAATGCACTTTATATGCGCTTTAGTTGCGCTTTGAATAAATAACATAAACAGATAAAATAATATAGTTGCGCTTTAGTTGCGTTTTATATGCGCTTTAGATGCGCTTTAGTTGCGCTTTAATTGCGCTTTCAATAAATAACAATAAATAGTTAAAATAAGTTAGGTGCGCTTTAGATGCGCTTAAGATGCGCTTTTGTTACGCTTTATATGCGCTTTCAATAAATAACTAAGACAGTTAAAATAAGTTAGTTGCGCTTAAATAAAAAATTAATATTTTGTTATGAAAATTACCTCATTGTTCTTCAAAAATTTAAATAACTTTGTTGCACTCTCTTGTGTATAGTACATTTCCGTATTCCCCTCCCATCTCAGAAACCTTGGTCTTGATTCTGGATTGGATGGTTTATTGCAGGAAAAGTGTTCCAAAAACCAAATCTGTATAATACCACAAATAAAATATTATAAATTAATATTAAAAACCTTAATGAAATGAAATAAATGTAGTAGAAGAGACTTACCAGTAGGAGAGGAAAAAAACCATTGATGTAACCCAATGGTTTCTCCATTGCAAACTTGTCAGTAATTGTATTGAATTCATTGACCATGAAATTTCTTATATAAGCAGCCCAATTAATAGAATTGAATTCCTTTACATTATTTGCTATAGATATAAGCCTTCTAGGAGTTTTATGGTTATTTAGTGGAAAAAAAGATTAGATAACAAAAACATTATAAAGGTCTTTATCTTAGTAGCATTAACAGATAATCTATCTAATTTTGTGATTTCTGTTTTTATATCAGTTGATAAAGGTCCAGTCATTGGATCGACCTTCCATTTTATTTCATCACCTCTGTTAGGCAAACCTGTGAGAAAATTTTGTTTAATTAGACATATATAGTAAATTTAAAGTATAAAAATATCTCAAAAAATCCTTATTAACAAGCTTACCTGTCAACAATGACATCTCATCAGAAGTGAATTTAAGCAAATGACCATTCACAACAAAGCCTTCATCAGCAGCATTCCAAAATTTCAGAATCTCAAATAGAAGTGGTATACACTGCTGGAAAGCTGGAAACTTCAGAAATTGATGAATTTTCAGATTTCGAAAGGTTTGCTCAACTTCATCATCAATTATCTCGACAAATGCGTCGCAAATTTTTCTGAACGTCGTAACATAGCATTGAGAAGTTACTGGCCTTTGATACGGCATCTGAAAAAAAAAACAAATTAACAAAGCGCAACTAAAGCGCAACGAATTTTAATACTTAATTTAACTATTTATGCAATTGATTGAAAGCGCAACTAAAGCGCAGGTAAAGCGCAACTAAAACGCAACTAAAAGTTTCTCTTCATACGGTTACGATTTTCCAATTTAATAAAAAAGGTTAACATACAAAACATAAATTTTTTAAGATCACATTGAACAAATTAGTATATATGAAATAAACATTAACCCTTAAAAATAAAAATATTACATAAAGCGCACCATAAACGCAACGAAGGCGCAATGAAGGCGCAACTAAGGCGCAGCTTTACCTTTTCTAAAATGCAGAAGAACTCAACCATCGTCGTCTATCGCCGGGAACTTGCAAGAACAGAAATGCCAGAGAATGAAGAACCGCACGAGGGCACGAGGGAGAGGGATACCGAGTGAAACTGTCGGGTGAAATGTAAAAAAGGTTCGTGCGCAATATTTGTATTCCAAAATTTGAATCATCTTCGGGTTGGGCCGGGCCGTTCGGGCTGAAAAGACATAAAGCAAAAGTTTTAGATTAAAAAAATCGATGCCAGATGGCGTATTCCTATTGGCGTCCGGACGCGGAGATAGGTCCGGTGACCGGACCTAATAATTTCCCATGAAGGAGAGCCTAAGAATGGAGAAAGAGTTAGGAAATGACAGGGAAAGGCCGCGGCTTATTTGACTAGTAATTTGCCAGAAGCACATTGATAGGATCGTCCGACTTTTGAAGACTTGAAAGTTCTGTGAAAATTCCCCTAATTTCTCCACCAAAAAAAAAACTGTGAAAGTACGTACGGAAAGGCTACCTAGCTGTTTGATTTGCAGAAAAAGTAATGCTAAGGAAAAAATATATTGTAAAAAATAATATAGTGTATTTAAAAAATTTGAAACTGTTTTGAATGTTGGTAAAAAAATTTAAATTATTTATTAATTTATTTTATTCGAAATAAAATGGATGTAATGTAAAATTAAATATTGATGATGGCAAGTAGCAGTGGCTACGAGTGAAAGTTATGGTGATAGTGGCTGATGATGGTTAAAGGTGACCTACGGTGGTGGTTTTTTTTTTTTTTTTGAAAAGAACCTACGGTGGTGGTTGGTGGTGACAACAACGGCAATGACATCATGTGATAGTGGATGGGGGCAGTGGCAACATCTTATAGTGCACTCGGCAGGTAGCAGTGGCTAGCAAGCAGTTGGTTGTGATAAAGTGGTGATGGTCGACAACGAGGCGGAGGTCAACGATAGGCAGCTACGATGGGCGGCATGCCACAACAACGTAGTTAGCTTGTAATGTAAAAGGATTTTGAGCAAGTTTACAATACATCAAAAATAAACTAGAGGAAAAATGAATTCAATAAAATTTTACACGTATTCATTTTTCATCAAACTAAACATCCAAATTTCAAAATCCACTGCATTTGTAATACTTTGCATTCTTTTCTTAACAAAGCAAACTTTTTGTAAAATTACTTTTGAAGTTACACAAGACTCTCAAAGTAAAAAATATAAGCATGAGCATTGCAACTTTCCAAAGTATACAATTGTGAGTATTGTAAGGTTTAAAGAATGAAGATAACTTTGTTGTAGATCACTTTCTCTTTTTAAAAAAATTCTCTCATAGAGTTTTCAAGTATGTATTAGATTTGACTTATATTAAGAAAGATAAAGGTAGACCTAAAAAGACTTGGCTAGAAAATATTAGAAATAATATTTCTTAATTAGATTTAAATGAGAATTTAATTTTTAACAGAACACAATGAATATTCATGTAGCCGAACCCACATAATAGGATAAAAACTTGATGTTATTTTGTTGTTGTTTTATAGAGTTTTCAAGTATACACTCTTATTTCTTACTATTAGCTGCATTCACTATATTGTATTAGCAATGATTATTAACATTTCCATATTCCAAATTCTCAATTAATGCTATTTTAAAATACAAAATTTTGTTATTAGGTGACCATACTGGACAATCTAGATCATAACATACTATCAATTTAAATTGATTATGACTTACAATTGATTACAATTATATTATTAATTAAATTTAAAATTAGGATATATATAGAATTAGTTTAAAACACAAAAAATATAATTTATATAAATTGATCTTGTCAATTTAATTAAAAAAGGCGTATGATATACAACAATAATAAATTTTTGTTCCATAATATATGAGGTCGGCAATATGAATTCTTTTTCTATATAATTTTTTTATTAAGGAGAGATTATTACGTGCGGAATCCGGATGAGAGAACCGTCCCGTTTTTATGATTGTGCGCAGTAAAACCGTAGTTAATGTTCATCACTACGCTTTTGCTGCGCACACTCACAAAAATTGGACACAGCTTCGATCCGAACTCTATACATAATAATCTCTCCTTATTAAGACTCAAATTTTTATTATAAGCATTATAATTTTTTTTAGTATCACAGTCATAAATATCAGGTTATATGATCAGGTGCATCATCTAATACTATATTTATGCGAGTGGGATACTATAAGAAAAATTATAATGTCTATAATATTAAAAAAAAAACTTTATAGTAATTCTATCATAATTTTTATAATTAATCATAGTAGTCTCATACAAATCCTCCGTAGTAAAACGAAAATTATTGTTGAGTCGGATTGGGGCTCACTCACGCTCCTAGCCCTCACTACTTTGCCCATGGATGACGATGAATTTCTCAGCCTAACGAGTTGTATAGCTGCTTTGAGTTCACAGGGACTAAGGATCTTCAGCTGTAAGCTCTCTTTATAACTATGGGGAAGAGGAAAGAGAGCCTTAGGCTGGAGAGATTCAGAGAGACTGAGAGATAGGAAGGGGCATGGAAAGTCCATCGTAGTTCTCTTGAAAGCTTTGCCAGACGCGGCTCGAATGGTAGTGCGCGACTTCTGAAGACTTGAGAATTCGGTAAAAGCGGGATTGCTAGTCTAGAAATTTCCTCCAGGGAGGGCGCGATTTGTCTAGTATTCTGAGACTTTTTTTTTTGAAAAATTGTTGGGGCAAACCCATTTTTCATTGCTGAAGAGGGGATATACAAACTAGGTCCCAAAAAAGGAGCAAAAATAAGAAATTACATAACAATGAACACCTATAAAAAACTAAGGTTGAGAAATAACCTAAAAAAAAAGACAAGTATAAAAGAGATAAAACTAGAAGGCCCGAAAGCTAGCCAGACTCAGGAAGCAGCAAGAGGTTTCCCGCAAAAATTGCCAACGAAGAATGAGCACAACCAAGTTGCCTAGGCTATGAGGCATCTATCGGAGGCAGCAAATAGAAAAAGAAGAAATATCCACAAATAAACCAGCCAGCAAAGCACGCAAATTACAAGCGAAGCCCACCATGGTTGCCAAAGCAAAGCTAGCCATCCACGGAAGCACGAAGTAAGCTTGCTTTACTTAGTCCGACCAAAATTAAATCCTCTCCAAACGAAGAGCAGCTACGAACACCAGATAAAAGATCCAACAGACCAACCTCAGAACCAAAAAAAAAAAATTGAAAAAAAGGAAACAAAAACATGTATTAGTCGAGATACTTTAAAAATTGCTCAGAATTCTTCCAATAGCGGGATTTGGCCTTAATGGCTTTCTTAAGCTAAACTAAAATCGTATTGAAACAAGAGAAACCATACCTCCTTCTATTACTTTCACGCCAAAAAAAAAGTAAATAGAAGCATAAATTACCACATATAAGAAAATTTTTATAGCCTTAGAGAATTGGGAGCTCCCTTTGATATAATTAAAAATCTGCATGATGTTAGGTCTAAGCAGAAAAACAAAAACCTAGGAAAGAGGACCCTCAATACTTTAAAAGGAAAAATCACATTAAAAAAAGAGATGAAAAATAAATTTATTTTGGCAGTTACAAGAAAGACATATAGGCTAAGCAGGAATACTTCTTAAAATAAGCCGATCAACCATTTTTAAACCCCAATCCATAGCAACCCAAGCAAAAGAGGAAAACCGAATGGAGGCACATTTATACCACACAAAGCTAAACCAGCTAACAACCTCCATATCTTTATAAAATTCTTCCATGAAGGATTTGAAAGTAGGATGTTCAGAACCACACCAAAGAGGGCAATCAACAGTGGAACTAAAAAAAAGATTAGTTGAAATAACATTATGTAGAGAACGAAGGAAATTATGAGGGAAGGACCAATTACCGCCAGCAACCAACTCAGAAACTCTAGCGTCCAGGAAAAACTGATCCAAAGGGGAAGACACCACCTCAGAAAGGAAATTTCCAGAGCACCAGGGATCCCACCACAGGGCAATATGACTACCAATGCCAACCCTAATGGAGATACTACGCTTAATCAACCCAACAACCTTAAACAATTGCTTTCAATAGGCAGAAACCTTCCTAGAAATGAGCTTCCAAAATAAAATATAAAAATTTTTAAACCAACAACTAAGAAGAGAATCAGAAGAAAGACATATCCATATCAAAATAGCAAAGTAGGCATGGGTTAGAGCAGAAATGGAGGGAAGACCCAACCCACCATTTTTCTTAGATAAACTAGTTTTTTTTCTAAGAAATAAGATGCAATTTTTTCCCTTGGGTATCACCATGAAATAAGAACCTAGCACAAAGCTTATCAATAAACTTGCAACATGACTTAGGTAAGACAGAGTCTCTAATCCAGTAGGCAACAGAGTTCCAAATACTAAACCTAACAAATTGCAATATACTTGCAAGAGAAAACAGCTTGGCCTTCCAACCATCTAACTTGTTGTAGATTTTTTTAACATAAGAGGAAGAAAACCAACAACCCTAAGCCTCCTGAAGGAGATAAGTATCGCCAAATAATTGAAGATATCCTCCCCCAAAGGCAAATTGAGGATGTTAGTAATACCCACAAAGTTATCTGTATCTGTAGACAAGCAAATGAAGCTCTTATCTTGATTAATCTTAAGACTAGATGCACCTTCAAAAATTTGTAACTTATTAGCCAAAACCTGAGCATTTTCACAAGAGGCTTTTCTAAAAATCAACAAATCATCAACATAAAGTAAATGATAGAGAGTAGACCCAGTAGAAGAAATCCCATCAAAGGGGCATATCCGTTATGAAAATCCATCAGATTGGAGAAAACATCCATAATGATACAAAATAAATAAGGGGAAAGGGGACAACCCTTCCTAAGCCCGAAGTAGAATTAAAGAACTTGTGAAGACCACCATTATAGCAAATGAAAAAATAAACCTTATCAATGCAAAGCTTGAACTCATGACATAAAAACCACCATTATAGCAAATGAAGCTCTTATCTTTATAAGTTTCTTTTATTCAAATCTGCATAGCTTTACATTATACCTCCCTGAAGGGTAGACTAATGTTCTACTATCAATTTAAAAAGAGGAACTACAATTTATTTTCCTAATCAGATATATCATAGGAAAAATGCAATCCATCTTGAGGGATGAATAGAAGATTCTCCTATCGCCCCATTTAAAAAATAAATTATAAATTTTTTTTCATAATCAAATATATAAAAGATATTAGATTCACCACAAAGGCAAATAAAATATCTATTTATCTTTTGATTATGAAATTAAATGTAATATTTAAAACAAAGGTCTGCATTTACAGATTTTTCTCCTATCTTAAAAAGAAACTAAGATAGAGTTTATTTTGTTATGGATTCTAGACTCCCTATAGGGGGAAGTCCCTATAGTTAATTACATCTCCTAAGAGAATACTCTCGATTAAAGTGATGAATAAAATTTTTTAAAATTCAATTAGATATAAATAAATACTTAGGCTATTTTTGATTTCAATACACATGCTTTAGATTATAAATTTTGGAGTTAGATTTGGAATTTAGATTTGAATACAATAGGGAAAGATGTACAGAGAGAGAGAGAGAGAGAGAGAGAGAGAGAGAGAGAGAGAGAGAGAGAGAGAGAGAGAGAGAGAGAGAGAGAGATGTATATAGTTTGGACTTACACTTGCCTAGAGTGAGCTGCCAGCTAACAGTCCTAAACACAAATAATGGCCATATATACGCATGATTTGGTAAGCTCTATCCTAAGAGTCAAGGAGTTGTGATTCATCAAATTTAAATTAGATGCTTTTTAACATGCTTACAAAAAATAGAAAACTAATCGTGCAATACAAATGATGCATGGATAACAGTTGTACAAATAAAAATTTTATTCATTAATAATTTAAGAGTATAACCCAGGATTTGCAGAAAAGTAATAGTGGCAAGGCTCCACCAACAACAAGCCTGGGTTTCTATGCATATAAGATATGTAAATTTAAATGTGATTGTTTATATCTCCTTGGGATCTTCTGACAGTCGCATCTTCTATAAAATTTGAAAAGAAATGATCCTCCAAGAAAGGGTGATAATCTCCATTTGGAATTTGCATGTACATAAAAAAAATCACTTTTGAATTTTTTTATAACTCTTGACGCTTTACAACTCAATCTAGCTATACAAGAATCTAAAATATTTATATTTACATTATCTGCTTTTCATATACATCATCACCTAGAACATTCTACTTTTGTAGGAATATAAAAGAGCAAGTATATAAATAAATGCATTTATGATGGTGCAATGTGAACCATTATATATACAAAAATATAAATAGAAATAAATTGCACGGGCCTGAATTCATTTACGCCGCTCTCTAGCTCTCCAATAGAAAATAAACATGACATCTAGATTTGCAGAAAATAAGCAAACACATATGAGTACCCTCTAGGCAAAAGTGCTCTCAATCAAACCAAACCAATCCACCAGCCTAGCCTAGACTAAAGTTGGTTATCCTAGCAAGCCATCTAAGTGTATGGGAGAGGATATATGGCTTTCATATGTCCTATAGGAGTTTAATATTTAAGTTACATAAATTTTGAATGTTTGTTCATTAGAGGTCAAAAAGAAAATTTAATTGAAGTTTACCTTGTGTAAGTTTGGATTTTATTATTTAGACTTTTAATGGTTGGAGTCATTTATTTAATTATAAAGAATTTAGAGATTAATAACCCCAAAGTGCAAGAGTTATTAATTTATAAATCCTAAGGCTTGCAAGTAAAATAACCATCCCCTATGTATGACAGATAATCATATGAAAGTCTTTAAATATTTATTAGAGATAGAGAAGGGACCTAGCAAATTAATACACATGCCCTCCAGACAGAAGCAAACTAGCATGATGTATAAGGTTAGTATGTTATTAAAGTTTAACGATCCCCAATCCAATGTGTTAATGTCTTCCTAAAAGGAGTTATACACAACACATAGGGGTCTTATTTAAAGTGTATTAAAGACTTTGAAATCAAATGCTAAAATGCCCTGCAAATGGAATTAAGCATAAAGCATAAAGGCCTAAATTTATTTAATCTAAATTAATTATCAAATTTAATTGATTAAAATAAATTTTAATCAATCAAATAATCAAATTAGTTTATAAGCAATGAATTAAAATTTAATTTAATTTTTTTATTAAATTATTTGGAATTTTTAATTAATTTAATTAATTATTAATGAATTAATTATTAAAATTTATTCAAAATTTTTATTTAAATTGAGATAATTAACCTTTGAATTTTAATTAATTTATTTAATTTTTAATGCATTTTTAGATTATTTTTAATATATTTAATTAATTATATAAAAAATTGATTATTTAATTAGTTAAAATTAAATTTTAATTGAAAAAATATTATTTAAATTGAAATTAAAATCTCTGATTTTATTTTTTTATTTTTATTTGAAATTTTTTATATTTTTGAAATTTTTTTATTTTTAATGAATTTATTTAATTAATATTTAATTAAGGATTAATTAAAATATTAATTAAAATATCAATTAAAATTTAATCAATTTGAATTTGGATTTTAATATTTAATGATTGCACATTTGATTTTGAGTTGATTAAAGTTGATTTTGAATTTTTATAAATTTTATTTGATTTATTATTAATTTATTAAAGTTTAACCCTTAATGAACGATTAATTTAATTGATTGTTGTTTTGAGGTCAATAAGTGTCAAATCAAGGTATATTTAATCCTAGAGTGTATGACACTAAATTTGCTAAGTTTAATGTTTCACTCCTATTGAGTGTATGAATATTCCTATGAATTGCCTAAGTTCACTAAGACACATTCTTAATTGTTGTCTTTAGATGTCACTAAGGTTGATATAGGCTTGTAAATCTATGTTTCTAACCCTTGCAAATACAAATAACCAATCCACATCAATCATTGTTGTCCTAGATCTAAGAGAATCGGACACATCAAGTTTATTCTTAATGTTCTATGGATCAATTATGATGAATTATCAAACTCATGAACCATATACGATATAAGATTGATAATTCAAACATAAGAGAGGGATGTAATTAAATTGAAGAAGATATGTTGGAGCATATAAGTTATATACTCAACTAATCTTCATGAAGACTTGAGCACAAGATCTTGTGTATTTTGGGAATAATTGACAAAGGTCATTGAATAAATCAAGGTATGAGTAATTATATATATATATATATATTATTATTATTATTATTATTGATACATTGATCATCAAGTCCCAGTTTTATTTTTAGAAAATAGGGGATTTTAATATGAACAAAATGAGGTATTATATGCTAAAAATGGTGGAATATTTAATTTATAGTAATTTTTAGAAGTTTTAGGGGTTTTAAAATTTTATTTTAAATGTACTCTTATTACTTAAATAGTGGTGGCGACTTTCCACGTGGCAGTGAGGGATTGGTCCAACTCAAATAGTGGAGGAGGTAGTGCGTCACATCTTCCGCGTGTCGGTGCATGGTCAGCCACTTAACCATATCGGGTAGGAAACGGGGTCGCTTGATCAGCATAGTCTGGAATTAATGGACTAGATTGAGTTGGACAGGATTTGTCTGTCCCGCAGTTTTGAGTGGTCAGATCATACCATGGATCCATCAAGATCACAGTTGTTCAATAAAAATAGAATGGATCGAACAATCGCACTCTCATCTTCTACCTCTAGCCATCCGAAACCCTAGGCCTAAAGATTTTTTGTTTCAAACTTTTTATACGGAAGATTAAATGACATGTTACTCTGGATATGAGTGTTAGAAGATGACAGAAGTGATGGGGAATAATTTTTAGTGTTTTCATGCAATCCCTAAGAACCTATTTAGATTCCTAAGTAAAAATATAGGTTCACGATTTACCTGTATACAAGTAACCTTAGACAACTTATAAGGGTTCATTCTTATCATTAAAAGTCCCTCCATAAGTTTTCTGAAGACATCGAGCTTGGAGGAAGCTTGGTCAAGAAGTTCGAATGGTGAAGACGCACTGGGCTTCGATCCTCCATGAACTTTGCTTTCGGCAAGCTGCAAATATTAGAAAAATTATTGGAGAGTGTAGAGGAACTCTCAGAGAGGTAAAAAGAAATCTAAAGAGATCTGGGGGACGGCTAGGTCGAGAGTTAGAGTTGAATGAGGGTTTCATGTCCCTTGGTTGAATTCAAGCACTGGGGGGAGCTTGGACGGCCAGGATCAATCAGGGATAGTGCTTGGATGAAGGCCAATTGTTCTAGGCCATTAGAGCGCAAGGAGAGTGACTAACTTAAGTGAAAATGACAAGGGGTCGTTTTCAAGCATGGAGGGGACCACTAGCTGGCTAGGCTGAACCAAGAGGTCAGATTGGGTCGGGCCAATGTCTGGGAAACTTTTAGAGTTCATTTGGATGGTTGGATGGGCCTAGGTCCAATAGAGAAGGTTAGGTTGAGTGGTTTGACCAATCAAGCCCATTTTGATGGGTTTAATTGACTATTTGACTAGTCAACATGTCAAACAATTGAGGTAGAGTCTTGGGGAAGTGTGAATGTAGGTGAGGTGGACTAGAGAAGTGTGAAACCTTGGTGTAGGCATTTGAATGGGGTGTTGACCATTTGAAGACTCTCATGAACGCTTAGTTGACTAGTTTGACCAGTCAACTGGTCATGGGTGATGAGGTGGAGTTCAAGGTAAGGTTGGCAAGAAGCTAGGATGAATGATCAGATGTTTAAAGCCATGGGATTATAATTTGAATGAGTGGTCGAGCGTATGTGAGGGTTGACCACTCATAGCGAGTTGACCAAGTCAATGCAACGTAATATGAGACTCATGGAGGGTGTAGGAATGTTTAAAGCATGCATTGGAATTTGATTGAGGGCTTGATGGATTTAATTTGATTGAGTGCATTGAATTTTGATCCGCATGGGTCAAGTTTGACCAATCATGGATCCAACTGACGAAGTCAACTGTTAACTATCAAACTAAATTCACCAGGAGTGATGCTAAGAGCAATTTGGTGAAGTTCAGGCTTGATTTGAGATTCAATTGAATGTGATTGGTGTGTATGATCAGTTGATGACTGGAGGGTGTATTGATTGAAGATTTACTCTCTGAAGCTTCTAGTGAATTGGCTTAAATATGATTGAGGTCATGAAGGTCAGGGTACTATGCAAGGCAGTGCACTGAGCTACCTGACTGTAGTGCAGGGTTGTTCAGATGATTGTAGCTTGATGATTGTTGACTAGAAGAATGATGACTGACCAGGGGTGATTGTTGATTGATTGAGATGATGATTGAGTATATATAAGGTAGATTGAAATGTAGATTGATGTGTTGATTGAAGTTTGATTGATGAATGCATATTGTTTGAAATTTGATTGTGAGCTAGATTAACTTGTATGTTGATTGAAGTGATTGAAGTATATTGGAGGTTGACTGAAAGTTTGAAATGTGGGTTGATGGGAGTGATTGATTGAAGCTTGATTGATCTATAATGGAATATCCAAGGTAATTGTCAATCACTTGGATATAGGCTGGGTGCATTGTTGATTGATTGGTGGTTGACTGTGTATAATTGATTGATTATTGGATGATTGACAACTAAATGATTGTCAACCGTCAGATCAACAATCAGGAGTCTGGGGTAGTGTCTGATGACCTCTTACAAAAATAAGGTCAACAAAGTCCTAAAAAAAACATGTAAATAAAAATTTCACATTATCATAATTCAATAGCGTGTTTTGTTGGCCCAAATCCGAGTAGAGAATATCATGTTTTGATGATTTATTTAATGATTTTATGACATTACCAAATTTATATGTTAAGCAAATACCAATTTCTTTACATATCACAAAATTTATTTGAGCAATTCTTAAATTGCTATATCCCCTATTCAATAGTTTTTTTATTCATCTAAACAAATTTGCAAAGCTATTTTAAACAATTAAATTAATTCCTAATGGATCCTATAGGGATTTCAACCATACCAAATGTGTTCCACTGAATAGTTCTTACAATAACTCTTCAATTACAGTAAATCCCATAAATTAAATACCTTCCAAATTCAATCTAAAACATCATTGCAAGATTTTATATAAAAAATAAAAAATTTTCCTAAATTGCTTTTAAGGATTTAAACATAAAAGTTATTTCCTTATAATTTTATTTTAATTCCAAATTTACAGCCAATTCTTTTATAAATTAGCCAGAGATTATTAATCCTGAAAAAGCTAACAGGACTAAGGAATGTGAGTAGTCTTTGACTCTAAGGAATGTAAAGATTTTGCTATTTTTTTTTACAAATATAAGGGTGCATACTCTAAGCCTGCATTTTCCTTCCTCTTATAAAATAGAAAAAATTATATCAAAATATTTCATTATATCTTAAAATAAAAAGATAAAATAAAAATATATAAGATAAATACTTAAAATAAAAAGGTATTTAAATGAGAACAAAGCATCTTTTAAAAATTAATCTTCCATATTTTATTTATTTATACAAAATATATTAAATTATCCCAATATATCCTTGTCTCCTTATAACATCATTGTTTCTTTGTTGATGG